>JAJUPC010000089.1:600000-1000000 GCA_023614405.1 Avena insularis
GCTTCCATATGATGTGTATACAACCAAATACATATATCTAGTGAATTCAAGAGTATAATTACTATTTCCATTCTTAAACTCTACACAGTATTTACTATACATGACTGAATGATAGTTAGCTACTTTTCTTGAAGAGTTGTCTTAGGGTTTTTGAGGCATGCCTCTGCCTCACTTTATATTCATACAGTAATAACATTAGTTTTATTGTCTGCTTTTACAGGTTTGGAAATACAGCATACTTGTATATTTCAGTTGCCTTCATTCAAATGCTCAAGGCTTTGAGTAAGTTACTGCATACCTCCTATTGCCATCATGGCGTGGTACTGATTTGAGTTTATTTGAAATGCAGTGCCCGTGGCAACATTTATAATGGCTGTTCTATGTGGTACTGATAAATTAAGACGAGACCTTTTCTTGAACATGTTGCTGGCCAGTGGCGAGATTCATTTCAATGTGATAGGAACACTGTACCAAGTAACTGGTATTGTTGCGGAAGCCCTCCGGCTGGTCTTGACACAGGTCCTCCTCCAAAAAAAGGGTTTAACTCTGAACCCTATTACAAGCCTGTATTACATAGCGCCTTGCAGGTACTCGATACTATATCTTCAATTCTGAATGCTTTGCTTGATATAGTGTCTGGCAAATATCATTGAGATTGCATTTTTCACTCTTGCAGAATCTTTGTTCAAAATAAGATTTATTGTTTCTATCTAGAGAATTCTTGTACAGAAAAATGAAGACTGTCATTTTCTTAAATTCTTTGAGTGATAGCAACGAGCCAATGACTTAGAAAGACGTCTCATCGTTCAAGATATTTCTTGTTTTACCACATAAAAATAATGATAGTTTCTGTACTACACTTTAGTTCTTTGCATTCTATAAGGCAACATGATGAACTATGACTCTGCTCTTGAATTCAGTGGAGGGAATGAGAGTGGTACACGTGTTGAGGTACCGAGTGAAAGAGGGAATTAAGGAAGCACACCATACTTGACTTAAGTAGAGTAGATGGCATGAGGGTTGGAGCTAGGGGTGTAGGTCCCCCTCCATTACTGTTGTCGATGGCACCTAATAAAACACAAGACACCATCAGTTCTCGAGCATCAGTTGTTACACTTACACCTAATATATCATAGTTTTTACTTGTGTTGATGGTGTTGGACAAGTCTTTGAAAGGAATACGTTCACTCGATCGCATTGTCGGATCCATCTGCAATCTTAAAAATGCCCCGAGATCAAATTGGTAAGTGGAGATGTCCAGGGCCGTACCTGATAAATCCGAGGCCCTGAGCGAAATTTAAGCTAAGGCCTCGATTTTTCTTTAAATTGAAGAAAAAGTTTTGCATAATTACATTAAACATCAATTACAACATTTTATCAAGGGTAAGGAAGATTAAATATGTTCTTAAGAATTTTATATTGATGATAAACAATTTTCTCGTCCTTTCATATTAAATCTTCTGTTTGTTTGTGCAAAACAATCTTGTTCACACCATCTTCTAGTGGTAGTGACAGGGAGGCTAGCACATCTGTATTTTAAGAAAAATATGTACATATGACAATAACATTTCTTGTTGGGGATATACTTTCCGGGTATCCTCGCAGTTCCTCGCTGACCAGGGTGGCCCACTTCGGGTTAGAGCATTGCTTCACGGGCGGCCCAGTCAGGGAGAGAAGACGGAGTCCAATCCGGCGAGGGAAGGCCCAGAAAACTTACCGACTTAGGCCCATAATGTTAGTTGTAGTTCAAGATGTACTCTGTAACAGACTTTTAGTCGTAGCCGGATTGATCTCTCCTGTAAACCCTAGGCCGGATATCTATATAAGCCGTCCTAGGGAGAGCCTTTAGGGCACCAGTTAACACCCAATACTTTAGACCCTCAACTCGCATAGGCGAAACCCTTGTAACTCATATTCCGGCTCCGCCGTATACTGGATTGCTAGCAGAAGTAGGATCCGTCCAAAGCCGGCGGATTCGAACCTGGGTAAACTTGTGTGCTCACCGTCCCGGACTACCGTACGTCTCACCTCCTTCTCTTCCGCACGGCTCGAGGACCCCCTCATGGCGTACTTGTCATCAATCCGACGACAGTTGGCGCCCACCGTGGGGAAAGTGAGCTACTGATCTGCGTTCCGAGCGGAATCTGCAAGAATCGGAATCGGCGAGACCATCGCCGTCGGTCGCATCCTCTACGCCAGCGACGTCCCTCTCATCGTTCTCAACGAGACTTGGATTCCGGCAAAGGAGGCCGTGACTGCCTACACAATCATGTCTTTTGGCGAGATCGATGTTTACATCGGTTTTACTGAACCTGCCCAACCCACCCCAGCGGTGATGATAGGGGCAGAAGAATTTTCTGGGTCCCCTTTGTCCGCGGAGGCGGCAGAGTTCAGGATCTCAGAAAACCCTAATCCCACCCAGCCCGCACCAGTCGCGGAGACAGTGGAGAAATCCGAACCTGAAGAAGACCTAGCGGTCAACGTCGAATCTGGAGTGGATCTCCCCGGAGGAGCCGAATCCCAGATCGACCCACCCGTGGAAGTCGAAATCCAGGAGGAGCATATCAACGACACTGATTCTGGCTCTGATGATGCCGAAACAGACAAGCCTTTCCTAAGGTACACACTAAAACGTATGATACTTCAAGGCGAAAGCGCAGATGCAATCCTCGAGACCATCAAAAATTTCGATATGGCTGACCGCGAGAGCCGCAGGTACCTCAGGAAGCACGCGTCGCACTTTGTCGGATACGTGGGATCCGGATCCGGCTCTGCCGATGCTGGAGAAAACACCGACTCGGTGCTGGAGGCAATTGGAACAAACGCCGACGTACCCGCATCCTCGGATGAATCCATGACGTCGGCAGATTTCCGAAAGTTCTCCGCGGAATATGAAGAGGAGTACAACTCCAAAGCTGCAGAGGAAGGAGAATCCATGGATGAAGGATCCGGGGAACACTCTCCCAAAGCGCAGGATGACATGGACGTCAGAGACAATCCCGAAGTCCAGATGTCCGAGAGTACCGATCAGAGCTTGACTCCGGGAAACGGACCCAAAGCCGTCTTTGCTACCGGCGCTGCCAAGAAGGCAAAGAAGAAGAACAAGAAAAACAAGACCCCGGCAAAAGACCCTCTGACAGAGGAGGTGATTGCCGAGGAATACGAGGAAGACTCGGATGGAGCCCTAATCCTAGACGAGCCAAAAAAAGAAGCATCGGTGGATGGACACGTGATCACTGAAGGTGCGCGTAAACTCATTGATGCCGCACTAACCACACCTATCCCTACAGCTGCAGAACTTACTACAGATGAGCTGGACGAAAGGGCCCAGGCCCTAGAAGCGCGTCGTCAACAACTCCTTGATGAAGCCAAAAACATCGAGGTGGAGAAGAAACGCATGTCGAACAAGGAGTACATGTCTCGTCTGCATCAGAAGACACGGAAGCGTCACATAGATGACAACCAATTCCCATGTGTCCGTGCCATCCTTTTTGGAGATGAGATGGGGAAGCCACGGAAAGATAGCAAAGGAGATTGGGTATACCCAACACCAGTACAAAATACCGTGGCAGCCCGAGAAATTCTATCGGCTAATCCAGGACTAGAGGAGATCCGTTTGGGTATCAAGCTACTCAACAAGGGACTAGAGCAGCAAAAGGTCGCCCTGTCCGGAAGTCAAAAACTGGTCTCAGATGCTGATCAATGTCGCACAGATCCGGCATGGGCTGACGTAAGACCCCATTACGTTCCGGAGCAGTATTATCGTCCCGAACGACGGGAAGACAATTATTCAAGAACCGGATCTTCAGGACAACATCACAAAACCACACGCGGTTGGGGCAATGTCGCACCCGCGGCCGAGAAAGACGCCATCGCTGCCCTGAATCCGACGAACCCTCCCCGACGAGAATCTAAGGATCAAAGGGGAGAAGACAAAGAGAAACGTCGAGAGGAGGATCGTCAGAGAATGCCGCCTCCTAGACATGAGAACCGTTCGACTGAGCCTCACTATGGTGGGAACGACGGACGAAGGAACGACAGAAACCATGCAGGTACAAGTCGGCAGGGGGCTCGTCGTAGTCAAGACCCTCCCCGGAATCGGAATAATGACGTTCCGGACGGAGGCCGATGATCAGCCGGAAACTACCCCGCTGCACCACCCTCTCCACCACACAGTTATCACAACAGCCCCCACGGAGGTCAAGGAGGACATGGCGGAGGAGGTGGTGGCGTGTCAAGTCCGCTCCAAGGCACCGCAGCCACAACCGGTATTCGGACGATCCCTATCCCTGAACGACGCAAGGCATAGGATCAATTCCAACATAGAGGCTCGGCGCTACGAAAACGATGACGTGTACGTGGGCCCAAAGTGCTTCGGACCACGCATCAGAGCTACAAAGTTCCCGGAAGGATTTGTTATCTCAAGACATATTCAAGCCTACGACGGCATGGCTCGGCCAGACACCTGGTTATAGGATTTCTTCCAAGCTTGCTGCATCGCCAAAGGCGGAAACAACCTGGTCGCAACTCGATATCTCCCACTCATGCTGAGAATTTATGGCTACACAAACCGTTGAAGATAGTTCTAAACCTAGGCCAAAACGAACTGGTGCAGGTAGTTTATTGAAACCCTTGAATTCGGTTAAAAATGACAAGTTTCTCTTTACTCAGAAAAAAGAACCACTTAGAATAGCTAAACATATTATATTTGTCGAGAAATGCAATGAGCTTCCGGCAAACACCATCCACAACTGGTATGATTTATAAAGTGCGTTCTTTCGGAATTTCGAAGGCACATATCGGAGGCTCTGTTCGGTTGGAGACCTACAACGTTGCACCCAGAAAGCCGGAGAAACTTGCCGAGATTACCTCGGACGATGGATTGACACCAAGAACTCCTGCGAAGGAGTAAATGATCAAACTGCGATTGAAGCTTTCATCGCAGGTCTCCCAATTGGTTTACTATGCCATCGCTTGAAGTGTGACAAGGTTACTGATCTAGGAGAAATGATAGAAACAGCGAGCAAGTATGCAGATGCTGACTACGATGCAGAGGGATTACTCAATGCTCGGCCGTGCCTCACCGGCAAAACAACCAAAGCAACAAGCTCGTAAGCAAAAATACCTCGGAAGAAAAACCCAACGCGGAGACAGCGGTAGTCACTACTGTTTCCGGGTCTGGAGGACGAGGAGGACGTGGCGGAGGCCGCGGGCGTGGCCGTGGGACATCAAGGGTCCAAGGTAGAGTAGAGCAACAACCAGGCAAAACCTACACTTGGGCCGACATCGCCAATAACCCATGTGTGCATCATTTGGACGCCAATGGGGGATCATCCCACACCAACGCTGAATGTCGTTTTAACGACGACATCAAAAGAGATGATACCGCGGGCTACAAAGCTAAGCGTTAGAAGGAAAAGAAAAATCCCGAAAAAGACAAAGAGACCAAGGAAGATTCCGACATGGAGGAAGCTGACGCTTCAAATCCCAAGTCGAAAGGGAAGAAAACTTTTCCCACCAAGAAGGACACTTACGTCACCTTCCTCGGATCTCAACCAACAAAGGTCAAGAAAGCAGTTCTCCACTAGCTAAACACAACAGCCTACCGTCCTCAAGATTCTGGATCGGTCGGAAGTAGCAATAACGCTTGACCGCTACGATCATCTGCCTAAGCTACATCGGCGAGGACAATACGCCTTAATCGTCCATCCACTTATTGATGGTTATGGTTTCTCCAAGACCCTCCTGGACGGTGGTAGCAGCAGCAATATTCTCTATGTCGAAACGCTATGCCGGATGAAGATCTCTAAACACAATGAACCACGCCTGTGATCTTTCACGGAGTTGTCCTGTGAAGACAAAGCTAATTCACAGGAGAGATCACTTTGGATGTTACTTTTGGAACACCAAAGAATTATCGGACGGAGGCACTTTCCTTCGAAGTGGTCCCGTTCAAGAGCGCATACCACGCTATATTCGGACGTTCGGCTTACTAGGCTTTTATGGATCGTCTGTGTTATATTTACAGTATGATGAAAATTCCAGGACCCAACGGCGTAATCACCATCAGGGGAGACCCAAAGAAGGCGCGGGAGTGCGAGGATGGAAATGCCGCCTTTGCCGAAATCGTGCTGCACGCCTAGGAGTACCAGGAGATCAAGAAGAGCATAGATCCGTCTGAGATGCCCGCAATAAAGAAAGAGGTGACAAAGCCAAATCCGGAGTTTAAGGCATCAGAAGAGACGAAGACGACGCCGTTGAAGGATGATGACCTCTCCAAGATGACCCAGATAGGCGTAGGCCTAGATAGCGCATAGGAAAGCGCGCTCGTCAAGTTCCTCCAAGTAAATCAAGATATCTTCGCATGGCAGCCATCTGACATGACCGGAGTACCTAGGGAACTTGCCGAGCACTCTCTAAATGTAAACCCGAACGTTAAACCCGTCAAACAGTCCTTACGACGGTTTAGTGATGAAAAACGTAAGGCAATAGCTAAGGAACTAGCGCGGCTCGAGTTAGCCGGATTCGTAGAAGAGGTCATCCATACTGATTGGTCGGCCAACCCTGTAATGGTCCCTAAAAAGGACACTACTGATTTAAGGATGTGTGTTGATTATACTGCCTTGAACAAGGCTTGTCCAAAAGATCCGTTCGCTCTGCCTAGAATTGATCAAGTTATCGATTCTACGGCAGCTCGGAACTCCTCTGTTTTCTCGACGCATATTCCGGTTATCACCAAATACGGATGAAGGAATATGACAAAGTCAAGACTTTATTTATAACCCCCTTCGGAACCTTCTATTTTGTTACAATGCCCTTTGGGCTGAAGAACGCAGGAGCTACGTATCAAAGACGATGCAACGTTTCATGATCAACTCTGACGCAATGTACATGCATACGGATGATATCGCTGATGTTCAAAAGAAGGAAACACTCATTTCGACTTGAGGAAACGTTCGCCAATCTACGTAAAATACAACATCATGCTTAACCCAAGAAATGCTCTTTGGAATACCAGAAAATTGTTAGGTTTCATCGTGTCTCAAAGAGGCATAGAGGTGAACCGCGACAAGATCAAGGCTATTCTCAATATTTCCGTGCCAACTCGCTTGAAGGACGATAAAGATTAACCGTTTGATTGTCTGCGTCGATCGATTTGTAAGCCGGCTTGGTGAAAGAACCGCACCATTATACAAACTCCAAGAAGACCAAAGATTTTGTCCGGATCGACGGTGAAGTCGCACTACAAGACCTGAAGAAAGTACTCTCATCTTCTCCTATCCTTGCAGCGCCGGAACCTCAGGAACCGATGTTGCTTTATATTGCTGCGACAAATAAGGTCGTTAGTATCGTCATGGTGGTGGAGAGACCAGAGGAAAATCAGGAACACCCGGTGCAGCGTCCGACTTATTTTGTCAGCGAGGTCTTGACATAATCAAAACAGCGATATGCGCACTATCAAAAGTTGGCTTACGGTGTTTTCCTAGCATCTCGTAAGTTACGACACTATTTTTAGGAGCATCCAATTACCGTGGTGAGCAAAACTCTCATGAGAGACATAATCAACAACAGCGACGCCACAAGACGTGTCGCCAAATGGGGCATAGAGCTCTCAGCTTTCGATATTGAGTATAAACCTCGGACAGCAGTCAAATCCCAGATCCTTGCCGACTTTGTCGCTGATTGGACAGAGACCAAGGAGAACATGACTCTCCCTGAGTCGGAATATTGGACCCTCTTTTTTGATGGGTCTAAGGCTCGAGGGGGCTCGGGGGCTGGCGTGGTGCTCAAATCACCCCAAGGAGATAAACTATTATACGTGTTGCAGATCCACTTCACAGCGACAAACAATATTACCGAGTATGAAGCACTGCTGCACGGAATCCAGATTGCCAAGGATATTGGCATCCGACGTTTGATGTGTTACGGAGATTCGGATCTTGTTGCTCAGCAAGTCTCGGATATTTATAATGCAAATAAGCACATGGCAGCATATAAAGCTATCGTGGATGATCTATCTAAACGTTCGAAGGGTTTGAAGTTCAACACATCCCTCGAGCAGAAAATGAGGAAGCAGATGCACTATCTCGAATAGGCTCTGCGCGGAAAGAGGTTCCGGATGGCGCATTTTTAGAGCACCTCAAAGTTCCCTCGATAAAGGGAGTAGATGAGGAATATCCGACCAAATCCGACTCACCTTTAATAGCAGTTCTGGCTGTAATTCCCAGCTGGACTCAACCCTACCTTGATTACTTGGTAGATGGCAAATTACCCGAAGACGAGGTGCTGAGCCGTCAGATTATCCGACGAGCAAAAGCCTATACTATTGTTAAAGGTGAGCTCCATAAACGGAGTGTTTCGGGGTTTTTCACTGTATCTCCTAAGAAGGAGTGGAGATCTTAAGAGAAATCCACGAAGGCAGTGTGGTCACCACGCTGCAGCCAAATCTTTAGTGGCAAAAGCTTTTTCGACATGGATTTTTCTCGCTTACCAAAGTGATGCCAACGATTAGTCAAGACATGCAAAGGTCGCCAAAAGTATGCCAAGCAAGCTCATGTTCCTACCGATCAGCTAGGAACAATACCTATAACATGGCCTTTTGCGTCTGGGGCTTGATATGGTAGGACCTTTTAAACGAGCACCAAGTGGATTCACGCACCTCTTAGTGATGGTGGACAAATTCACAAAGTGGATCGAGGCTAAACCTGTCACTAGTTGTGATGGAGCAACAGCCAAAAGATTTGTCGAGGATGTTATAATTCGGTATGGTTATCCGCATAGCATTATCTCGGACAACGGGAGTAACTTTTCTATGGGAGAACTGACTGAATTCTGCGATGAGCAAAATATCCGGCTTGACATTGCGCTACCGACATCCACAAAGCTAACGGACAAGTCGAAGAGCAAATGGTTTAATTCTACAAGGCTTGAAACTAAGACTCAAGCACCACCGAGACGTCATTGGGGGCTTGGGCAGAGGAACTACCCTCTGTAATTTGGAGTTTGCGAACAACTCCAAATAGGTCAAACAGGATATACACCTTTCTTCTTGGTCTATGGCGCAGAAGCAGTTCTTCCTAGTGATTTAATTCATACTTCTCCTAGAGTGGCCGCGTATATCGAAGAGGATGCCGAGATTTCTCGACAAAATGATCTCGACTTAGTCGAAGAAGTTCGCGTCGTTGTTTAAATGAGATCTACAAATTATCGCCAGGTTATGCAAGTATTATAGCTAGAGAGTCCGAACTAGATCTTTTAATAAAGGTCATTTGGTTCTCCGGCTTGTGCAACAAAGAAAGCACAAACTTTCCCCAGTATGGGAAGGGCCCTTTTTAGTTAGTCGAGTATTGCACAATAGATCGTACTACTAACTGACATGATGCTAGTCAAAGAAAGACCTGCTACTAAGAAGAGAAAGAGAGCTGGAGGCAGTACAAATCCGGATGAGTTAGACAGACCATGGAATATTGCTCAGCTACGTCCCTTTTATTCTTAGTTTATCCTTCTTTGTAATCATACATATGTACATGTTCTGTGAGAAATAAAAGTTTTGGTTACCTCAAAGTTTTCCTGAGAAGTTTTTACCATCTTATTTCCTAATGATCATGTCATAGTCGAAAATCCCATAATGCTTGAAAGTACTTTATGCTCATGTTCGTGCTGGTTTAGATTTCCGACTCTAAAACTGCTACCCTCGGGTATAACTCTAAAAATTCTAGTCTTTACTTTGGTTATTTGTCTGATTGCTGGATGCGGGTATTTTTCGAGTAGTGACTTGTTGGTACTGGAAGCCGGCTTTGTTTCCGAGTTTAAACTGGTTTAGCAATTGAGCTCCGCTGTTCGCAAAGTTTCCTCAAGGTTTAGCTGCTCATTTAAAGGGACGAGGCGGAAAGCCGATAAACGATAAGTGGAGAAAAAATTCTAAATGCTTATGCAAACATTTCAAGCACACAAAAGTCTAAAACAAAAGTGAATAGATAAAAAACTTAGCACTAGCAAAAGCCATAGTATTTCATATTTACAAAAGCATCATGTTCTTTCACGAATAATACATAAGTTTATGGTCTATGATGCGGAGGAGATGAAGGATCTCATCGCTCATTGGTCACTTCGCTTGATATCGTTCCGAGATGTCCGATTCGAGGTGGTCCGCTCATCGCCTAAACTTCTTCAGCATCTTCCGGAGGAGGTGGCGGAGTATCCACGCGGTGAAGAAGGGGATCTCGTAGCTGGTCGATCAGCCACGTGGCACCCATATCCCAGCAGAGTGCATGATGGCTTGAAGGTCCCGCTCTGGCCGCCTTCAGATACCTTGCGCATCTTTAGTCACTTGCCATATTTCCATGTTTCCATGGTGGCTCATGACCATGGAGAGGGCATTCTCGCGCAATCAAGATAGGACATGTTCCAGCCCGAACGAGCTGCGGCATCTCCCGCCTTCTCCGATTGGAAGTCCGACATGCTTGGCATGTCCGGAATCTGAGTCGCCAATATCCTCAAGGGATTGGCGGTAGTCATGAAGAAGATCACCGACTTGGGTAAGCCCGGTGAGTGCGGGCTCAGACGAGGAGGAGTCCGCCAAGTTCAGAGGACCTATACACAAAATGAAGATAAGGAAAACCAACATTGATAAAATTCGAGGAAATGATAAGTCGATAGTTGAACTTACTAAGAATGACGTCATTAATCTTGGCTTTCTCCTCCTGAGACTCGGAGTTCACCGGAGTGCTTGGGAGATATCCTTCTCTCTGTCAACCTCATTCTTGAGGTCGAGATAACTTTATCTTGAACGGCAATCTTGCGATCGCTCTTGGTGGCCATGGAGGAGGATTCTGTGACTTGAGCTATGCTCGTTTATGATCCACCTTGAGCTTTTCCAGCTCTTGGCGAAGTCCTTTGTTCTCCACCACCAAGGTCTTGAGGTTCTCGGCCTCCTCAATCATAGCGATGGATTGTTTCACCAACGCCAGAAGTCAAAAAGAACAACAGTTCAGAAAAATTCGACATTAAAAGCAAAAGGCAAGGTTTGAATCTCAAATGTTTACCTTCACTTCATCCTTGGCTACCTTGAGTTCAACATTTTTAAGCGGAGAGCTTTGATCTCTCTCGCTTATTACGTATATTGGACAATAATTCCTGGTTATAGGAACGTTTTCGTAAGTCGAATACCCAAAGTTAGAAAGTTACTTAAGACTCGCCAATATTTTTACTAAATATCAGCACGAGCCTTGGGGCTACACTAGTTCGCTCTTTGGCATCCTAATGAAAGCATAAACTCGGATTCTATATCCTACTTCATGCTTGGGGGCTAGAGGATATGATATAACATAATGTAAAACAAGAGTTGGAATTCGACTTACATATTGCTCATGGTGAGTTTGTCTAAACCGCGTTCACTTCATTGCCACCTTCTCGGCGAGAGTAAGAGGATCACCGAGCTGTTGGAAGCTCGCCACCGATCCTCTCGTCATGAAGGCGACTTGTAAGAAGGTCGGAGAACTTGACGCCCTCGCTTCTTGCGCCTCCTCTTGGGATAGATGGCTTTGTCCAGACTTGCTCGGCCACCACTGGATCTCCTCTGAGATTTTCGGTCAGGCCAAATTTGGCAAGACCGGATTGTTGAGGAGGTTATCAAGACTTCAACCGAGGATCATTACCAAGAGGGCTCACCCTTATCTTGAGCCGACGACCGGTGGTGACGCCAAGATGCACCAGGATCGTCGGCTCCGCTTGAGGAGCCAGATCTTCTGCAATCACCGGAGAAGGGATGATCGCCGGAGTTGCAAAAGGTTGAGGGACCGGAGTCGGAGGATCCACGGCAGGGGAAGCTATTGTAAGCTTCGTCTGGCGCAAGGGCTTCGAAGAAGTCCCCTTCCCCTTGCCCTTGATGATTGATTTTGCTCTAAGAAAGTAGTAAAGTCGGAAACATTACATCTTGGAAAGAAACTTGAGTAAACAACAAAGGCGGAAAAGTTGTGACAGAAGGTTACCTCTTCACGACTGGCACCTCCTTTGTGCCAACTGCCACTGTCGGAGCTTTGCGCTTCTTGAGCGCAAGATCCGGCAGTGGAACCACTTCCACCTCCTGAGAGAACTCCGGAGGGTATCCTTCGAGCGGAGCAAGTTCCGACTCAGGGATGTCAGCAAGCTGAAAACAAGAAAACGTATCAGCATTGCGATGTAACTCGAAGATAGAAACACATAAAAGGTGTGATGATAAAAGCTTACCGGCACCACGGGGTTTTCCATTGTGCATGTCCAGAGAAACCTCCGAATCCGCCTCGATCCGCCTCCTTGATCACCACTTGATTTGGCTTATGTAGCCTTGAGTGGTATAGGCTTGGGGTCGATGCGGAGGAGTCGGTCAGGAAGACGGACTGGATGCATCGGTCTATCCCGTGGTAATCAAGTGGCCGGATCCGGCGTGAGACCCAAAGATCGACCAAGTCGGATCCTTCGCACCATTGTGCTTGATCGATATTCGATCCGCCTCTTAGCGAGGATCGATCATCTGGAGAGCGGAGCAGCCTCGTCCGTGAAGGTTGGGCCGTGGCAGCCTGCCGATAAAAGCCGCAAAGCAGTAGCTTTGCGGAGCCTAATATTCGATGGTAGAAAAAGTGGCGGCCATTGTTTGACCGAGTCACGCAGAAATTTTGGGATATGCCCGGTCTCGCCTAAGAGAAAAACTAATGGTGCCGGTGATGTAAGGAACACCGGCGTGATGGAATTCTCCCACATGAAAGTAAAACCGGAAGAAGCAAACTCGCCTAATGCCGAGAAAGCCCTCAAAGCGCAGCATACGCTCATCTCTAGAATGGAGTTGGGAGGAAGATTGTGGAGTTGAACTCCATAGTGGTCAATCACCTCGAGAAGAACTCCGAGGGAGGAAAGGACAAACCTCGGTCCAGATGGGTGCCGGCGGGGCCTTCGCCCTCGTGCGGATTGGGGACGGTCTCGCCGGGCAGCTCCGCCCGATCGCCCGGCATGACAGCCCCTCCTTCACATTTTTGAGGCCTGCCGTCGAGGGCGAGGGATCCAGATTCCCTGTAGCTTTCCTTTTTTCACAACCGCCTTCGCCACGCCGCCAAACCGGAGGAAGAAGATGAAGAAGCCATTTTTCTCCGGTGAGAAAGTGACCTTAAGGTGGCGGCGCTAGGAGCTCTGTGGGAGGAGGACGAGGAGGCTCTGTGCGCGTGGGAAGATTGGGAAGGAAGGAACGGCAAAGGACTGGTGGGGATGAGAAGAAGAAATCTAAACCCCTTATATCCACCTACCTGCGCCAAGATTCGTGCAAACGCTACAGTATAACCGCCACGCGTCGTGGAAAGAACTGGGAAGGGCCCGCGCGATGATTGCGTCGCCTCGATCTCCACGCACGCATTGAAATGGCGCCTCGGTTCCGCGAACCGCGGACCCACCAACGGTCGTGCTGACGGAACGTTCTGTCAGATGACGTGCCTTGACCATGCTTGTGTCAGGTCGTTAGAGACCAAATTCCGGCTTAGTTTAAAAGCGAGCTGAAAAATCCGAGTAACTAATTGAAAGGTCCGACTTACTTTTAAGACCCGGATCGTATCTTTTGTTGTGAAGTTTCAGGAACCCTTCAAGATTCTGCAAGCCGAAGATCAAGCTAGACGATGATAAATCCGACTTTGGATCTTGGAGGCCTCCGGGGTCTGCTGTTGGGGATATACTTTCCGGGTATCCTCACAGTTCCTCACTGACCAGGGTGACCCACTTCAGGTTAGAGCATTGCTTTACGGGAGGCCCAGTCAGGAAGAGAAGACGGAGTCCAATCCGGCTACGGAAAGGCCCAGAAGACTTACCGACTTAGGCCCATAATGTTACTTGTAGTTCAAGATGTACTCTGTAACAGACTTTTAGTCGTAGGCGGATTGATCTCTCCTGTAAACCCTAGGCCAGATATCTATATAAGCCGTCCTAGGGAGAGCCTTTAGGACACCAGATAACACCCAATACTTTGGACTCTCAACTCGCACAGGCGAAACCCTTGTAACCCATATTCTGGCTCCGCCATATTACTGGATTGCTAGCAGGAGTAGGATCCGTCCAAAGCCGGCGGATTCGAACCTGGGTAAACTTGTGTGCTCACCGTCCCGGAATACCGTACGTCTCACCCCCTCTCTTCCGCACGCCTCGAGGACCCCCTCATGGCGTACTTGTCATCAATCCGACGACATTTCTTATGCTAAGTTCAAGTGAGGACAAATGAATTGTATTTGGAGAGAAAAGAGAGAGTAAATGCTGGTGTATCGGTGTGGTAGAAATTTAAGCTGACATAACAGAATGGAGCCTTTTACTACAGAAGCTCGCACTAATTACAAACTAGCGCCGCACTGATTTGGGAAAATTGGGGGCCCTGATTGGGTGGAGGCCCTGTGTACTTGCACATTCTGAACATGCGTCTTATACGGCCTGGAGATGTCACATCTAGAACCATGTTTGATATCATTATTTTTTAACTCAGCCAATATTTTTCCTAGTGGAGAAGCTTGGAACAGATCAAGAAACATGTTTGATTAACGATTGTAAATTTAATAGGTGGCGTATGTGCTAATTTATCATATGTATCTCATATATTGTGTACTCGTTTGTGTCTAGGTAGCCGAGACTCACCAGTTTTCTCGACAGGCCACAGCGACGAGTTTGGAGGTTCTTCACACGGCGTTGGGAAGTGCTAGAGGGTAGCAAGTTGTTGGCCTACTCGCACAAGACAAACAGCGAAGACTGTGACGCCTGTTGCACAGCGGCGAGATGCAGTCCTTGAAGACAGCGGCGAAAACCGCGACGCCTGTCGCACAGCGGCGCGAGGGTGCGGCGAGATGCAGTCCTTGAAGACAGCAGCGAAGACTGCGACGCCTGTCGCACAACTGCACTGTAGACGTCGGGTCACACCCGACTCTGCAGAACTGGATCCTCGTGTTTTCTTAGCAACCTTGAAGGACGCCGAAGTTTTTGTAGCTGTAAATTGTGCGTGTAATCGCCACATTAATTACCGCAATCAGTTGACCCACAATTTCCTCTCCCAATCGGAGAGTCACATCACCGGCAAATCCCTCAATGTCTTTTTTAGCTGTAAATCGTGTGTGAATCGCCACATTAATTATCGCATTTAGTTGACCCATAATTTGTTCTCCCGGTCCGGGAGTCACCAGTAAATCCCAATCTGTTTTTATTTCGTTAGGCCTTATAATGTTATAATTATAATGTTATAAGGTGGAAGGGTAAAGTGGTCTTATTTAAAAAGTGTTGACGAAACCAATGACCGGAGGAAACAGAGGAAATTCGTGCTTTTTAAGTAGTAGAGATAGAGATAGAGATAGATAGTAGAGATATAATAGGTAAAACTTATTAGAAGACATTGAGTATTATGAATTTTCTACAAAATATACTAATATTATTGATACTAAATGATCCTGGTCGGGACTGCTTCATCGGTTTATTTTCTAAGAAAATCTAGCTTTCTGATCCACACATTTGCAAGGATAAATTTTTAGTTCTTGTAGTTGTGTTCTTCTATAGTTTTATGTTACTTCCGAAACTAAAGATAACCTTCCAGTATGCACTTACAAATGTATAAAAACTCCTATCCCATACAATTTAGGGAAAATTTTGGCATGGTTTCTCATTCCGTTATTTGAACCATGGAATTGTTAGTTAATTCGAATATAGACGGTAGGATGCGGCAGAAATGATTGATTGTATTGTATTGAGCCTTGTGGGTTGTACATGACTTGGAGGGAAAGAAGCCTAGCTTAGTTAGGTTCAGAGTACAATCCTAAACTACCAAATAAGGCATAGCCGTGATATATTCTAACACCCTATAGTCGCATAGGTAGTGATGCGAACAATAGAAACGTCGTGGATGATCAGACTATAGTGCAATATGAAGACATTGACTGGAGAGGGAGCCAATGAGAGGAGATCAACCGAGGTGATAGCCTTATGTCAGTGCCGATGTAGCTAAGAACGAGGGTGTTGTATTCATGGTAGATGGTGGCATGGGTGATGTAGGCATCGTTGATCAAGTTCTTGAGGTGATGGTTTCGTGGTGGATGTCGTCATTGAGCCCAGGAGAAGATGTCATAGTGAGATAGAGGAAGGTGGAAGCAATGGTAGTCAACTCGAGGTAGACATAGCTCGAGTCAAGGTAGAAGTACTCAGGGTAGATGGAAGGTCGTGCGAAGTTTGCCAGTCTTAGGAGCGCATCTTGCATGAAGGCATGAGTTAGTGTTGGCAATACCGGATGTGCGAAAATGGAACCATCATGAACCATGTGAGCCAGAGTCAGGGGAGTAGCAGAGAACACTTATATAATAGTTGGTACACAGAGGCACATTCTGGTGCCGATGTAGTCCGCTGCTAGTGCCAGAGTATACAAAGTGGTCATAGGAATAAAACTGAGCACGAGTACCTACAAATAAATATTAGACCGAGAATCTAGCAGTGAGGTCGCCATGGACGAAGATGGCATGGTGGTTATCGATGGTGATTGAGCTATAGTATTGTAAGGAGATGTAGTAGATTCTAGGGAATAAACATGGGTCATTCAGGTGAAGTGATTGTGCGAGCGAAGAAGAACCCATTGGCGTTGACAAACAACAGAAGCGGTAGTAGCAGCGATGATGAGGTACATGCATTGATATTGTTGGTGTAGATAGTCGTCCGTTGATGAAGACGAGCAATGCCGATAAATCCATGTGTTTTATAGTGGTCGTGTATTCGTTGACTTGCATGATGTCCTGAACAATGTTGGAAAACAGGAGTATGCGTGGTGGCAATGTGTGGAAGGAGAAGAAGGCGTAAAATGCGTCCCTTTGGTCACTGCACTGAGCATTCTTGACACAGTAGTTGACGTGTAGGAGCGGGAGATGGCGATTCTCATAGATTGCGGGTGGGCCTAAAGAAGTAGCAGGCTGAGAAGTAGAAGTTGTTTTCTTTTAACGGGAGAGCCCCAGGAAGGGCTGGAAGCCTTTCATTAAAACAATATGGTGGAGATACAAATTTTCACACAGGACTCTATATAACAGGAAAAAATAACCAGATCCAAACGCTTTACAAAGAGAGCCTACAAGAATACAAGAGAAAGCAATCAGGCCCTCTTTCCAACTCATCTCTGCAACTGCTGGGCCTCCCATTGAGGTTGGAGGATCGCCGGACTTCGTCAGCAAGCTTGAGGGCCTCGATTTGGTCAGGATAATCGGCTGGCTGACTGCCTCCAATTTGGAACTACAGGAAAGGATGTCTCCACTACTCCAAAGATGACCGACGCCGCTGCAACTTCGAGAGCCTTCCCTTTCAGTCACAACCACTGCGCCTAGGAAGAGAAGACACGACGAAGAACAACAATAACGGCATCCATGATTTGTTGTCGCCGCGCGGGGAAACCAAGCTCTCTCCTCAGAGCTCCTGCCCGATATGAGGAGAAGGAACCATAGAAGATGCAGCAGCAACGAACCCGATAAACACCCTCCCCAAAGGAGAGAGCAACCACCACTAGATATAAGAAGAGGATTGTGCCACACCGCTCCGACCTCCCTCGCCACCAAGGCCGACCAAGGGGGAAACGGGAGCAGCTTCTAGCAGATGGCCACACCGCTCCCCCTCGCCACCAAGGCCAGCCAGGAGCACCACCGCATCTTCATCTCTTCCACATCCAGGGTGACGTAGGCGCTTATTGAGAGGGTGGACCATCGGACCACCAACAGCTTGCTTCCACCATGGAAGAAGAGCAGCAACATCCACAAACACTCCTCTAGCGCCGCACCACAACACTAGAAGGGCAAACACCCCTGCAAGCCTCCAGATCTAGCCGGCGATGAGCTTCCCTTCTCCTCCCCCTTGATGCCATGGCCGGCCAGGAGTAGAAGAAGAAGCACCACTGTGAGCCAGGTCAAGAGGAAGCAACAACATGCCTTTTTTTTGGAGATAGTCGAGATCGAAGAAAGCTGCATCCGCTCCAACCGCTGGAGCAAAACACCAACACCTCCTCCACTCGAATCGCTCGAGATCTGGCCAAGAAATCCCACAGTCCTACTCCAATCTACCGGCAGAACGCCAAAACCACTACTCTTAACCCTACAAACTACTCCGGCGCCTTTCCTCTACCATCTCCGGCTGGCAGTGCCACCGGGGAGGGCTCGGGATCGGCCCGGCCAAGAACGGCGGCGGTGGACTCTCAACAAGAGAGAAGGAGGAGAACGGTTGGGGAAGGGGCGGTGGTAGGTGTATGAGAAGGAGAAGTTGTTAGGTTAGCCTTTCCAATTTCTTTGATTTCTTCTTCCTTTTTGAGTTTTAATTTGATTTGAATTTGAAATTGAAGAGAGAGTAAAAAGGTGGTCTTGCAAGTTTTAAACAAAAGACAACTTTTCATATGACCATATAAAATAATTTGTTGGATTTAAAAATATTGGCAGAGAGGGAATTTTTGCATTGTAAAAAATAAGAGGGGAATTATTTCATATGATGAAGTTTAAAATAAAGATGGAAAATAGAGTTTGTGTATTTGAGTTTTAACAATGATGTACACTCCAGTAACTTCTAATACAAGAATAATAATAAGAGAGAGATATAGATACAACAACAAAACCATGCAACCAAAAAAATGCCACATAATGATTTATGCAACAAAAGAAAAGTGACATGATGCAAAGGTGACATGTGTTGCATGAATAATATGATATGATGCAAGATGATGCATGATGATGAAAAACTAAACAAACATGTAGAGGTGGTAAGGTGGTTACTTTGGGGGATGTTACACCTCCTCTCAAAACCACAAGGGTTGGGAAGCGACATGATTCCACAACCATATGTGCAACACGAAAGTGATCCACAGGCACCCAAAGGCAAGTGAAATATGCTATTGTCCATCACTTTATGTTGTAGTTTGTAGATTTACTAGTATCTCTATTTCCACTTGTTTGCTTCTGAGGGGAGATGGGGAACCTTAAACATCTCTGCCGCCAAAACCTCCTCCATCCTCCCATGGTGTCACTAGAGGGCGCACTGGGAAAATCTTGGCCAATTCCCACAGTGGTGGGGCCTGCACTCGTCTCCTCACTCGAAGGAGCAGGCCCAAGACGGTGCACTAGGGCTTAGTCGTGGCGTGGCCGCCAAGCGTCACAGTGTGTCTGCTTCTATGGCGATGAGGCATATGTCATAGAGATCTTCCTAGAAGATCAACACAGTCAGCATGGAGACGATTACTCCCTCTCCTGTGGTTCTGCCCCTAGGGATGTAGCATGGGTTGGAGGTAGGGTGGTTGGCCGGTGAGAGCCGGGCTCTGACGCGGTCAAAGATGACGACAGCGGCATCCTCGAGCACCCTTACCTTGTTGAAGGTGTCATTGCTACGAACCTCCCACCTTCTCTTCAGATGCTCTAGGGGGAACCCTATATCTGGGCCTCCCACATCTAACGATGGCGGCACTTTTGGTGTCGTCCTCCCTCTTGGGGGCATCGTTTTGCAGTAGGAGATGTATGGAGGGTTCTGATGGTGGAGTGGTGTACTGGTGTTCATCTACCACGTCAATAGTGGTGGATGGTGCAACGGGGTCTCGGTGATGGGCGTGTGACGATGGACGTGCGCATAGTGCTAGCATTGTCTTGCACCATGGCGGTGTTGACAGAGGGCCTTGAAAGGTTAATGCCTTGATCCCTATCCTGAAGATAGATCGGTGGAAGATGGTGGCGACAACTTCTGGAACGCGTGTGACAGAGCGTGTTGAGGGAAGGTGATACATCCATTTTGCATAACTATTCTATATCATAATTTACTGTTATTCATTGATATATTTCATATTAAGAGATGATACTTATGGTATTTCATCTGTTTTTGCATGGTTGATGACTTTTGGAGCATGGACCGCTGTAGTCAGGATTCTGATGAAAAGGTGCTGTTTGCAGCAAAATTACAAGATCATAAAATTCGGGAAAATACATGGAAAATTCTATTTTTTTCAAAAGACAAAGATTGCCAGAAGGGGAAGTGGAGATGTGCCACAGGGGGCCCACGCCACCCCTGGCGCTAGCAGCCCTAGGCTGCGCCAGCAGGTGGTGTGGCCACCGCCCACCTGTGCTCTCCCTCGCATATATTATCCTCCGAAACCCTAAGACTGGAGCAACCACGTAAAGAATCCGCTCTGCAAGCGTAAAACACCGAGAGAAAGATCTCTCCGATGCAGAATTCTGCGGGAATTCCTTCCGGAGAGGGAGATCGTCGCCATCAACACCACCATCAAGATGGACTTCATCGGGATCATCATCATCATCATCACCACCATCTCCACCAGCACCATCATCACCACTCCATACCGCTGTAACAATTGGGTTGAATCTTGCATAGTTCTTAGGGGAAACTTTCCCGGTGTTGATTACTCCTTGTAATTGATGCTATTGAGTGAAGCATTGAATTATCGTTTATGTTCAGATTGTTACACATCATTATTTCATCTCTAATCATGATCCATATGATGTCTTGTGAGTAGTTCGTTTAGTTCTTGAGGACATGGGAGAAGTCATGTTGTTAGTAGTGGAGTTGTGTTGAGAAAGATTCAATGGTTTGATATTTAAGTTGTGGTGTATTTCTTCTAGTGGTGTCATGTGAACGTCTACTACATGACACTTTACCTTTATGAGCCTAGAGGAATGCATTGTGTATTTGGCTACTAATCGTAGGGGTTGCTGGAGTGATAGAAACCTGAATTACTTTGCACAAGGGACGCTGTGGTCTTAGAGTTTAAAGTTGTGGTTAGGTTTCTACCTTAATTACTTTCTTGTACTTGCGGATGCTTGCAAGGGGTATAATCACAAGTATGTATTAGTCCTAGGAAGGTCGGTACATTAGCACAGGTTCACCCACACAACACTTAGCAAACTAAATAAGATTAATCAACGATATGAAGCGAAAGCACTTGACGATATTCCCGTGTGTCCTCGAGAACGTTTGGTCATCTTAAGTAATACAACTGGCTTGTCCTTTGCTAAAGAAAGGATTGGGCCACTTGCTGCATTTATTCTTATTGTCTTTTATTTACTCGTACTTTATTTACCTGCATTATCAAAAACCCCTAAAAATCCATATGCTAAGTATTTACAGAGAATTCCTGCTCCAAGCCATTCGCCAACACCTTCTGCTCCTTGTTGGGTTCCTTACTCTTACTTATCAAAAATACTGCGATACACCCCCTATACTTGTGGGTCATCAAGACTATTTTCTGGTGTCGTTGCCGGGGAGTGAAGCGCTATTGGAGAGTGGAACTGGTAAAGGAAACTTCTAATATGAGTATTGTTTATTTCTGTTAGTTGTTTTATTTCAATATGGAAAATTCGCTGAGTTTCTTATTTCGTAATGCTACTACCACTGCTAAGGTAGTAGATGAACCACCACCTGCTAAGAATGATACTTTTAAAATACCTACAAGAATTATTGATCGTATTATGGATAACTATTATGTTGGAGATGGAACTGTCCATCCTGGTGATCATTTGCTCTTTATACACGAATTATGCGGGTTGTTCAAGTGTGCATGTATTACAACATATCAAGTCAAGAAGAAATTATTCTCATTATCACTAAAAGGAAGAGTGGAGGAATGGTATAAGCTGCTGAGGAATGGTCAAGCTCTTGAATGGGAGGAAATAGTGCCTCTCTTTTATTCAAAATTTTATCCTCCTAGTAAAATTCATAAAGATCGGAATCAAATATACAACTTTTGGCCTCTTGATGGAGAGAGTACAGCTCAAGCTTGAGGGAGATTGAAGTTACTAATGCTCAAATGTCCCATTCATGAGCTCCCTAACAATATTATTATCAATAACTTTTATGCAAGACTTTCTCTTCATGATAAGGATTTATTGGATGCTTCTTGTGCTGGATCATTTACACGCATGGAAGAAGAAGCTAAATGGGATCTTCTAGACTGTATTCAAGACAATGTTGAAGCATGGGAGAATGACAAAGGAAGAAAGTTAGGTATAAATTATGATTATGAATGCATTGAATCTTTTATGGGACCGATGACTTTCGTAATATTAAAATGCTTATGGTTTAGACTCTCAAGCTATTGCAACTTATTTTAAGGATTTTGCTTCCTATATTAAAATTCCTAAAAAGAAATGGAACAAATATCATGCACCTTATAAAGACATTGTTAGTAGTGTTCCTGTAGGAAATACTGAAGTTTATACTGCTAATCATGTTTTACCTGAACCTTACATTGAGAAAATACCTTTCCCAGTTAAAGTAAAGGAACATTCTATGATAGCTAGTATGGTTAATGAAAGTACGAATAAAGCAGTGGAACCTGATAAACAAATGGATGATGAACCTATAATAGCAAATGTGAAAGATTTTGTCGCTAAATATGTAGAAGAGGGACACACTATCCTTTGTAAGGACACCTCTAATATTGTTTCACAAAGTAGTGTTATGAGAGCTAGTGTCCCTGTGTTTTCTGTTAGGATAAGGATCATTGCTACAATGGTTCTTGTGATAGTTATATTATTAAATTTATGCATGATACTGAAAGTTATTATGAGAGAGGAAAAAGGGTTCTAATGCATCTCAATAATATTAAGTTTCCTCGTTTTATGCTTAAAGTCTTGATATTGCACTTGTTTGGCCTTCCTATGCTTGCAGTTTCTGGTTTCAACAATTTGTTTGTTTACAAAATTACCTTGCATAGGAAGTGGGTTAGACTCAAACATGTATATTTTTTCTTCTTGATGCTCTCTTTTACTTCAATTCATATTCCTATGTGAGCTTCATTGAAATTATCCTGCCCATCTTAATGGCTATAAAGAAAGAGCTTTTTGGGAGACAACCCAATCTATTTGTGCTTTCAGTTTGTTTTTGTTTTTTGAGTCTTGGAAGTTATTGTTTCATAAATAACCTCTCCTTATCCTTTTTGTTTGGTTTTTATGTCAAGATCAACCTCTAATGAGAGAGAAGTAAGATTTGGGAAAGTTGTTGTTCCAAAACAGATTTTTGCGCTTCACCGTAAAAATTCGTGAGAGATATCTGTACGTCGAATTGAGCTGTAATTTTTTGTGCCTCTGCCCCAGGTTATTATGTAACTTTCGCTTTTCACTTTTTGATTTGATCAATGTAAGATTTTCGAAAAATTAATCTTTACCTGCTGGTCTGTTTTGACAGATTTTGCCACTCTTGCATTTGCTTCTTAAATCGATTAGCTTTTTGAACCTTTTTTGGGTTTTTGGAAGTAGTTGCTATAGTAGCCTATGATTTAATGTATTTTGGTTGAAGTTGGAATTAAAAGGTTTATTACCTCACTAAAATGGATCGTACGGGCACCTAGAGGGGGGGGGGGTGAATAGGTGCTACTTCAATTTTAATGCTTTTTTAATTTTAGGCTTGGCACAAAAGGTAAATTCTCTAGATAGACTATTAGTAAGAATTTCCCTATATGCAAACCTAACTACTAGCGAGTAAAAGGCGAGTGGAAAGAGGAACGAGTGAACCGTAGTGAAGCACGCTGGAGACACATGATTTGTTTTACCGCAGCCTTCCTTGTTAAGGGAAGTACATCTGCGTTGGAGGGTGGTACTAAGACCACCACGCCACAATAGGCCTCACCCTGTTCTCTGATGGATCCCGCCACCAAAGGCCTGATCCACCTTTCCACTATAGGAACCCTTCAAGGCGGGTATCGGCGCCTTTACACAAATAGTGGGTCACAACTCCACAACCAAATTGAGGCACGTAATGATAACAAGCTGCCACAAGAACAAGTTATCAATAACAAAACACAAGATCTAGATATTGACAATAATACTAGATCGGGGATTTCTCCAAATGAATGGAGAGGATTTGATGCGCTTGATTCGTGATGACGATGTAGATTGTCTCCTCCTTCAATTCCCCCAAAGATCGAAGTCTTCGGGTGGTTGAAGTGGGAGATCGAGAGAGAGAGAGCTCTTGCAACGGGTCTGACACTTTTCGAATGAATCGAGAGTTCTACCTAAAGGGGATGAAGGGGCTTTTATACCCCCTTCCCCAATTGAGCCGTTGGAGCCTTTGGGGCGGATTATCCGCCCGGGAAAACTCCGCCTGCATCGGGATTATCCGGAAGATAAACCGCCCCCACTCAGAGCGACGCGCCGAGCCTGCCCTTGAGCGCCTCCTAGGGGCCGGATTATTCGGCACCATGCGAAGGCCATATTATCCAGCCAAGGAAGGAAAAACCGCCCCTGTTCGGATTTTCCGGGAGAAAATCCGACCCCACTCCAAGCGTCGCGCCTTGGCTGCCTTTGATCGTTTTCTGGGGGCCGGATTATCGGGCCCCATATGAAGGCCGAATTATTCGGCCAGGGGAGGAAAAACCGCCCCTGTTCGGATTTTCCGGGAGAAAATCCGAACCCACTCCGAGCATCGTGCCTTGGCTGCCTTTGATCGATGAGTTAGGCGGATTATCCGACCCTTGGTGGGGCGGATAATCCGCCCCCAAACACCAGAACATTCTCTGCACACTTAGCACACATGAGGAAACTCCACGGTATTGTTATCTAACACTCAAAGCACAGGGAACCATGAAATGTTCTTTCAATCCCCCCCTTTTTGGTGTTAGATGACAATACTAGGATTTGCAGGAAAGTTCTCAAGGCAACAAGATTTAATGAAAGACAAAGACTCCCCCTCAATGTGTGCATACAAACAATTGCAATTGATTACAAATACACACAAGAGGGTAAAAGTCTATATCATTGGAACATATGTGAAAAGCTCATACCACCGGTAGGGAGATAGAAGCATCCTCAATACATTATAAGAATATCCAATGATAGCCATAGAGCGCGCCTCCCTCGATATAGATATCCAATAGCCATAAGAATATCCAATAAGATAGATGACTCCATATGAATAATCCAAAGGATAAATCCACAAAACCACAGACACAAAGTTTCATACACCACAAACCACAAATTAAAGTTCAACGCTAAATGGGCACAAGCGAGAAAACGACGAATAGAAAAAGTACAAATGCTTGTGCCCGACCCATGCAAATCCTCGGAGACCTAATAGAACTACTTCTCTCCTTTGGTATCGAGACGCCAAAAAGGAAGAAGAGTGATGCCTCGATGGCTTAGGGGTAGGGAAAGGCTTAGGATTAAGAAAGCCAAACTAAGATGGTACTACACACTCAAGTTTGCAAGAATTGAATCAACTAAAAGCCAAAATTGAGTGTGATTCCCATAAAAACATGAGAGGAGCTAAAAACGATCAAGAAGATCCACATAAATCCGACTCTTCTCATGGAGGAGGGCGGTGGCCGAAGCCACCTTGTTGGAGTGTATGGTATGACACCGCGAAGATATATCTTGGGTTCATGACCAATACTCATCAATAAGCTCACATATCACAAAATTATATTAAGAGAAAATATTTGACTTGCTTTTGGCATTACGGGGGAGGGTTAGCCCAATCAATTAGGACCACACTCCCCCTATATCCATGCCCACATCTAGACCAAATAAGAATGAGATGTACGCGTGAGTGCATGGGTAGTCAAGACAAGCTTCTTGAATCAACGATATTTAGCTCATTCCTCAAGTAACAAAACCTTGCTTCATCCAGGGGCTTCGTGAAAATATCAGCAAGTTGGTTCTTCGTGCTCACAAAAGATAGATCAATATCTCCTCGAGCAACATGGTCCCGAATAAAATGATTCCGAATCTCAATATGCTCTGTCCTTGTGTGCTGTACCGGATTGTACGCAATTTAGATTGCACTTTCATTATCGCATAAAAGAGGCACTTTGTCACAATTGACACCATATTCCTTTAAAGTTTGCCTCATCCATAATAACTGAGTGCAGGCACTAGCAGCAGCAACATATTTTGCTTTAGCGGTGGAGAGAGATATACAATTCTGCTTTTTAGAAGACCAACAAACTTGAGACCTTCCCAAGAACTAACAAGCTCCAGAAGTTGATTTCCGATCATCCTTATCACCAGCCCAATCTGAATCAGTATAGCCACATAGAGAGAAATTGGAGCCCTTGGGATACCATTGACCAAAGTTAGGGGAATGAACCAAATATCAGAAGATCCTCTTGACCTCCACTAAGTGGCTTTCTTTAGGAGCTACTTGATACCTTGGACACACCCCCCACACTCAACACAATATCGGGTCTAGATGCGCAGAGGTAAGAAGAGAGCCGATCATGGACCGGTATACCTTTTGGTCCACATCTTTACTGTGGGAGTTAAGTTCAAGGTGACATTTTGTTTGCATCGGAGTGGCGACGCCATTAAGATCCGTCATCTTGAATTCTTGAGCATGTCTTGGATGTATTTAGCATGATTGATGAAGGTTCCTTCTCTAAGTTGCTTGATCTCGAATCTAAGAAAGAACCGTAACTCCCCCATCATAGACATCTCAAACTGGCTACCATAAGCTTTGAAAATTCATCATTAAAATCTTTATTAGTAGAGCCAAAGATGACGCTGCCTACATATAGTTGGCATACAAAGAGCTCCCTTAACCTTCTTAGTAAAAGAGGATCGATTTTCCCAACTTCAAGCCACGATCTAGCAAAATCTCTTTAAGGTGCTCATACCACGCACGGGGCTTGTTAAGGCCATAGAGTGCCTTATCGAGTTTGTAGACATGGTTCGGGAAGTTAGGGTCCTAAAATCCCGGGGGTTACTTTACATATACCAACTCATGTAGAGGACCATTAAGAAAAGCACTCTTAACGTCCATTTGCTGCAATTTAAAATTATTATGGGAAGCATAAGCAAGAAGGATACAGATGGACTCAAGACGAGCCACAGGAGCATAGGTCTCGCCGAAGTCAATTCCCTCAACTTGGGAATAGCCTTGTGCCACGAGTCTCACCTTGTTCCTCACAACAATGCCATTCTCATCTTGTTTGTTTTTAAATATCCATTTAGTGCAGATAACATTGCGGTAGACCTTGGGCTTCTCCACTAGTTTCCAAACCTTGTTGCTCAAAGTTATTAAACTCTTCATGCATAGCAACAACCCAGTCTGGATCTTCAAGAGCTTCAAACACTTTCTTGGGTTCCACCATTGATATATGGGCTTGATGCTCACCAAAACTTGCCAACCTACAACTTTGTCAAGAGTATGACCCCTTAACTCAAGGTTCCGATCAGCACGAGCCTTGCGACGAACTTCAATAAGCTTGTTGTCTCTTGGTGGAATAGTTTCATCGCTTGAGTCTTTGTTGGAATCATTTGCTTGACCTTGATTAGTAGTCTGATTATCAGTAGTAGGAGATGACGAAACTTGCCCTTGAAGTGGATCAACAGCCGTAATGTGAGGCTGCCGATCATCGATTCTGGCGGATAATCCGGCCTAGGAGAACCTGAAACCTCTTCACCAGGTTGCCTGGAGCTTGCTTGAATTGGCGAGTAGCCGATAATCCGGTCAGCGTAAAATCCGCCTGGGCTTGCAGCTGTTTCTTCAATATGATGAGCAGTTTGGTCATCAGTGGAGTGGTGACTGGATAATTCGGTGTCGACCAGATAATCCGGCCTGGGGCATTCATGAGCATGTTGACCTTCAGCATTTGGAGGAGTTGGTGTAGAAGTTATTCCCGTGGTTGGAGCATGTTGAGTCTGTGTAGATGAGGGCTCTTCATGAGTAGAGCATTGTCCTTCCCGATCCGCCACAAGGGGTTCCTCAATGGGGCGGAAAAATCCCACGCCCATTCTTCTTATGGCATCTTGGGGTATTTCAACATCTGCACCACAAACATCAACTTTCCCCGCACGGGAGCCATCATTTTCCTCGAACACCACACTACAAGATTCTACAATAGTTTCGGAGAGCTTATTCTAGACTCTATAAGTGTGGGATTCGGCACCATAACCAACAAAAAAACCTTCTAAAGCCTTAGACTCAAATTTAGATAAACA
The DNA here is from genome assembly GCA_023614405.1 of Avena insularis. Taxonomy (NCBI): domain Eukaryota; kingdom Viridiplantae; phylum Streptophyta; class Magnoliopsida; order Poales; family Poaceae; genus Avena; species Avena insularis. Next base: position 627,930 of record JAJUPC010000089.1, read on the forward strand.
AACTCCCTTGATGAAAAAGAAACACTTACACCCAAATACCCAAAAGTATGAGATGTTTGTCTTGTTACCGGTAAGTATTTCATATGGAGTCTTGTCCAAGATTTTACGGAGGTATAACCGGTTGGATGAATGACAAGCGGTAGAGATTGCTTCAGCCCGTGGTTATATGGAGACTTGAATTCAGCTAGCATAGACCTTGCCATATCCATTAGAGTCCGGTTCTTCCTCTCAGCAACACCATTTTGTTGAGGGGTGTACTGATGTCTACGCACTTCTATTCTTGTAGACAGTTGTTGGGCCTCCAAATGCAGAGGTTTGTAGAACAGCAGCAAGTTTTCCCTTAAGTGGATCACCCAAGGTTTATCGAACTCAGGGAGTAAGTGGTCAAAGGTATTCCCTCTCAAACAACCCTGCAATCAAGATACAAGAAGTCTCTTGTGTCTCAACACACCCAATACACTTGTCGTGTATAGGTGCACTAGTTCGGCGAAGAGATAGTAAAATACAAGTGGTATGGATAATTATAAGTGGTAACAGTGATAGAAAATAGCTTGATGGCGTGGAAAAGACTAAAATAAAACTGAAATAAAGATGGAAGCAAGCAAACATGTAACATATCTAGTTGCAAATGGTGTTTCAATGCTTAGAAACAAGGCCTAGGGATCATACTTTCACTAGTGAACACTCTCTCATATAAATATATTATCTTCATGATACTATGCTGAACTACTCTCTGGTTGGACACTCTAATCCATGGTAGGGCTATAAAAGCACACCTCAAAGTTCATCTTTCCCATCTAGAAACCCCACACTGTGACCTTGAGTACTAGATGGTTCCAAGAAACACCACAATTTCATAAAGACATCCAACTCCAAATATAACTCATAACAAGTATTTGTAATCTCTAGCCTATACACCATGGTGTGCACGCTGTCACTTTCACACATATGGGGAGAGCAGAGATCTATTAAAGCACTTGAGTAGAAAGATAGATCTACTTGATTACAAAGCTCATGATCACAATATGATCACGCATAGAGAGAGAGATGAACACATAGCTACCGGTAGAACCCTTAGCCTCGAGAGAGAACTACTCCCTCCTCATCATGGGAATCAGCAATGGTGATGGAGATGGCGGTGGAGATCGATGGAGATGGCTCGAACTTCCTGTCCCTACAGGTGCCGGAACAGAGACTTTCTGTCCCCCGAATCTCCCCTTCGGTGGCGGTGGCGCTGTGGAACTTTTCATGGATTTCTGATTGATTATCTAGGGTTTTCGCATCGGGAGGAATATATAGGCGAAGGAGGCAAGGTCGGTGGCCGGCCAGGGGGCCCACACCATGCCCTGACGCGGCCTAGGGTTGCCCGCGCCAAGGGGGGGTGTGGCCAGGCCCTGGCCCCTCTCCGACTCTCCTTCTGGCTCCGTGAGTCTTCCTGGAAAATAGGAACTTTGGCTTTTGTCCCGTCCAATTCCGAGAATATTCATTTTCTAAGTTTCCTAGAACCAAAAACAGCAGAAAACAGGCAACTGGCACTGTGGCATCTTGTTAATAGGTTAGTCCAAGAAAGTCTATGAAAAGTACTCCAAAGTTGGACAAAACACAAGAAAGTAGATAAAACCAAGCATGGAACATCAAAAATTATAGATACATTTACAATGTATCAACATCCCCAAGCTTAACTCCTGCTCGTCCTCGAGTAGGTAAGTGATAAAAAGAAAGAATAATTTTTGAGGTGACATGCACCATCAAAGACTTGATCAAAGTATTTGTAAAACATTCAAAGCTGGTATCATAGTACTTCAATCATAACATGAAATACAAAGTTCTAGCAATAAGGAAAAGAAACTATGATGCAACATGAAAAGGCACAAACAAAAGATTCATGAATAACAATGCTTTGCAAGACATTTGTTTGTTTCACATAAAGAAAACATAGCATAATAGCATTCATCTTGTCCCTCATAGAGTAGCAAATATAAATGCATAGGACACCTTCAGAGTTCATAAGAGTGACTAGATACAAATATTTTAAAACAAGCAATATCAAATTATGCATCAATCAACTAGTCTTGGGACAATGCACATAGAACTAAGAATGGCCACTATGCTCTCAAAGTAGGTGCATAAAGGCAGAAGGTGGAGACTCAATATAATGGTGGAAGAAAGGCATTTATAAAAGGAAGTCGGGATTCAAGTCTCATAAAGAGCTTCCAAAAATTATGGTACTTATAGCTTTCATCTCTCATTGCCCCTATCATAAGCATCTTGAAGGTGATTAAGGTTAAAGTGAACAAACTATGGTGTACATGCTTGACGAAGTATAAGTTAGAAATCTCATGTCCCTTGTATACGAGGGCCGCTCCTCGTATACTCAAGTTTAGTCACCGTAAGTTCTTGTCATCGTAAGTACATGTGTATCATAGAGAACCGCCAACTGGTACCCGTTCGATGATACGTAAGAATCCCCATATCAAAATGACAAGGCAAGGCATAAACAAGCATCTCAACAATCTTCTTATTTACCATGGAATATGGTGCTTTTTCTCTTTCCTCTTTTCATAATCTTTTTTCTTTTTCTCTTTTTTCTCAATATAGGACTCTTTTTTATAAGAAGAATGCTTCATAGACAGCTCATTATGGTTACGCTGGTGTTTCCACCATGTCAGCATGGATTAGACCAATGCCCAGCGCTTTCTAGCACATATACATAACTCCATGGACTTACAAGCTCCCTTTTCATTTCACACCGACGACATCCATAGACAAAAGAGCATGATATCAACTGGGTACAAGTACCAAGTGCAATGTTGAAAGCGTTCCCCATGACAGCATGATTCTGCTAATCCCCAACAAATAAGTGCAAGCATATACAACATAGACGACACAATGGTTCAAGTTTATTAAGGGCAAGAAAAGTAAGGTGTGCCATCAAGTTCGTGAGAGCTTTAATCACTAGTTTTCTCATAACAAGTTTAATTCGGAAGGTAGATAAAAACATGAATATACTTGGAATAGCATAAGCTAGTAGGTAGGTATGGTGGACTCTTTGGAATAACTTGGTTTAGGGAGTTGGATGCATGAGTGGAACTCATACTTTGTTGTGGAGGCTAGCAAAAGACTGGGAGCAACAAACTAAGGGAGCAATAATGGCCATAATCATGCAGAGCGACAAAACATCATTGATCAAAGCATAAAGTGATACTACAAGTTGAAAACTAAAGGATCGTAAAGGCTATGGTGACTTGAGATAGTCATAACATGGTGTGAGCATGCGCCAAGTCAACCCAAATAAAGCATCAAAGGAGAATACCACTATACTATGCTTTAATATGCTAAAACAACGCATGATTCATCCAAGGCACATTAAGCAATATCAATTGTTTATAACAAGTCATGCTACAACAAATAATACTAAGCATAAAGACAAAAAAATATCAAGCATGGCATGAAAAGCATGGGCCACAGTCAAAAACAAGCTCTCTTTACCACTTAAGCATGAACTTTCCTACTCTTTTCCAATCCAAACCAAACTATTTGAAAACCAATGTATGAAAGAGGGGTCCAACCAATTTATTCAGAAAACTAAGCAAACAAAGCAAACTAAAAACCAAAACGAAACGAAAAAGAAGACGCTCCAAGAACAACACAACAGTGCATGAAACAATAAAAATGAAGCGTTTGGAAGAAACCTGAGATTTTTATTGATGAAGAGGGGATACCTTGGGAATCCCCAAGCTTTGACGCTTGTACTTCTTGGATATTTCTTGGGATGAAACGCGTGGCATCCCCAAGCTTGAGATTTAGTCCATCCTTCATGTCATTACTCATTCCTTCCATACACCTGAAATTTTTCCTTCATACAAAACTTCACACAATCTTTATTAGCAACATTAGTGCACTCAAGATAATAAGTCTTTAGGTTCAGTTCTAACACCAATAAAACTTTCATTAAAACACTAGCTACTGTAGTACTTCCCTAAAAAGCTCAATTCCCTAAAAGAACTCAAAAAGGAACCAACAAGAAGCAAATGCAGAAAATGGCAGAAATCTGTCAAAACAGACCAGAAGGTAAAGACGAATTTTTTCGAAGACCTTCTGTTGCTCAAATCAAAAAGTGTTGAACTAACTAAATTTAGATAATAACCTGGGGCAGAAGCACAAAAATTCACGCCTCAAAAGTACGTTCAGAGATTTTACACGAATTTTTACGGTGAAGCACAGAAATCTGTTTCGGGACAGCAACTTCCCAATCATTACTTCTCTCTCATTAGAGGTTACTCTTGGCACAAAAAGCAAATAAAAAGGATATGCAGCGGTTATTACTGAAATAATAACTTCCAAGACTCATCCAAAACTTTTAGGTTATCTCCCAATAAGTATTTTTCTTTAACGCCTTTAAGTTAGGCATGATAGTTTGAGAAGATGCTCACATAAGAAATATGAATTGAAGTAAAAAAGAGCATCAAGAAGCAAATTCAAATCACATTTAAGTCTAACCCACTTCCTATGCATAGGAATCTTGTAAAGAAACAAGTCATGAAAGCACAAAGCAATAAGAATAGTAAAGCAAAACAATTGCAACTTCAAAATTTTCAACATAAAGAGGGGAAACTTAATATTGTTGAGATGCATAAAACCATGTTTCCCTCTCTCATATTAACTTTCAGTAGAATCATGAATAAAATTAAAAATATAACTATCACATAAAACATTCTTATCATCAGCCACATGCATATGATAATTATTACTCTCCACATAAGCATAGTCATTCTTATTAATTATGGTGGGAGCAAATTCAACAAAATAGCTATCATTAGTATTCTCATCGCCATAATCATCAAATATAGGAGGCATATTGTAATCATTAATTTTATCCTCAATAGTAGGTGGACTGAAAATATCATATTCATCATTGTAATCATCGTATATTGGAGGCATAGTATCATCAAAGTAATTTTTCTCCTCCGTGCTTGGGATACTAAAAAGATCATTCTCATAAAAACTAGCTTCCCAAAGCTTAGACTTTTCCATAGCATTAGCAATAATGGTGTTCAAAGAATTCATACTAATAGCATTACTATTATAATGCAAATAAAGTTCCATAGGTTTTTTAATTTTTTCTTCAAACACTTCATGTCCTAACTCAAGATAAATACTATAAAGCTCTCTAATTTTGTTGTTGTTTTCATTGCTTCAACTAGTGAAAATAAAACAAGAAACAAAAAAGACAAAATTGCAGAATCTAAAGGAAATAATTTGAGCACTCACACCGAGGATGTGAGTACCTTTATTTACCTCCCCAAGCAGCGCGTAAAATAGGCGCTTGTCAGGGACGCTTCTTCTTCTTTAATCCTCTAGTGTGAATACCTTTTACCTTACCTCCCGGTAATGGCGCTTTAAAATAGCTTTTCTCAAAGCGGTGTTGACGTGAGTTTCTTCTTCTTCTTCGTTCCCCGGCAGCGGCGCCAGAAAATAGCTTGATGTCTATGCACTTCTATTCCTGTAGACAGTTGTTGGGCCTCCAAATGCAGAGGTTTGTAGAACAGCAGCAAGTTTTCCCTTAAGTGGATCACCCAAGGTTTACCGAACTCAGGGAGGAAGTGGTCAAAGGTATTCCCTCTTAAACAACCCTGCAATCAAGATACAAGAAGTCTCTTGTGTCCCCAACACACCCAATACACTTGTCAGGTGTATATGTGCACTAGTTCGGCGAAGAGATAGTAAAATACAAGTGGTATGGATAATTATAAGTGGTAACAGTGATAGAAAATAGCTTGATGGCGTGGAAAAGACTAAAATAAAACTGAAATAAAGATGGAAGCAAGCAAACATGTGACATATCTAGTTGCAAACGGTGTTTCAATGCTTAGAAACAAGGCCTAGGGATCATACTTTCACTAGTGAACACTCTCTCATATAAATATATTATCTTCATGATACTACGCTGAAGTACTCTCCGGTTGGACACTCTAATCCATGGTAGGGCTATAAAAGCACACCTCAAAGTTCATCTTTCCCATCTAGAAACCCCACACTGTCACCTTGAGTACTAGATGGTTCCAAGAAACACCACAATTTCATAAAGACATCCAACTCCAAATATAACTCATAACAAGTATTTGTAATCTCTAGCCTAAGCGCCACCATGGTGTGCACGCTGTCACTTTCACACATGGGGAGAGGAAAGATCTATTAAAGCACTTGAGTAGAAAGATAGATCTACTTGATTACAAAGCTCATGATCACAATATGATCACGCATAGAGAGAGAGATGAACACATAGCTACCGGTAGAACCCTTAGCCTCGAGAGAGAACTACTCCCTCCTCATCATGGGAATCAGCAATGGTGATGGAGATGGTGGTGGAGATCGATGGAGATGGCTCCGGGGGCACTTCCCCCTCCCGGCAGGGTGCCGGAACGGAGACTTTATGTCCCCTGAATCTCCCCTTCGGTGGCGGTGATGCTGCAGAACTTTTCGTGGATTTCTGATTGATTATCTAGGATTTTCGCATCGGGAGGAATATATAGGCGAAGGAGGCAAGGTCGGTGGCCGGCCAGGCCCACACTACATGCCTAGGGGTGCGTGCCAAGGGGGGTGTGGCCAGGCCCTGGCCCCTCTCCGACTCTCCTTCTGGCTCCATGAGTCTTCCGGGAAAATAGGAACTTTGGCTTTTGTCTCGTCCAATTCCAAGAATATTCATTTTCTAAGTTTCCTGGAACCAAAAACAGCAGAAAACAGGCAACTGGCACTGTGGCATCTTGTTAATAGGTTAGTCCAAGAAAGTATATGAAAAGTACCCCAAAGTTGGAACAAAACACAAGAAAGTAGATAAAACAAAGCATGGAACATAAAAAATTATAGATACATTTACAATGTATCAACATCCCCAAGCTTAACTCCTGCTCGTCCTAGAGTAGGTAAGTGATAAAAAGAAAGAATAATTTTTGAGGTGACATGCACCATCAAAGACTTGATCAAAGTATTTGTAAAACATTCAAAGCTGGTATCATAGTACTTCAATCATAACATGAAAGACAAAGTTCTAGCAATAAGGCAAAGAAACTATGATGCAACATGAAAAGGCACAAACAAAAGATTCATGAATAACAATGCTTTGCAAGACATTTGTTTGTTTCACATAAAGAAAACATAGCATAATAGCATTCATCTTGTCCCTCATAGAGTAGCAAATATAAATGCATAGGACACCTTCAAAGTTCATAAGAGTGACTAGATACAAATAGTTTAAAACAAGCAATATCAAATTATGCATCAATCAACTAGTCTTGGGACAATGCACATAGAACTAAGAATGGCCACTATGCTCTCAAAGTAGGTACAAAGGTAGAAGGTGGAGACTCAATATAATGGTGGAAGAAAGGCCTTTATAAAGGAAGTAGGATTCAAGTCTCATAAAGAGCTTCCAAAATTATGGTACTTATAGCTTTCAGCCTCATTGCCCCTATCATAAGCATCTTGAAGTGATTAAGGTTAAAGTGAACAACCTATGGTGTACATGTCGTTAAGTATAAGTTAGAAATCTCATGTCCCTTGTATACGAGGGCTTCCTCGTATACTCAAGTTTAGTCACCGTAAGTTCTTGTCATCGTAAGTACATGTGTATCATAGAGAACCGCCAACGGGTACCCGTTCTGATGATACGTAAGAATCCCCATATCAAAATGACAAGGCAAGCGACAACGAGCATCTCAGAAATCTTCTTATTTACCATGGGAATATGGTGTTTTTTTCTCTCTTTCCTCTTTTCATAATCTTTTTTTTCTTTTTCTCTTTTTTCTCTATATAGGACTCTTTTTTTTATAAGAAGAATGCTTCATAGACAGCTCATTATGGTTACGCTGCAGGTTTCCATCATGTCAGCATGGATTAGACCAGCGGCCCAGGCGTTTCTCTAACACATATACATAACTCCATGGACTTACAAGCTCCCCTTTCATTTCACACCGACGACATCCATAGACAAAAGAGCATGATATCAACTGGGTACAAGTACCAAGTGCAATGTTGAAAGCGTTCCCCATGACAACATGGTTCTGCTAATCCCCAACAAATAAGTGCAAGCATATACAACATAGACGACACAATGGTTCAAGTTTATTAAGGGCAAGAAAAGTAAGGTGTGCCATCAAGTTCGTGAGAGCTTTAATCACTAGTTTTCTCATAACAAGTTTAATTCGGAAGGTAGATAAAAACATGAATATACTTGGAATAGCATAAGCTAGTAGGTAGGTATGGTGGACTCTTTGGAATAACTTGGTTTAGGGAGTTGGATGCATGAGTGGAACTCATACTTTGTTGTGGAGGCTAGCAAAAGACTGGGAGCAACAAACTAAGAGAGCAATAATGGCCATAATCATGCAGAGCGACAAAACATCATTGATCAAAGCATAAAGTGATACTACAAGTTGAAAACTAAAGGATCGTAAAGGCTATGGTGACTTGAGATAGTCATAACATGGTGTGAGCATGCGCCAAGTCAACCCAAATAAAGCATCAAAGGAGAATACCACTATACTATGCTTTAATATGCTAAAACAACGCATGATTCATCCAAGGCACATTAAGCAATATCAATTGTTTATAACAAGTCATGCTACAACAAATAATACTAAGCATAAAGCCAAAACAATATCAAGCATGGCATGAAAAGCATGGGCCACAGTCAAAAACAAGCTCTCTTTACCACTTAAGCATGAACTTTCCTACTCTTTTCCAATCCAAACCAAACTATTTGAAAACCAATGTATGAAAGAGGGGGTCCAACCAATTTATTCAGAAAACTAAGCAAACAAAGCAAACGAAAAACCAAAACAAAACGAAAAAGAAGACGCTCCAAGAACAACACAATGGCATGAAACAATAAAAATGAAGCGTTTGGAAGAAACCTGAGATTTTTATTGATGAAGAGGGGATACCTTGGGAATCCCCAAGCTTTGACGCTTGTACTTCTTAGATATTTCTTGGGGTGAAACGCGTGGCATCCCCAAGCTTGAGATTTAGTCCATCCTTCATGTCATTACTCATTCCTTCCATACACCTGAAATTTTTTCTTCATATAAAGTTCACACAATCTTTATTAGCAACATTAGTGCACTCAAGATAATAAGTCTTTAGGTACAGTTCTAACACCAATAAAACTTTCATTAAAACACTAGCTACTGTAGTACTTCCCTCAAAAAGCTCAATTCCCAGAACTCAAAAAGGAACCAACAAGAAGCAAATGCAGAAAATGGCAGAAATCTGTCAAAACAGACCAGCAGGTAAAGACGACTTTTTTCGAAGACCTTCTGTTGCTCAAATCAAAAAGTGTTGAACTAACGAAATTTAGATAATAACCTGGGGCAGAAGCACAAAAATTCACGCCTCAAAAGGACGTTCAGAGATTTTACACGAATTTTTTACGGTGAAGCACAGAAATCTGTTTCGGGACAGCAACTTTCCCAATCATTACTTCTCTCTCATTAGAGGTTACTCTTGGCACAAAAAGCAAATAAAAAGGATATGCAGCGGTTATTACTGAAATAATAACTTCCAAGACTCATCTAAAACTTTTGGGTTATCTCCCAATAAGTACTTTTCTTTAACGCCTTTAAGTTAGGCATGATAGTTTGAGAAGATGCTCACATAAGAAATATGAATTGAAGTAAAAGAGAGCATCAAGAAGCAAATTCAAATCACATTTAAGTCTAACCCACTTCCTATGCATAGGAATCTTGTAAAGAAACAATTCATGAAAGCACAAAGCAATAAGAATAGTAAAGCAAAACAAGTGCAACTTCAAAATTTTCAACATAAAGAGGGGAAACTTAATATTGTTGAGATGCATAAAACCATGTTTCCCTCTCTCATAATAACTTTCAGTAGCATCATGAATAAAATTAAAAATATAACTATCACATAAAACATTCTTATCATGAGCCACATGCATATGATAATTATTACTCTCCACATAAGCATAGTCATTCTTATTAATTGTGGTAGGAGCAAATTCAACAAAATAGCTATCATTGTTATTCAAATCGCCATAATCATCAAATATAGGAGGCATATTGTAATCATTAATTTTATCCTCAATAGTAGGTGGACTGAAAATATCATATTCATCATTGTAATCATCATATATTGGAGGCATAGTATCATCAAAGTAATTTTTCTCCTCCGTGCTTGGGATACTAAAAAGATCATTCTCATAAAAACTAGCTTCCCCAAGCTTAGACTTTTCCATAGCATTAGCAATAATGGTGTTCAAAGAATTCATACTAATAGCATTACTATTATAATGCAAATAAAGTTCCATAGGTTTTTTAATTTTCTCTTCAAACACTTCATGTCCTAACTCAAGATAAATACTATAAAGCTCTCTAATTTTGTTGTTGTTTTCCATTAAGCCTAACTAGTGAAAATAAAAACAAGAAACAAAAAGACAAAATTGCAGAATCAAAAGGAAATAACTTCGAGCACTCACACCGGAGGATGTGAGTATCTTTTACCTTACCTCCCCGGCAACGGCGCCAAAAAATAGGCGTTTGCCGTGGGACGTTCTTCTTCTTTAATCCTCTGGTGTGAATATCTTTTATCTTACCTCCCGTTAATGGCGCCTTTAAAATAGCTTTTCTGGTGCGGTGTTGACGTGGGAGTTTCTTCTTCTTTGTTCCCCGGCAACGGCGCTAGAACATAGCTTGATGTTTATGCACTTCTATTCTTGTAGACAGTTGTTGGGCCTCCAAATGCAGAGGTTTGTAGAACAGCAGCAAGTTTTCCCTTAAGTGGATCACCCAAGATTTATCGAACTCAGGGAGGAAGTGGTCAAAGGTATTCCCTCTTAAACAACCCTGCAATCAAGATACAAGAAGTCTCTTGTGTCCCCAACACACCCAATACACTTGTCAGGTGTATATGTGCACTAGTTCGGCGAAGAGATAGTAAAATACAAGTGGTATGGATAATTATAAGTGGTAACAGTGATAGAAAATAGCTTGATGGCGTGGAAAAGACTAAAATAAAACTGAAATAAAGATGGAAGAAAGCAAACATGTAACATATCTAGTTGCAAACGGTGTTTCAATGCTTAGAAACAAGGCCTAGGGATCATACTTTCACTAGTGAACACTCTCTCATATAAATATATTATCTTCATGATACTACGCTGAAGTACTCTCCGGTTGGACACTCTAATCCATGGTAGGGCTATGAAAGCACACCTCAAAGTTCATCTTTCCCATCTAGAAACCCCACACTGTCACCTTGAGTACTAGATGGTTCCAAGAAACACCACAATTTCATAAAGACATCCAACTCCAAATATAACTCATAACAAGTATTTGTAATCTCTAGCCTAAGCGCCACCATGGTGTGCACGCTGTCACTTTCACACATGGGGAGAGCAAAGATCTATTAAAGCACTTGAGTAGAAAGATAAATCTACTTGATTACAAAGCTCATGATCACAATATGATCACGCATAGAGAGAGAGAGATGAACACATAGCTACCGGTAGAACCCGTAGCCTCGAGAGAGAACTACTCCCTCCTCATCATGGGAATCACCAATGGTGATGGAGATGGTGGTGGAGATCGATGGAGATGGCTCTGGCATTTCCCTGCCCAGCTGCGTCGAACAGTAGACTTTATGTCCCCCGAATCTCCCCTTCGGTGGCGGCGATGCTGCAGAACTTTTTGTGGATTTCTGATTGATTATCTAGGGTTTTCGCATCGGGAGGAATATATAGGCGAAGGAGGCAAGGTCGATGGCCGGCCAGGGGGCCCACACCATGCCCTGGTGCGGCCTAGGGTTGCCTGCGCTAAGGGGGGTGTGGCCAGGCCCTGGCCCCTCTCCGACTCTCCTTCTGGCTCCATGAGTCTTCCGGGAAAATAGGAACTTTGGCTTTTGTCTCGTCCAATTCCAAGAATATTCATTTTGTAAGTTTCCTGGAACCAAAAACAGCAGAAAATAGGCAACTGACACTGTGGCATCTTGTTAATAGGTTAGTCCAAGAAAGTATATGAAAAGTACTCCAAACTTGGAACAAAACACAAGAAAGTAGATAAAACAAAGCATGGAACATCAAAAATTATAGATACATTTACAATATATCATGTACGCAGCGGAATATTGATGTCTTATCCCCTCTTCACTTAGGAATTCATTTAAGGTGTAGTTCTTGAACTCGGAGCCGTTATCACTTCTTATAGCCAGGATAGAGACATTGTGTTGACGTTGAACCTGATTGGTGAAGTCAATAACCGTTTGTTGATTCTCGCTCTTCAACTTGAAGAAATTGACCCAAGTGTATCTTGAGTAATCATCAATGATCACACGGCAGTACTTCTTCCCACCGAGGCTTGCATGAGATGGAGGTCCAAAGAGGTCCACATGAAGGAGCTCTAAGATCCTTTTTGACGAAATAATAGTCTTCCTTCGATGAGGAGAGTCATGCATTTTCCCTTCAACACAAGCCCTGCAAACACGATCTTTGGCAAAGGAAACATTTTATTTTAGTCCAAGGATGTGGCCACCCTTGTGGAGACTTTCCAAAGTTCTCATATTGACGTGGACTAGTCGGCGATGCCATAACAAACCAACTCGACCTTTCCGAAAAGACACATCGGGCATGTAGTGGTTTTCCCCGAAAAATCCACCACGTACAGGTCATTTTCGACAAATCCCACGAAAGCGACTTTTAGAGACTTGCTCCACACGAGTACCACCAAATCAGCATCAATAAAAACTACAAAGCCCATCTTACCAAGGGAGCTAACTGAAAGTAAATTGTAACCGAGGGTCTCAACAAGCATGACGTCCACGAGAGAGATATCGTGAGCCACCACAACTTTGCCGAGACCCAATACTCGTGTTTTGACTTGTCACCATAGGAGACGGTTATATGATCATGATTTGGCCACATCTCTGTGATGATCTCCTTGCTTCCAGTCATGTGACTCGTGCATCCGTAAGCATAGCCCTACAAGAAAGTTACTTCTTGGTTTTAGGTACCCATTTTCAATGGGTCCTCTCATGTTAGTGACAAGGGTCTTGGAGACCCAAATAGACCAAGGAATGTAACAATCATAAGGACCTACATAACTAGCATAAACATCACCATAATACTCACAATATAACTCAAAGTTAGGATTGTTAGCCCCTGCAAAACCATCATAATTAGACTTGTCATTGGTGGTGGTGCTAGTCTTTGGTTGAGCAGTCTTGCTCGTCTTCTTCTTCTTATTATTCTTATTCTTTGTGTTGGGAATGTAGCCAAGACCCTCTTTTCCATTGTTTGTCCTTTGCTTGCTAAGTATCTCATCTAGAACTTCTTTACCTTTGTGTTGAGATCCCTTTGCAAGTTTTTCTTGTCCACGAGATGGTGTGGAGGTGTTGGGCACATCATACTTTTCCAATTGAGTTTGGAGCTGGTCACGAGACTCATTTAGAGTAGAGTGTTCACTCTCCAATGCCTTGTGAGCAATGTCAAGTTTCTCAAATTTCTCCGAGAGTCTAGCATGAGCAGCCCCAAATTCAATCTTTTCTTTCTTTAGTTTCTTTACCTTGGCAAGAGCGTTGTCATGTTCTTTGATAAGCTGAGCCACAACTTCTTCATGTGACTCCTCAATTGATTCGGGTCTCTCTTCCAAGGATACTCGAGCTTCCTCTTCTTTTTCCAAGGCATTCTTCAAGGAAGCTATCTCCAAGGCATCTTCTCTTTCAATTCTGCCCTTTTCTTCGAGGAGATCTTCATCTTGGGCAAGTTGACTCATAAGAGAATCAAAATGAAGTTTGGGCTCACCTTTCAAGTTAGTGAAAAAGTTGTCCAAAGCAATAACTTCTTCTTTCATTTTAAGACTAGTATGATCATCCGTATCCATATTTATGTTAGTCTTAGGGAATGAAGAACTAGAACATGATACCTCGGACCCTCTTGCCATAAGGCAAGTGACGTTGTTGTTGATGACGTTTTCATTTGGTGAGTCGAAGAGAGATGATGGAGTCGATGTGGTGGCTATATCAGCCACCTCACGAGAACTATCTTCATCCTCTTCATCTTCACTTGTAGAGGAATATTCTTCTTGTGCCACCAAGACAATCTTGGGTTACTTCTTGTAAGGGCCATTCTTCTTGATAAATGGCTTTTTCTTAGGTGCCTTGGATTTTTCTTTAAGGATGATCTTGCCACCATTGTCTTCTCTATTTTGATATGGACACTCAGCCACAAAGTGTAGCCTATCTCCACAATTGTAGCATGTTCTCAGTTTTGGGCCATTTTCTTCTTCCACTTGACCCATTCTTGCGCTCGAAGTTCGACTTGGCCTTGGCTGATCCTTCCAAAAGTTCCTTGCGTAGAACGCCATGTACTCACCATGAGCACGCTTGACTTCCTCGAGGTAGTCCATGGAGGCACCCTCGAAAGCTCTTTCGTCCTCATCTTGCTCAACAACATTTTCCTTTAGAGCAACATTGACCCCTTTTTGCATTCCAATGGCATGGGCACGGGCATCTTCCGCGTTCTTAGCTACAACCTTGAATGATGCCATTTCTTGCATGACTTTATTGGACGTCATTTGGTGGTAGTTGTGTCTACCTTACAAGCTCTTCAAGTCCCTTGGCTCAAAAGGCATTAGAGCACTCATGTATTTCCTTTTTATCCAAGCATCATCAATGTGAGTGGCTCCATGCTTTCTAAATGTTGTTGCGATGCCCTTGAGTCTTCTATGCATGTCTTCATGGTTTTCACCATCCAACATGTAGAATCCTTCATCTTCATTTCTAAGGGCATTATACCTATTCCTTCTCATGCTTTCATTTCCAATAAACAGGTCGGTGAGAGCATCCCAAGCTTCTTTAGCTGTGTTGAGATGTTCAATGTGAGGCATGTCCTTGGGACCCACTTCGAGATGTATCATGTGGAGAGCCATTGCATTAAATTGGCTATCCAAAACTTCTCTTCTTGTCAAGTTGGTGTGATCTCCAATATGAAGATCCTCTTCGATAATCCTCCAAAGTTCAATTGAAGAGCTGCATACATGAGACTTCATTAAAAAATGCCATTGATTAAATGAAGATGCAGTAAGCTTGGGTGGATCACCCCTATTGTTTTTATGAGGATGATGGATAGGTGGGTCGGGGGAATATAAGTGATGAACCTCACTATATTCTTCCTTACCACTTCCCTTCTTGGAGGCGGAACCATTATGTTTTTCACCTACCACTTCATCTTCCTTGGATCCGGTGTTAGCCTTATCCTTGGATGAGGGAGTGGCAGCCTCAGAGGAGGATGGAGATGGGGCTACAGATGATGTGAGGTGAGCAATCATTTGATGCATCTCCTCCATCTTGGTCTCAAAGGATTTCAACAAGGTTGTTTCCAACATCTTGAGGTCATCCATTGTGACCTTGTCCATAGCCTCATTCCCATTCTCCTTGGTACCCATACTTCTCTTAGGCGGTTAAGCTTAATAAAGAGCCGGGGCTCTGATACCAATTGAAATGGATCGTACGGGCACCTAGAGGGGGGTGAATAGGTGCTACTTCAATTTTAATGCTTTTTCAATTTTAGGCTTGGCACAAAAGGTAAATTCTCTAGATAGACTATTAGTAAGAATTTCCCTATATGCAAACCTAACTACTAGCGAGTAAAAGGCGAGTGGAAAGAGGAACGAGTGAACCATAGTGAAGCACGCGGAGACACATGATTTGTTTTGCCGCAATTCCTTCCTTGTTAAGGGAAGTACATCTACGTTGGAGGGGTGGGCGGTACTAAGACCACCACGCCACAATAGGCCTCACCCTGTTCTCCGACGGATCCCGCCACCAAAGGCCCGATCCACCTTTCCACTATAGGAACCCTTCGAGGCGGGAACTGGCGCCTTTACACAACTAGCGGGGCACAACTCCACAACCAAATTGGAGGCTCCCGTAATGACAACAAGCTGCCACAAGAACAAGTTATCGATAACAAAACACAAGATCTAGATATTGACAAAAATACTAGATCGGGGATTTCTCCAAATGAATGGAGAGGAGTTGATGCGCTTGATTCGTGATGACGATATAGATTGTCTCCTCCTTCAATTCCCCCAAATATCGAAGTCTTCGGGTGGTTAAAGTGGGAGATCGAGAGAGAGAGCTCTTGTAATGGGTCTGACACTTTTCGAATGAATCAAGAGTTCTGCAGGAAGGGGATGAAGGGGCTTTTATACCCCCTTCCCCAACTGAGCTGTTGGAGCCTTTGGGGGCCGGATTATCCGGCCCAAGTAAGGGCCGGATTATTCGGCCTGAGGAAAACTCTGCCCCAGACTCGGATTATCAGCGATAAACCGCCCACCTCAGATGCACGCCGAGCCTGCCCTTGAGCGCCTCCTGGGGGTCGGATTATCCGGCCCCATGCGAAGGCCGGATTATCCGGCCAAACGAAGGAAAAACCACCCATGTTCGGATTTTCGGGAGAAAATCCGACCCTACTCCGAGTGTCGCGCCTTGGCTGCCTTTGATCGTTTTAATCTGGCCCCATGCGAAGGCCGGATTATCCGGCCAAGGGAGGAAAAACCTCCCCTGTTCGGATTTTCTGGGAGAAAATCCAAACCCACTCCGAGCATCGCGCCTTGGCTGCCTTTGATCGATGAGTTAGGCCAGATTATCCGGCCCTTGGTGGGGCGGATAATCCGGCCCCCCCAAACACCAGAACATTCCCTACACACTTAGCACACATGAGGAAACTCCACGGTATTGTTATCTAACACTCAAAACATTAGGAACCATGAAATGTTCTTTCACTCGCTTACACTAATGTTGCTAATGAGAATTGTGTGAAGTTTTGCGTGAAAGAAATTTCCAGGTTAGCGGAGAAAATGGTGTGATAAGAAAGAGAAAGGTTTCATGATTCGAGCAATATGATTATGAAGATGAAGATATTGATGTTATTCAAGTGGTGACTCTGGAAGAATCTACTAAATGCCAAATTCAGAGACCTGCAGAGTCAGTTTTCGAATAGGTACGCCTGTAAGAAAAGTTCCACTAAAATTCTGTCCAATATATTTTTGGAGTTTTTATTCAACAAGGAAAGCTACGAAGCGAAAGAGGGAAGGAAACAGAGCAAGGGTGGCTCACACCACCCCCTGGCACGGCCCCCTAGCCGCGCCATAGTGGTGTGGTCGCCCTGACTCGCCTCCGACCCGCTTTATCCCAAGACCTTCCTTTTGTTGTAAACCTTCGTAATATATAACCCTTGATGTTCCGAGGTTCGTATATCGTGTTCTCGTCGTTTTTTCGTTTCGATCTATTTCTGCCAGGAACTATTCTTAAAAAGTTTAGAAGCACAATGGTCTCCGCCAAGGATAAGGGAAAGGAGCCTATGGAGGAAGATCTCCAAGACCCCGGGCAGGAGAAGGAGATCAGATGTGAAGATGAAGAGGAGGCAAAGAAAGGCCAGCACCCGCACACCGGCACTACCATTGCAAGCATTGGAATGTTGGCAAACCCTGCCAAGATCAAAAGGACTGCAGGGATGTCAGCTGGAGGGAAGCCTCCGCGTCACTGTTTGGCTCCACGGTCACTTCCTCCACACACCAAGAATCCCTTCCATACCCTTATCCATGAGCATCAGTTCTAGAATATGCCCAAGGAGAAATTACCCTCCAATTGGAATATGCCTCGTTCTAACCATGCAGGAAAAGAAGACTTCAAGGAGGAAGAGTGGGAAAGAATCGCAAGAGCTGGAATTCGTAACCCGACATGATCATGAGCCGCATTGAGAAAAACTCAGAGTTGATTCGTACTATCACCTTCGAGATTGAGGACTTGGGGAAACTAATCAGAAAGCTCATTGAGAGAATACCAGCACCACTGAAGGAGTAATTCATCATCAGGTTTTGGCATCCCCTTGGTTTGTTCCAAGCTTGGGGGAGTGCCGCGGTATCACATCACTATCTTCTATCTTTTTACCTTTTTATTTTTATTTTAGTAGAGTCATATCATGAATAGAGAAGTTATCATGTAGGATGGTTTGCATTATGGAAGTGTCCCCCCTCTCGTTAGATATCTTTGTATCCCTTGGAGTGAGTTGCCGTTATGGAATATTAATGATAAGTTCTATCATTTACTCTTTTGTATATCTTATATTAGTTTACAATTCACGGTTATATGATTGATCTTGTCATTAGTATTGGTATCACTTTGGGATCATTGAGTTAATTTAGTTGGTTTTGGCAAACCTGGCTCGCTCAGTAGCAATACTATTTTTGAGAGTTGAATGAAAAAGATAAAAGTACTCTTACAGAAATATAATTTCATCATCTTTCTTTCTTGATTTGCTTATAAGTTTAGTATTCTCTAGTTAAGATCTTTTGTGCTTCTAAGGAAGATTGCATGTTTGTTTTTATCACTTGTATGTTTGTTTGTTTCCTTCAACTCTTATGCTTGGTACCCAGCCTTGCTAGCCAAAACCTTGTACTGAGAGGAAATTCTTCTCGTGCATCCAATCCTTAAACCAAAACCTATGCCATTTGTGTCCACCATACCTACCTACGTACTAGCACTATTGCTAGTCCAAGTAAATTCATGTTTTTTATCTACCCTCCAAATTAAACATGTTATGTGAAAATTAGTGATTAAAGTTCTCACGGACTTGATGGCACACTTTACTTTTTTGCACTTAATAAATTTGAACCATTGTGTCCATTTTGTTATGATATACTTGTGCTTTATAAGTTTAAGTTAGCAGAACCATGTATCATGGGGAACGCTTTCAACATTGTACTGGTACTTTGTACCTCATTGATAGCATGATTCTTTTGATTATGGATCCCGGCGATGTGAAATAAAAATGGAACTTGTAAGATCATGGAGTTTGTATGTGTTAGAGAAACACCGGTCAGCTAGCCTAAGCCATGCCTAATCATGGTGGAAACTTGCAGCATAACCATAATGAGCATTCTATAAAGCATCCTTAATAAAAGCCTATGCAAATAGCAAATAAAAAGATCGCTGAGATGCTTATTGTCTGCTTGCCTTGTCCTTTTGATTATGGGATAGCTCCTGTATCATGTGCAAGGGGTACCCCTTTGGCGGTTCTCTATGATACATATGTATTTACAATGACAAGAGCTTACTTGTGACTGAAGTTGAGTAACATGAGGTTCTACTCGTAAGTAAGGGGCATGGCACTTTAACTTATAACTTGTCAAGCATATCCTCTTAGTTGTGTCACTTTAATCTTAATCACCTAAAGTTGCTTATGATAGGGGCAATGAGAGCTGAAAGCTAATAAGTACCATAATTTTTGGAAGCTCTTTATGAAACTTGAAATCTCTTCTTCCCTCTGCGAAGGGCCTATCTTTTACTTTTTAGTTGAGTCAGTAAACCTATTCCCTTCTACCTCAGCAAGTATTTTGAGTTGTTGTGTTTCATTCATTCATATGATGATTTATTCAATCATGTTTCTTATGTTCCTTGTTTTGCACATAGCTCTTATCTTGGTGTTTACTACTTTGAAAGCTATCTTTGAAAACTAGTTATTTGTGAACTCCTGCAAATTGTCAACTATTCTTCGACCAAGATCTAAGTTTGCCATTACCAATTATGTTTCACTTTATGTATATTTATTGTGTTTCCTTTACTTATTGCAAGTTAAGTTATATAATAGTGAGTTATCTTCTATTATGATTTATGTATTGATGAATCTGATGCTTCTTGTCCGTATTCTTTTATCGACTCTTCACTCCATAAACTAGAGGTCATGTTTATTGAGCTCAGCTTTTGCTTGGGACAAGCGAAGTCTAATCTTGGGGGAGTTGATACGTCCATTTTGCATCACTATTCTATATCACAATTTACTGTTATTCATTGATATATTTCATATTAAGAGATGCTACTTATGTTATTTCATCTGTTTTTGCATGGTTGATGACTTTTGGAGCATGTACCGCTGTAGTTAGGATTCTGAAGGAAAATATGTTGTTTGGTGCCAAAATTCGCGAAGATCAGAAAATTCAGGAAAATACATGGAAAATTTTACCACTCCAGGCTCTCCCCTCTGGCGTATATTATCCTCCCGAAACCCTAAGACTCGGGGAATGACCAAAGAAAGATTCCGCCACCTCTGCGGGGCAGAAAACACCGAGAGAGAAAGATCTCTCTGGCAGACAGAATTCTGCCGGGGGAATTCCTTCCCGGAGTGGGGAGATCGTCGCCATCAACACCACCATCAAGCTAGACTTTATCGGGATCATCATCATCATCATGACCACCATCATCTCCACCAGCACCATCATCACCACTCCATACCGCTATAACAATTGGGTTGAATCTTGCATAGTTCTTAGGGGAAACTTTTCCGGTGTTGATTACTCCTAGTAGTTGATGCTATTGAGTGAACCATTGAATTATCTGTTGCACATTATTATTTCATCTCTGATCATGATCCATATGATGTCTTATGAGTAGTTCGTTTAGTTCTTGAGGACATGGGAGAAGTCATGTTGTTAGTAGTGGAGTTGTGTTGAGAAAGATTCAATGGTTTGATATTTAAGTTGTGGTGTATTTCTTCTAGTGGTATCATGTGAACGTCGACTACATGACACTTCACCTTTATGAGCCTAGAGAAATGCATTGTGTATTTGGCTACTAATCATAGGGGTTGCCGGAGTGACAGAAACCTGAACCCCCGTTAGGAAATCTTTGCACAAGGGACGTCAGGGTCTTAGAGTTTAAAGCTGTGGTTAGGTTTCTACCTTAATTACTTCCTTGTACTTGCGGATGCTTCCAAGGGGTATAATCACAAGTATGTATTAGTCCTAGGAAGGTCGGTACATTAGCACAGGTTCACCCACACAACACTTAGCAAACTAAAAAAGATTAATCAACGATATGAAGCGAAATCACTTGACGATATTCCTGTGTCCTCGAGAACGTTTGGTCATCTTAAGTAATACAACCGTCTTGTCCTTTGCTAAAGAAAGGATTGGGCCATTTGCTGTATTTATTCTTGTTGTCTTTTATTTACTTGTACTTTATTTACCTGTATTATCAAAAACCCCTAAAAATCCGTTTGCTAAGTATTTACAGAGAATTTCTGCTCCAAGCCATTCGCCAACACCTTCTGCTCCTCGCTGAATTCACACTCTTACTTATCGAAAATACTGCGATACACCTCTATACTTATGGGTCATCAGGCTTAGACTAGTTTGTACTCTTGGCTCTGATGTGTAGGTGTGAGGTCAAGGCACATGGTTCTGACATGGCCACCCTTTCATCAAGGTTGTAAGTGTTGAGACAACTGTCATTAGTGAAGTGGCTCCGGGTTGATCTCTCTGATTTCTGTGTAGGACCTTTTAAATAGTAAATAAAAAAGGCCGTGTGGATATTTTGATTCAGAAGCCGATGCTATCACCTCCATTTTGAAGAATATTTTTTGGATGCACTAACGTAGCATAGAAACTAGGAATGATTTTACCTACACGTCAAATACTAGAAAAGTGGGGCATATCTACAATTGCTTATTGCAAAACGTTATTCTCTTCTGTTCATATTATTGTTCTCAACTTTTTCTAAATTTGGATGTATCTAGTTAAGTATTTAGACTAGATACATCTGAATCTAGACAAAATTAAAAACAATAATATGGACCGGAGGGAGTATATGATTTAGTCTCGAAGAAGGCCCGCTAAATCACCTAGCGCGCTATTTTTCCTTGGTAACTATGTTTGCAACTTTCTTTAGCTGTTGTTTCTCTACACACCTAATTTTAAGCCGTTTCTTGAGAAGTTGCAGTCGAAAAGAACTAGGCCTTAATCTATAATGCACATCCTTGAATCAATTTTATGATGAAATTAGTTGAGTGACGGATGGATGGAGTCGAGCGAGCTATTAGAGTCTAATAATTAGACCCACTTGCAATTGGCAAACCAGCAAAGCAAACAGGATCATTTTTAAGAAGACAAATTAGCGGATTTCTGTTAGCTCGCTCTATGTGTATAGTATCATTCCTCGACACCAATTTTTTTTTATACGGAGAGGAAAAATGATTATCAACAGTTCATACAACTGAAGTTTCTCAATTATCAGAGAGAACGTATAAACTCCAATCTTCTCCATGTTCCGTGACAGCTAGATCACCATGTTGATGAATTATTACAAGTCCATGTCCCTTCATGATCAACAATTCTCACCTAAGCTAGGAAATTTCAAGTACTAGTAATCTTACCAAGTTATCTCCATGCATGGATGTATAAATAGCCCTTCCTACTCGCAACATTTCATCAACCTCTCGTCAGCTCATTCTACTAGCTCTTTAGCCCACACTGTCCTGATCGTACACAAAGTCTTGTTAAGAGCTGAACAAGACAATGGCTTCAGCCCGCTTGCTTTCCATTGCGCTGACATACGCATTGTTTTGTCGTCATCGTGCCATGGCCTGGAGGTGGGCTACTACAGAAGTCGTGCCTCGTGGAGGCTATCGTGAGGGACGAGGTGAAGAAGTTCGTCTACAAGAACGCCAACATCGGCGCCGTTCTTTCACAACTGCTTCATCCAGGGATGTGATGGCTCCGTCCTCCTCGATCCAACGCCGGCCAACCCGCAGCCCGAGAAGTTGAGCCCTCCCAACTTTCCCAGCCTCCGTGGCTTCGAGGTCATCGACGTGGCCAAGGACGCCGTGGAGAAGGCGTGCCCTGGCGTGGTCTCATGCGCGGACATCGCTGTTTTCACGGGCCGCGGACGCCGCCTACTTCCTCAGCAGGCTCACGGTCAAGATCAACATGCCGGCGGGCCGCCGGGACGGCCGCATTTCCAACTTCACCGAGGCCCTCGCCAACCTGCCGCCTCCATTCTTTAACATCACTCAGCTTATCGCCAGCTTCGCCGCTAAAGGGCTTGACACAGAGGACATGGTGGTTCTTTCCGGTGCCCACACCATTGGCGTCTCACATTGCTCGTCCTTCGTCTCTGACCGCCTCGCCGTCCCCTCCGACATCAACGCCGCCGCCAACATCCTAAGGAGGCAATGCCCCGCCAACCCGACCCCGGCCAACGACCCCACGGTCAACCAGGACGTGGTAACCCCCAACGCGCTCGACAATCAGTACAACAAGAACGTCCTCGCACACAAGGTGCTCTTCACGTCCGACGCCGCCCTTCTCACAACACCGGCGACCACACAGATGGTGCTTGACAATGCCAATATCTGTGGACTGTGGGAGGAGAAGTTCAAGAAGTCGATGGTCAAGATGGGTGCCATCGAAGTCAAGACAGGATACCAAGGCGAAATCAGGAGGAACTGCAGGGTCGTCAACCGCTCTTGATGAATCACCATCATCACGACATCCCATATATTTGTGCGCTTCGCAGTTCTTTATACTCGGGATCACCTACGACGTGTGACTCCCGTTGGATTTTACCCGTGTGATTTGTTATTTTTCAACGGTTCAAATTCTTAGGCAGCATATTGGTATATTTTTCTATTTTGATTCAATTCGTTCACGATTTCGGGTCTTGCATCGTCATCATGGCATCCCATTTGTTCGTGCGCTTTAGTTCTACTAGTGACTCCCGGTCGGATTTCAGGCATTGATTTGTTCTTTCAACACTTTAAAATTCTTTGGAACCAAATTTGTAGGGTTTTCATTCATGTTTTACTAGAAACTAGCACAGGAGCCCTCGCATTGCGAGGGCACCGTCCATAGGGCATCGTCTGCTACTTTATAAAAATTATCGAAAAATGCCAAGACTTCATGCATCCTTAAATTATGTGTTCAGAAATAAATTTCTATACCCACTGAAAATAATATTATGCAAACAAATATAAATAGTGTGTTTAGAGTTATTTCTATATCCTCCACAAGTATTATGCAAACTAATATACAAATTATGTGACATAAATACTTACACATCTTTAATATAAGCATATAATTATTGTGCCACTTCTGGAAACACTATATTTATTATTGAGGCACATCTCATAATTATTTGAAATATATTTTACAGGCTATTAGGATTTGATCTTAAAGCTCACGGCTATTCCCAAGCGAGTAATCGGATTTATAGGTCATCCTTGGTATACGTAGGTCTTAGGAAAGTTATTAAGAGATGTGCATATATGGCGAGGTGTACACATATATGTCTTCTTAGCACTAAAATTATAAGTATACATAAACTTGAGGAAATATTCTAAATCATATTTTAAAGGATAGTTTCAATTATATCATGTATCTATTCTATTTTTTCATCATTCTAAATTTTAGGATATGAAGTAAATAAGATTGAATCATCTTTAAGGAACAATTTCTTTTGTCCCTTTATTGTTTTGATTTTTCACTTGAATTTTTTTAATATTCTCCCCGATTTCCACCTATTCAAATAAATTTATGGAAGTAATTGAAATAAATAGGCGATGTGGAATGCACGTTGTAGTGTCATGGCATACCCGTAGGTTTGACATCGGTTAATAAACATTTGGAACATTCGAAGGCAAACAGAGAAATTATAAGTACATGGGATTAAGAGAATCTACTACAGTAAAATAGTTAAGAGACTTATATTTATAATTTGTTTCCTATCTAAATAAAATTACCACATAATTACATCATGTTGGTTATCATATCACATAAATTCAAACCCATGTTGGTCTATAAACGATTAAATATAAAATTAAAAATTGGGAGAGAGAGAATTTTTTGCATTGTAAAAAATAAGAGGGAATTATTCCATATGATGAAGTTTAAAATAAAGATGGAAAATAGAGTTTGTGTATTTGAGTTTTAACAATGATGTACATTCAAGTAACTTCTAATACAAGAAAAATAATAAGAGAGAGATATAGATACAACAACAAAACCATGCAACCAAATAAAAATGCCAAATAATGATTTATGCAACAAAAGAAAAGTGACATGATGCAAAGGTGACATGTGTTGCATGAACAATATGATATCATGCAAGATGATGCATGATGATGAACAAACTAAACAAACATGCAGAGGTGGTAAGGTGGTTACTTTGGGGGATGTTACACCTCCTCTCAAAACCACAAGGGTTGGGAAGCGACACGATTCCACAACCATATGTGCAAACGGAAGTGATCCATAGGCACCTGAAGGAAAGTGAAGTATGCTACTGTCCATCACTTTATGTTGTAGTTTGTAGATTTACTAGTATCTCTATTTCCACTTGTTCGCTTCTGAGGGGAGACGGGGAACCTTAAACATCTCTGCCACCAAAACCTCCTCCATCCTCCCATGGAGTCACCAGAGGGCGCACTGGGAAAATCCTGGCCGATTCCCATGGTGGTAGGGCTTGCACTCGTCTCCTCACCCGAAGGAGCGGGCCCGGGACGGTGCACTAGGGCTTAGTCGTGGCGGCCGAGCGTCACAATGTGTCTGCTTCTATGGCGACGAGGCGTATGGCGTAGAGATCTTCCTAGCAGATCAACATGGTCAGCATGGAGACGATTGCTCCCTCTCCCGTGGTTCTGCCCCTAGGGATGTAGCACCGGTTGGAGGTAGGGTGGTTGGCCGGTGAGAGCTAGGCTCTGACGCGGTCGGCGACGGCGATGGCGGCGTCCTCGAGCACCCTTACCTTGTTGAAGGTGTCATTGCTACAAATCTCCTGCCTTCTCTTCAGATGCTCTAGGGGGAGTCCTATATATGGGCCTCCCGCATCTAACGATGGCGGCACTTTTGGTGTCGTTCTCTCTCTTGGGGGCATCGTTTTGCAGTAGATGTCTGGAGGGTTCTAATGGTGGAGTGGTGTTCATCTACCACGTTAACAGTGGTGAGTCTTGGTGGATGGTGCAACAGGGTCTCGGTGATGGGCCCGTGACGATGGCGGGCCTAGAAAGGTCAATGCATTGATCCCTGTCTTGAAGATGGATCAATGGAAGATGATGGCGACAACTTCTAGAACGCGTGCGAGAGAGCGTGTTGAGTGAAGGCTAGACCAGTTTGTGCTCTCGGCTCGCTGATGTGTGTAGGTGTGAGGTCAGGGTAAATAATAAATAAAAAAGGTTTTGTGCATGTTTTGATTCATAAGCCGATGGTATCACCTCCATTTCGAAGATTTATTTGGATGTACTAATGTAGCATAGAAACTAGAATGATGTTACCTACAGGTGAAATACTAGAAAAGTAGGTCATGTCTACAATTGCTTATTGCAAAACGCTATTTGATTTAGTCTGGAGGAGGCCCGCTAAATTACTTAGCGCGCTATTTTTCTTTGGTAACTATGTTTGCAACTTTCTTTGGCTGTTGTTTCTCTATACACGTAATTTTAAGGCGTTTCTTGAGAAGTTGCGGTCGAAAAGAACTAGGCCTTAATCTATAATGCACATTCTTGATTCAATTTTATGATGAAATTAGTTGAGTGACGGCACGAGTGGAGAACAGACCTTTAGTCCTCGTTTATAGGCTTTAGTCCGTTTTAGAACCGGACTAAAGACCTCCTCTTTAGTCCCGTTCGCCACAAACCGGGACAAAAGACCTCACGGACAGTGTCGAAGGCAGTGAGACCTTTAGTCCCGGTTTAATACGAACCGGGACTAAAGGGTTTTTTTCAAAAAAAAAAATGAATTCTTTTTCAGTTTTTTCTTGAATATTTGAATTATTTGACTTGGTAAGCTCTCACATCTCTTATTTTTCATACTAACTATATTTAATCTTAGGTTAAATTATACTTATAGTCAAACTTTCTGGTCGGTCACTCATCCTAACACTACTCTACCCCCAGCACGCTTAACTTTCCCATTCCATCTCTCCCACCTCGCGAAGGACTCTTATACCTTGTTGTTAAGACTAGTATATCAATCTTATTAGCTCATATCAATATGTCAACCATCTTTATTTTTTTAAATTACGAATAACTATTTATGTTAACAACAATAAATAAGTAATAATAATATTTTATTCCAATAAAAGATTCGAAATTAATATTTTATTCAGTTTTTGCCATTTAATCATTTAATATGACATAAATAATATCTTCAAATCTGTAAATCGAAATTTGACAAATAATATATCCATTATTATCAGAAAAATGTGAGAAATTCAAATATGACATAAAAAATTATTAAAAAAATTTTAATTTTTGAATTTTTTTTGTTTCTTTTCAAATTTTAAGAATCTAAAAAAATCCAAAACAGCCTAAGGCTGTTGAAATCAAAGAGGAATTTTTTTCTGCATGTTTTGATAGGCTGTACGTATTTTTCTGATATCATATGCAAAAGTTATGGCCATTTGAATTTTTCATATGTCTTTGCAAATTATGTCGAAATTCATATTTGTTAATTTTCATAACAACTAAATCATTTAATATAACTACAGTTCGAAAGATTTTATTTTTGAATTTTTTAATAATATTTTAGCATGATTTTGAAACTAGAAAAGGCGATCTCCTGCCCGGGGGGTGGAGAACCGTTGTCCTGCCGCGGCAGGATTTGTGCCCGTTTTCCTATCACGGCAGAACTTGAGATTTTTTTTGCCCATTTTCTTTAGTCCCGGTTGGTAATACGAACCGGGACTAAAGGTTACCCCTTTAGTCCCGGTTGATGATACGAACTGGGACTAAAGGGGTCGACACTGGTCGCAACCTGTCGCAATCCCTTTAGTCCCGGTTTGTATCTCCAACCAGGGCTAAAGGTCTCGTTTGACCCGAGACTAAAAGTTGTTTCGTTGAAACCGGGACTGATGTGAGTATTAGTCCCGGGTCCAACCACAACCGAGACTAAAGGGATGGACGAAAGGCTTTTTTTTACTAGTGGATGGATGGAGAGTCGCATGCTATTAGACCCATTTGTTAGAAGGAAGTGCAATTGGCAATCCAGCAAAGCAGACATGATCATTTTTAAGAAGACAAATTAACGGATTTCCGTTAGCTCGCTCTATGTGTATAGTATCATACCTCGACACCATTTTTTTTATACGGAGACGAAAAATGATTATCAACAGTTCATACAAACCGAAGTTTCTCAATTATCAGAGAGAACGTATAAGCTCCAGCAGCCTTCTCCATGTTCCGTGACAGCTAGATCACCATGTTGATGACTTATTACGAGTCCATGTCCTTCATGATCAACAATTCTCACCTAAGATAGAATTATACTTCTTCCGATCCAAATTAATCGACTTCGATTTGTCTAGATTCAGATGTATCTAGACATATTTTAGTGCTAGATACATCCGAACATAGGCAAATCCAAATCAATTAATTTGGGTCGGAGGGAGTACAAGTAATCTTAGCAAGTTGTCTCTATGCATCGATGTATAAATAGCTCTTCCCTACGAGCAACATTTCACCAACCTCTCGTCAGCTCATTCTACTAGCTCTTTAGCCCACACTGTCTCGATCGTACACAAAGGGTGTGTTTGGTAGGTCGGGTCACCCTAACATGTGTTTCCCACCTCAGACATACTCAACTTAGATATGCTGAGTTGATATTTTATGCCTGTTTGGTAGGCTGTATTCGTTCAAAGATGCCCAACTGAGATGTTGTTTGGTGGGTTACATGAGTGGAGATGGTGCTGGGTTTAAAATTTTACAGAAAGGTCCCTAAATAGAAAAATGAAAAAGCAGTCGGGTCCTTATCCATCCAACCACCACAGCGACCATGGCGCAGCGCCTAGAGGCAGCTTGTGGAGGCCGTAGCGGCGTGTTCCTGTGCGGTGGGTGGCGGCGCTGGTTGCTGTCGTGCGGCACTAGAAGGCCATGGCGGCGCGAGAAGGCGACACTGGCTTCCTGTCGCGCGATGCTAGAAGGCGGCGGCCATGCAGCGCAAGAACCGATGGTTGAGCTGAGACGGAGCTCGTCTGCTCATTGAGGAGAGAGCCGCTTGTCCGTGTTGTGTCGACGCGCCAAGGCGGTGCAGATCAAGCGCGCCGACCTGCTGCAGTGTCGTCGAGAGGAAGACGTGTTGCGGTGCCGACGCGTCATGGCGATGCAGAACGGGGAGGGGGGAATGAGGACAGGGGTGGTTGACCCTGTTGGTTTCGGCCCAGGCGCGGCGCATGGGGGGCGATTTTCCGGGCGAGGTCGGCCCTGCCGAGTAGTGAACCTTGTTTTCGGCTTCACAACCGGGCAGTGCCCGGAGGCCGTTTTCGTATCAGGTGGGCAGTGCCCAGACCACGAAGCTGATCTACCAAACACCCAAATTCGAGCTGAGTTGAGAAATTCTAGGTGGAGACAGACTACCAAACACACCTAGAGTCTTGTTAAGAGCTGAAAAATACATTGGCTTCAGCTTTGCTTAAGCTTTTGTTGAAATAAATTGTCTAGCCCTTTCCATCAGTTCGGACTGTTGGTTGCGTTGGCTATTGCATGCAATTCAATATGGTATTAAAGCAGGAGGTCCTAGGATCAAATCCTGACCAACGCAGAATTAAACAAAAAAATATTGTGGCTCCCCAAAACATGTCACAATGGCCAAAGGGCAAAGACGTAGGGTGAGTGTTGCAATAAATATGTCTAGCCGTAATATACCCTAACAGCTTTCCATTGCGCTGACATGTGCATTGCTCTTGCCGTCGTCATGCCATGGCCTGGAGATGGGCTACTACAAGAAGTCGTGTCTCCATGGAGGCCATCGTGAGGGACGAGGTGAAGAAGTTCATCTACAAGAACCGGCGCTGGGCTCATCCGCATGTTCTTCCACGACTGCTTCGTCTAGGGATGCCATGGCTCCATCCTCCTCGACCCAACGCCGGCCAACCTGCAGCCCGAGAAGTTGAGCCCTCCCAAGTTTCCAAGCCTCCGCGGCTTCGAGGTCATCGACGCGGCCAAGGACGCTGTGGAGAAGGTGTGCCCCGGTGTGGTATCATGCGCGGACATCGTTGCCTTCACCGAACGTGACGCCGCCTACTTCCTCAGCAGGCTCACAGTCAAGATCAACATGCCGGCGGGCCGCCGGTACGGCCGCATTTCCAACTTCACCGAGGCCCTCGCCAACCTTCCACCTCCATTCTTTAACATCACTCAACTTATCGCCAGCTTCACCGCTAAAGGGCTCAACGCAGAGGACATGGTGGTTCTTTCGGGTGCCCACACCATTGGCGTCTCACATTGCTCGTCCTTCGTCTCTGACCGCCTCGCGGCCCCCTCCGACATCAACACCGCCCTCGCTAGCGTCCTAAGGAGGCAATGCACTGCCAACCCGACCCCGGCCAACGACCCCACGGTCAACCAGGACGTGGTAACGCCCAACGCGCTCGACAACCAGTACTACAAGAACGTCCTCGCACATAAGGTTCTCTTCACGTCCGATGCCACCCTTCTCACGACACCGGCGACCACACAGATTGTGCTTGACAATGCCAACATCTGTGGACTGTGGGAGGATAAGTTCAAGAATTCAATGGTCAAGGTGGGTGCCATCGGAGTCAAGGCAGGATACCAAGGAGAAATCAGAAGGAACTGCAGGGTCGTCAACCGCTACTGGTGAATCACCATCATCACGACATCCCATATATTTGTGCGCTTCACAGTTCTTTGTACCGGCGGGATCACCTACTTGTGACTCCTGTTGGATTTTATGCATGTGATTTGTTGTTTCAATGGTTCAAATTCTTTGGCAGCATATTGATATATTTTTCTATTCTAATCAGGATTAACGTAAAATGATTCAATTCCTTCACGATTTTGGGTCTTGCGTCGCGGACGTGTGCCGTGAGAAACCATGGGTCCTTCACACTTTTCTATAAAGCAACATTGCCACGTGTGCGAATAGGTCTCGCACGAACACAAGCGTGGATAGACTGTCATTCAGGGTGATTTCACACTACTGCGATCCAGAGAGGCAAACCCATGTACAGTGCTCATAGCATGCTCCATCACCCATGCCACCGTCCACCATGAATGCAACACAATCGTTCTTATCTACATCCACACTGACATAAGTTCTATCACCTCGCCTGAGCTCCTTTCGTTGGCTCCCTCTCCAGTTAATGTCTTCATATTGTACTCTAGTATGATCATCCACGACGCTCCTATTTTTCACATAATTAACTATGCGACTATAGAGGTGTTAAAATATATCACGGTTATGCCACATTTGGTAGTTTAGGATTGTAGTACGATTCTAACTCAGCTATTCTTCTTTCTCTCCAAGTCATGTACTTGATATAAACAACCCACGAGGCTCAATACAATACAATTAATCGTTTCTACCACATTATATAGTCTATTAATCGAATTAACTAACAACTAGTTGAATGCCGGTGCATTGCTATGGATAATATTATAAATATGGGACATTGATGATGTTATAGTTCACTAAGTACATATATCATGCAATGATTTAACACCTATTGGTTATTTACCCATGAAGTAATCATATTTTAGGAATATGATTTCAGAAAAGTGGAACTAGATCAAATAGCTTATTATGATTTGTGGTTAGTACGACTTATCATGTTTGATCTTCTCGTACGGCTTAGAAAAAATGTGCCAAAAATATCAAGCAGAGAAGCCATTTCTTTCTCTTGGGAAGAATTGACCACATACCCATGAGTGAGGATTACATGGGTTCGTGTTATAGATGCTTTGGCTAAACCTATTGATGAGAGAGGTGAAATTGTATCTTCAGCATCTCGCTTAATTGAATCTCCTACTGCGGGTAGAATTTATAGGCGTTCTCATTTCAAATTTCATTAATTTCTCCTATAAGAGAATATCACCTAGAACTCGCTAGTTAAGGATACCAGTTCTTCCGGGGGGAATAAGGATAAGGTTTTTTGGATCATCCTTTGACGGGTATCAAATCCAATCTCGCAGCTCATACCTTCTAAAGACTCGCGACGAAGGGAAAAAACAAACAAACATATTCAATAAGCAAACATACAACTCTCTTCTACTCTGATAATAAGTAAAGCGTCCCTCCTCCACCGGTCGATTAGCATGCCCGAGAATCTACGCGCTAAAGCCATACTGCAGGATTGCACCCCATCATTCCAGCTTTCACTCCTATTCGGCTTCAACAGTGGGTTCCCAAAGGCACTCTTCCTAGATAAAAAAATGGATCGATTAACACATGTTAGCTTCATCCACAAATTTCTTTATTTCGGCCACATATCTTTCTCCACGGCTACCTCTTGTTTTTTGTGGCGATCGTATACTATTGTGTTCTCGCTACATGTGCAGTCGTGCATCCACTCTCATTAATGAATATTGCCTTAGTACAGACAATGACAAAAGACATTTTACAATGGAACTAATATTTGTGCATTATGTATCATCCAAAATCATTAGGGTCCTCTCGCATTGACATAACTACTACTTCAAGATAACTGGGTAGATTTACACAATGTTTCCCATCAATTTCACCTCCTTTTATCCTTTTTAAAGTGATCCATCTTGCAACTCGACCAAAATTCTAAGTTACCACACATTTACAGATATGTAATTTAGTGATTCTATTCTATATAGTTCCCCAACTTTAATCCTGCCGCCGACCCCATTAATATGTCAAAACCATGTCCGTTGTCTCCTTGACAATGGACAACTCCAACAAGTATGTTGGCATCGTGGTAATCAGGGCCACCACTTGCTCCTCTCCCGCACCTTCGGCATGTCAATGTAAGTTTCGGTCAATTGAAAAACATAATTATAATGATTTGTAAAGTACATCACTATAATAAATTTATTCTAAAATGTATGTGACATGGGTATATCCTACAAGTACTGAGCTTAGTATACGGTCCAAATACATACAGGCCCATGGTGTCGCCAAAGGTCGGATTTAAGGACTCGAGTAACCTCACGGACTCTCGATTACTTGAAGGACAAGAAGAAGCTAAAGATAGAAAGTTTGAAGGAAAACCCTAACTTGTAACCGACTGACCTGTTACCCGAGACCTAGCCTATCTATATAAGGCTAGGAGGGGCGGCAGGAGGACACACGCAACCCTAGTTTCCATAACCCTTGCCAGATTGCATCTGCACACCATTGTAACTTTCGAATTCTTCGATAATTCCACGAGCGCATAAGCAGGAGTAGGGACCTCACGAGGCCTGAACCTGTAAATCCTTTGTCCCCTGTGTGCTTGTTTGCTAGCCGATAGATGTCTCAGCGCCCTCCTTCTCCAAAACCCAAGTCCATAACAATGGGCATTGACGAAGTTAAACCTCGCCAATTGGCGCCATCTGTGGATTTGGGAGTGCTGATGTTGCGCTTCTTCGCCCCATCAAACGCGATCTACAACTCTGCAACAGTGGAGATTCGCCAGCTTTTGGCGCTTTGACTTCACCGTCCACACGCTGCTACTCGCCTCGCCTTCGAGTCCGTGGGCGACGGAATCAGCTCACATTGGGAGCTTCCGCCTGTTATCGATGGGCACGCTTTCGATTAGCACCGCATCGATTGCCCAGCATCATGGTTCCTCCATCGATCGGCACCCTCGCGAGCTCAATGTTCGGCGGTAGTTGAATATGGTCAGCGACAGTCGCGACTCCAATCTAAGCGATCCGCCATCAAGATGGAACCCACGTTTCGGATCTGAAAGTTGTGGAAGCAACAGCTTCCCAAATCACTTCATGTGCGCCATTATCAACGCTGGCGACACCTCCGCCAACCGCGTAACGGTGGCAACACCGTAACGGCACCGATCCACCCATCGCGTAACGGTGGTAACACCGCAACGGCACCGACTACCAACGCCGCCAACGGCAGCAACGACGCAATGGAGGAGCAGTCAACCTCCCAAAGATAATCAACGAGCAAACCGTGAATGCGCCGTGATCAGCTCAACGAGCAAGAGTGGAACGCCGCGAAGCCCCACGAGGTGCACCTCTACCTTCGGGTCCCCGCAGAACTGCTGATGGGCTACCACGGCTCCTAAAAGAGGAATTCAAGCGCCAAAACAAGCAATCGCGAACTCGAGGCGTAAAAAGGCGGCGACGAAGTCGAGCCTTCGTCGGCCTGGCTTTCTCCCACGGAGGATCCTCCTCAAGAGGCAACGAGCACCTCGCCATGAAAAGGCAATCGCGGATGGCTCACCTCACCGAACAAGAACGCGATAGACGCCGAAAGTCCTCGACTTCGCTCTATGATAGTCGACGAGAGGCAACGTGTTCCCGTGACACCACAAGCCACGGTGACGGCCACCATGTACCTTCTCAATAACCAGCCATCGAGATCCCGAACGGCCATGCACTGATCTACAATCGCGGGCCGGGATAATCGAGGCCGCCGACAAGGAACCGTACTGCACCAAAAGGGCAAAGCATTAGCAAAGCGCTACCTCGCCTCGTTTAGCGATGACACGACCTGTCTAGGCGCCGCCGTTCACGGCGACACGATCGCGACTACGATGCACGCGATGAACTCACCCAGCGCAAGATCGACAAGTCAAGGGCATGACGTGCTCGGTCGACTGACTCGGAAGAAGAAGATGGGGAGCTCTGCGGCGCCAGATGCTTCAACAGATCCATCAGGCAAAAGCGAATGCCTAAAGGGTTCAAACTCCCATCAGAGAACCCGAAATTTGACGGTCTGCAGGACCCCAAGATCTGGCTGGAGGATCACATCTCCTCCGTCAGACTACATGGAGGAAGTCGGCATCGCCATGCAATGCTTGTACCATACCGCAGGCGCCGGCATGGCTCAATAACCTCCCACGCGGATCCATTCGCAGCTCGGATGAGCTGGTCTACAGCTTCGTGCGCAACTTTAAGGGCACGTACAAACGCCCCGCCTCAATCGAAGAACTGAGATGCTGCCAACAAAGATCTGTAGGGGTTCGTAGCATGGAAAACAAAAATTTTCTATCGCATACAAACAAACAAGCCAAGATCTATCTACTAGATTGTAGCAACGAGTCGATGGAATAACTCACCCTCGAAGATTCCAAAGTGTTTAACGAGAGCAGATTCTCGTGGGTGATGTAGTCGCATTTCTTCCGATCTCAAGATCGCAGAGACGATCCTTCCGCGCCATGCTTCCTCAAGCCGCCCCAGTGGGTCACACGCTCGGGTACTGACGTAAGACCTTCCTCTCCCTTGTTCCAAAGAGGCATGAGGTTGTAGCACTTCTCATGATTCCGCAAAGACAACGGCGTGGTACCGGAGGTAGAGGAAATCCCGCAGGCTTCGCCTTAAGCCAAGTAGTATGGTGGAGCTTATGAGAGAGGCTATTAGTGGTCTAGTAATTAGACACACCAATTAGAGGGCTCTAAACCAATTAGAAGGCTCTAAACCTAATAGCTCTAAACCGGGTCTAGATCTAGGGTTTAGTTTAGAAGATAGGAAACTTGTGTGTGGCGAGGGAGCCCTGCCTCCTTATATAGGTGGGAGGGCTGGCTGCCAAGGGAGGAGTTCCTCCCCAACTCGGCCTTGGGAGGCGCCGGCCAAGGGAGGAACCTCCTCCAACTCGGCCTCCACCTCTCCTCCTTTTCCCACTTCCCAAAACTGCTTGACTTTCAAACTAGCCGCTTGACTTTTCAATTTAGGATTTAAATAAACTTTATTTGGGACAGCAAGAATACTTAGTACATGATGCAATCATTCCAATATGTAATGACACACTCATGTACCCTTCCCTCCGGAGTGCCGACATTCCGGGACCTTCTAGAATGTTCCCGATGAAAACACTGAATCATTCCGCCATTCAAACGGGACTTTCCTTATATGAATCTTATTCTCCGACCATTCCGGATCTCCTCGTGATATCCCGGATCCCATCCGAGACTCAACAACATTCGGTCTCTTTCTCATAATACCATAACTACTCAAACAACGTCAATCCTTATGTGTCTCCCCACGGTTCGTGAATTATGCGACATGATCGAGACATTCTCCAACAATAACCAATAGAGGAATCTGAAATTCATATGGCTCCCAAATATTTCTACGATTACTTATGATCGAATGAACCACTTACATACGATACCAATTTCCCTTTGTCTCACGATATGTTACTTATCCGAGGTTATGATCGCTTCAGATCTCAGTATACCTAGTTCATCCTCGCATCGATAAGTACTCTTTTCGCTCCCATGATATGTGATCCCTTGTGACCAAGTCACATGCTTGCAAGCTAATTGATGACATTTCACCGAGAGGGCCCAGAGAATATCTATCATGTGGATGGACAAATCCCACTCTTGATCCATGTGTTTCAACCAATACTTTCCGAACACTCAATGCCACCTTTATAGCCACCTCATACGTTACGGGTGGTGTTTGATGACATCAAAGCATCCATCCAAAGAAAGGCAATATGCATGATCTCATGGTCAAGGAATTAGGTTACTATGTATCGTAAAGCATATAGCAATTGAACTATTGAAATGACTTGATCTTTATGCTACGCTTGTCTATAGAGTATGTCCACCATATCATTCTCCTAACGATATGATCTTGTTGTTGATAACATCTCAATGTTCATGACAAAGAAACCACATCATCAATCAACCAACAAGCTAGTGAAGTATAGAGGCTATACTAGGACTTCAAATTAAGTTTACAAATCACACAAGTATTAATGGTTTCCTTGTTAATACTATTATAGCATGAATGTAAACATTTACCATAAACACAAAGATATATAATAATAACTACATTTATTATTACCTCTAGGCATATCTCCAACAGCCTCCCACTTGCACTAGAGTCATCTAATCTAGATTACATGGTAATATACCGAACTCCCATGGCAGTTTGGTGTTGGTCATGTTTTGCCCTCGAGAGGTTTAGTCAACGGATCCGCCACATTCAGATCTGTGTACTTTGCAAATCTTTATATCCCCATCCCGGATATGTTCTCGAATAGCGTGAAAACGCAGCTTGATATGCTTCACTTCTTGTGTGACCTTGGTTCTGGCGCATTGGCTATGGCGCCATGTTATCACAAGAGATAGACATTGGGTCCAGCGACTTGGAACCACACCCACTCAGAATGAACTCTTTCATCCATATCGCTTGTGAAGCCTCCAAGCAGCCATGTATTCCGATTCAATGAAGATCTCGCCACAACGCTTTGCTTTGCACTCCTCCACTAATCGCACCATTCAAAATAAATACGATCCAGATTGTGATTTAGAATCATCCGGATCGGTGTTCCAACCAGCATCGTAACCATTAACAACGAGCTGTTCATCACCTCCATAAGAAAGAACCATATCCTTAGTTCTTCTCAAGTACTTAAGGATGTTTTTGATCACCCAATGATCCACTCGATCACTTTGATATCATAGTTAGACTAACAAAGATATGCGATGTCGGGTCTAGTACATAGCATGGCATACATTAGAGATCCTATGGCTGAGGCATAGGAGTCTTACTCATCTTTTCTCTATCTTCCGTCGATGTCGGACTTTGAGTTTTACTCAAGGTCGATAGCAACATGGGCAAGAACCCTTTCTTGCTATCTTCCATTCCAAACCTCTTTAGAACTTTGTCCAAATATGTACTTTGTGACAATGATATTTCATGCTTCGATCCATCTCTATAAATCTTTATGCCTATTATGTAAGCTGCTTCGCCAAGATCCTTCATTGAAAAACTATTATTCAAATACTCTTTGACACTATTAAGAAGGTCTACATCATTCCCAATCAACAATATGTCATCCACATACAAGATTAAGAATGCTACAGCTCCCACTCACTTTCTTGTAAATACAAGCTTCTCCATAAGTTTGTATAAAACCAAAACTTTTGATTACCTTATCAAAACGTTGATTCCAACTTCGGATGCTTGCTTCAATCCATAGATGGACCGCTGAAGCTTGCATACCTTGTTAGCATCTTTAGGATCGACAAAACCTTTGGGTTGTATCATATACAACTCTTCATCAATGTTCCATTGAGGAATGCTGTTTTGACATCCATCCGCCATATCTCATAATCATAATATGCAGCGATTGCAACATAATCCTCACAGACTTTAGCTTCGCTACCGTGAGAAAGTCTCATCGTAGTCAACTCCTTGAATTTGTCGAACCCTTTACATAAGTCGAGCTTTATAGACATAACATTACCATCAAGATCTGCTTTCTTCTTGAAAATCCATTTGTTCTCGACAGCCTTCCGCCATCCGTAAGTCCACCAAAGTCCATACTTGGTTTTCACATGGATCCAATCTCGGATTTCATGGCTTCTTGCCATTTATTGGAATCGGGCTCATCATCGCTTCCTCATATGTCTCGGTCATCGTGTTGTCCACCAACATGACATTCATAACTCAATCATACCAATCTGGAGTGGTATTTCTCGCTGACCTCCGAGGCTCAGAGCAACTTCAACCAAGTTTCATGATCGCTATCATTAGCTTCCTCTCTTATTGGTGCAGCACCACAGAACTTCTTCCGTCTGCGCTACTCGCAATTTCGAGAGAAGGTTCGACAACCTTGTCGAAGTTCTACTTTCCTTCCAGTCACTTCTTTCGAGAGAAATTCTTCTAGAAAGGATCCATTCTTAGCAACGAAGATTTTGCCTTCGGATCTATGATAGAAGGTATACCCAATAGTTTCCTTCGTATCCTATGAAGACGATTTTCCGCTTTGGGTTCAAGCTTGTCCGGCTGTAACTTCTTTACATAGGCTTCAGATCCCCAAACTTTAAGGAACGACAATTTAGGTTTCTTCCCAAACCATAATTCATACGGTGTCGCTTCAACGGATTTAGACGGTGCCCTATTTAAAGTGAATGCGGCTGTTTCTAATGCATAACCCCAAAATGATAGTGGTAAATCTGTAAGAGACATCATAGAACTAACCATATCTAAGAGAGTTCGACACGACGCTCAGACACACCATTACGCTGTGGTGTTCCCGGCGGTGTCAATCACGAAAGTATTCCACATTTCTTCAAATGCTCGCCAAACTCAGAATTTAGATATTCACCTCCACCATCGTAACGTAGAAATTTAATCTTCTTGTTACGTTGATTCTCTACTTCACTTTGAAACTCCTTAAACTTCTCAAAGTTTCGACTTATGTTTCATGAAATAGATATACCCATATCTACTCAAGTCATCCGTGAAGGTAAGAACATAACGATAACTGATCACATGCTACACTCATTGGACCACACACATCGGTATGTATGATTTCCAATAAGTCCGTAGCTCGCTCCATCATACCGTAAAATGGAGTCTTAGTCATTTTACCCATCGACATGCTTCGTGATCTTTCAAGTGATTCAAAATCAAGTGATTCAAGAAGTCCATCTAATGGAGTTTCTTCATACGCTTCACTCCAATGTGACCAAGACGACAAGGCCACATATAGGTCAATTATCGCTGATTTCAAACGCTTAGCCTCAATGTTGTTGATATGTGTATTTCCACCATCGAGATTCAATATGAATAGACCATCTATCAAAGGTGCATGTGCATAAAACATATTACTCATATAAATCGAACAACCATTATTCTCGGATTTAAATAAGTAACCGCCTCGCAATAAACAAGATCCTCGATATAATGTTCATGCTTAACGCAGCACCAAATAACAATTATTTAAGTATAAAACTAATCCCGATGGTAGATGAAGAGGTAGCATGCCAACCGCGATCACATCAACCTTTGATCCGCTTCCTACGCCGCATCGTCACCTCGCTCTTCACTAGCCTCCGCTTATTCGCAGCTCCTGCTTCGAAGTTACAAATATGAGCAACCGAACCAAGATCAAATACCCTGCACTACTACGAGTACTAGTGAGATACACATCAATAACATGTATATCGACATATACCTTTCTTCTTGATGTTGCCGCTCTTCAAATCCGCCAAGTACTTTGGGCAATTCCGCCTAAAGGACCTACTCCCTTGCAAAGAAAGCACTCAAGATCGTGCTTGAGTTCAGCCTTGGTCTTCGCTTCGGCGTGGTAACTTTCTTACCACCCTTCTTGAAGTGTCCCTTTGCTTAGACTTGCCTTTCTTGAATTTGGTGGTCTTATTGACCATCAACACTTGGTGCTCTTTCTTGATCTCCACTTCTGCAGATTTTAACATAGCAAATAGTTCGCAACTCTTGTTCATGTTCGCATGTTGTAGTTCATCACAAAGTTCTTATAACTTGGTGGTAGTGATTGAGGATGCGGTAAACCCCAAAGTATTAGGAATCACTATACCCAAACTTTGAAGTTTATTTATGCCTGCACATCTTAAGCACATGCTCACCGACGAGCTACCTCTTCCATCTTGCGCTTAAAGAACTTTTCAGAAGCTTCATAACTTTCAATTGCCGCATGAGTCTCAAAGATTAATTTGAGATCCTCGACAATATCATATGGATCGACTCTTCAAATCTTTTCTCAAGCTCGATTCTAAACCATACAAGATAGCACACTGAACTATGGAGTACTGATTCTTCCGAGCGAGGTAAACATTCTTTACTTCATCGGTAGCATCAGCAGTGGGTCACCTAGCTGCATCCAGCACATAGGTCAAATTACCACCGTGAGGACAATCCTCAAATTGGAACCAATCCGCCAAGTTGCTTCCATTGTTTTTCAACTTTTCTTTCTCTAGAACGCATTAAAATTGATGGTAGGCTGCCATTGATCTACAACATGTTTGCAATAGTTTAGACTAAGTTTATGACAAATTGAGTTCAAATTAATTAATGAAATTAAACTAGGTGAACTCCCACCAAAACAACATCCCTCACATTGTTTTAGTGATCACACGAACCAAATCCACTACATCAACACCGATCATCACGAGAGCTGATATAGTTTTAATGGCTTAACAATCATCATGTTCATCATATCTACTATATGATTCATGCTTTGCCTTTCGCCATCCGTGTTCCCGAGGCCATGTCCGTATGCTAGGCTCACAAGATCAAACCTTAGCTCGATAAGCAAATCTGGCTTGCTTACGTTGTATTCACCTTGAATCAAAGACACCCGATCATCACGTGGTGCTTCAAGCAGCAAGCTTTGGCAACGGTGCATACTAAGGGTGAACACTTTAGA
The DNA here is from genome assembly GCA_023614405.1 of Avena insularis. Lineage (NCBI taxonomy): Eukaryota > Viridiplantae > Streptophyta > Magnoliopsida > Poales > Poaceae > Avena > Avena insularis. The sequence continues at coordinate 668,843 of JAJUPC010000089.1, forward strand.
ACTTGAAATTTATGTGTATGAGGGATCATCTTATAATGCTACCGCTGCCTACTAAGCAATACAAGATGCATAAAGGATTAACATCACATGCAATTCATAATATGTGATATGATATGGCCTTTCTTCTTTGTGCTTCCGATTCCATCTTCAAGCACGAATATGATCTCCATCATCACCGCATAGCATCAAGGTCAATGACGCTTCTTCATGGTTGTCGCCCACCAGCTTCAACTATTACAACTATTTTGAATAGACACGCAGGTCTTAATGTAAATTAAAGACAACCATATGGTTCTCGCCGTTGCCAACTTACAATAAGGAACATTGCATACATCAAATATAATCACAATCATGGCCATATCACATCATCGCACACCCCGCAAAACAAAGTTAGACGCCTCTACTTTCTTTGCATATTTTACGTGGTTTGGGGCTTTCCATAGGTGTCGCTCTAACCTACGAACAAGAACCACAACATTGATACTAGCATTGTTGATTACCGTTGTAAATTGATCTTTACTATGCTAGGAGAAACAGCACTGCAAAGCCACTTATGCAAAACGAGTTGCATGTCAAGCGTGGAGCAAGTCTCATGAACGATGTCATGTAAGGTTAGCCCGGCCGCTTCATCCCAACATACCGCAAGATGCAAAGTACACAAAAGCAATCTACAATAAAGCATCAACGCCCACAATGACTATTGTGTTCTACTCGTGCAACATATCTACATATAGACACGGCTCGATACCATCAGAGGGGTTCGTAGCATGGAAAACAAAAATTTTCTATCGATACAAACAAACAAGCCAAGATCTATCTACTAGATTGTAGCAACGAGTCGATGGAATAACTCACCTCAAGATTCCAAAGTGTTTAACGAGAGCAGATTCTCGTGGGTGATGTAGTCGCATACTCTTCCGATCTCAAGATCGCGTGAGACGATCCTTCCGGCCAAGGCTTCAAGGCGCCCCGCAGGGTCACACGTTGGTACTGACGAAGACCTTCCTCTCCTTGTTCCAGAAAATGGAGGTTGTAGCACTCTCCTCGCGATTCCCAAAGACAACGTGGTACCGAGGTAGAGGGAATCCTGCAGGCTTCGCCTTAAGCCGGTGCAGTATGGTGGAGCTTATGAGAGAGGCTATTAGTGGTCTAGTAATTAGACACACCAATTAGAGGGCTCTAAACCAATTAGAAGGCTCTAAACCGAATAGCTCTAAACCGGGTCTAGATCTAGGGTTTAGTTTAGAAGATAGGAAACTTGTGTGTGTAAGGAGGGAGCCCTGCCCTCCTTATATAGGTGGGAGGGCTGGCCAAGGGAGGAGTTCCTCCCAACTCGGCCTTGGGAGGTGCGCTGCCAAGGGAGGAACCCTCCTCCAACTCGGCCTCCACCTCTCCTCCTCTTTTCCCACTTCCCAAAAGCTGCTTGACTTTCAAACTAGCCGTTTGACTTTTCAATTTAGGATTTAAATAAATCCTTTATTTGGGACAGCAGAATACTTAGTACATGATGCAATCATTCCAATATGTAATGACACACTCATGTACCCTTCCTCCGAGTGCCGACATTCGGGACCTTCTAGAATGTTCCTGATGAAAACACCTAATCATTCCGCCATTCAAACGGACTTTCCTTATATGAATCTTATTCTCCCACCATTCCGGATCTCCTCGTGATATCCCGGATCCCATCCGAGACCAACAACATTCGGTCTCTTTCTCATAATACCATAACTACTCAAACAACGTCAATCCTTATGTGTCTCCCTACGGTTCGTGAATTATGCGGACATGATCGAGACACTTCTCCGAACAATAACCAATAGAGGAATCTGGAAATTCATATGGTTCTACATATTTCTACGATTACTTTACATCGAATGAACCACTTACATACGATACCAATTTCCCTTTGTCTCACGATATGTTACTTATCCGAGGTTATGATCGCTTGTGATCTCTGTATACCTAGTTCATCCTCACATCGATAAGTACTCTTTCTCGCTCCCATGATATGTGATCCCTTGTGACCAAGTCACATGCTTGCAAGCTAATTGGATGACATTTCACCGAGAGGGCCCAGAGAATATCTATCCGTCATGTGGATGGACAAATCCCACTCTTGATCCATGTGTTTCAACCAATACTTTCCAACACTCAATGCCACCTTTATAGCCACCTGTTACGGTGTGGTGTTTGATGACATCAAAGCATCCATCCAAGAAAGGCAATATGCATGATCTCATGGTCGAAGGAATTAGGTTACTATGTATCGTAAAGCATATAGCAATTGAACTATTGAAATGACTTGATCTTTATGCTACGCTTGTCTATAGGAGTATGTCCACCATATCATTCTCCTAACGATATGATCTTGTTGTTGATAACATCTCAATGTTCATGACAAAGAAACCACATCATCAATCAACCAACAAGCTAGTGAAGTATAGAGGCTATACTAGGGACTTCAAATTAAGTTTACAAATCACACAAGTATTAATGGTTTCCTTGTTAATACTATTATAGCATGAATGTAAACATTTACCATAAACACAAAGATATATAATAATAACTACATTTATTATTACCTCTAGGGCATATCTCCAACAGCCTCCCACTTGCACTAGAGTCATCTAATCTAGATTACATGGTAATATACCGAACTCCCATGGCAGTTTGGTGTTGGTCATGTTTTGCCCTCGGGAGAGGTTTAGTCAACGGATCCGCCACATTCAGATCTGTGTGTACTTTGCAAATCTTTATATCCCCATCCTGGATATGTTCTCGAATAGCGAAAACGCAGCTTGATATGCTTCACTTCTTGTGTGACCTTGGTTCTTGGCAAGCATTGGCTATGGCGCCCATGTTATCACAAGATAGACATTGGGTCCAAAGACTTGGAACCACACCCAGCTCTGTAATGAACTCTTTCATCCATATCGCTTCTTGTGAAGCCTCGAAGCAACCATGTATTCCGATTCAGTTGAAGATCTCGCCACAACGCTTTGCTTTGCACCTCCAGCTAATCGCTGCACCATTCAAAATAAATACGATCCAGATTGTGATTTAGAATCATCCGGATCGGTGTTCCAACTAGCATCGGTGTAACCATTAACAACGAGCTGTTCATCACCTCCATAAGAAAGAACCATATCCTTAGTTCTTCTCAAGTACTTAAGGATGTTTTTGACCATGTCCAATGATCCACTCGATCACTTTGATATCTCGCTAGTTAGACTAAAGATATGCGATGTCGGGTCTAGTACATAGCATGGCATACATTAGAGATCCTATGGCTGAGGCATAGGAGTCTTACTCATCTTTTCTCTATCTTACGTCGATGTCGGACTTTGAGTTTTACTCAAGGTCGATTAGCAACATGGGCAAGAACCCTTTCTTGCTATCTTCCATTCCAAACCTCTTTAGAACTTTGTCCAAATATGTACTTTGTGACAATGATATTTGGCTTCGATCTATCTCTATAAATCTTTATGCCTAATATGTAAGTCGCTTCGCCAAGATCCTTCATTGAAAAACTATTATTCAAATACTCTTTGACACTATTAAGAAGGTCTACATCATTCCCAATCAACAATATGTCATCCACATACAGTATTAAGAATGCTCTGAGCTCCCACTCACTTTCTTGTAAATACAAGCTTCTCCATAAGTTTGTATAAAACCAAAACTTTTGATTACCTTATCAAACGTTGATTCCAACTTCGATGCTTGCTTCAATCCATAGATGGACCGTTGAAGCTTGCATACCTTGTTAGCATCTTTAGGATCGACAAAACCTTTGGGTTGTATCATATACAACTCTTCATCAATGTCTCCATTGAGGAATGCTGTTTTGACATCCATCCGCCATATCTCATAATCATAATATGCAGCGATTGCTAACATAATCCTCACAGACTTTAGCTTCGCTACGGTGAGAAAGTCTCATCGTAGTCAACTCCTTGAATTTGTCGAAACCCTTTTGCGACAAGTCGAGCTTATAGACAGTAACATTACCATCAAGATCTGCTTTCTTCTTGAAAATCCATTTGTTCTCGATGACCTTCCGCCATCCGGTAAGTCCACCAAAGTCCATACTTGGTTTTCGTACATGGATCCAATCTCGATTTCATGGCTTCTTGCCATTTATTGGAATCTGCTCATCATCGCTTCCTCATATGTCTCGGTCATCGTGTTGTCCACCAACATGACATTCATAACTGAATCATACCAACTGGAGGGTACGATTTCTCGACCGAGGCTCAGAGCAACTTCAACCAAGTTTCATGATCGCTATCATTAGCTTCCTCTCTTATTGAATGCAGCACCACAGAACTTCTTCCGGTGCTGCGCTACTCGCAATTTCGAGAGAAGGTTCGACAACCTTGTCGAGTTCTACTTTCCTTCCAGTCACTTCTTTCGAGAGAAATTCCTTCTCTAGAAAGGATCCATTCTTAGCAACGAAGATTTTGCCTTCGGGTATCCTATGAAGACGCATTTTTCTGCTTTGGGTTCAAGCTTGTCCGGCTGTAACTTCTTTACATAGGCTTCAGATCCCAAACTTTAAGGAACGACAATTTAGGTTTCTTCCCAAACCATAATTCATACGGTGTCGTTTCAACGGATTTAGACGGTGCCCTATTTAAAGTGAATGCGGCTGTTTCTAATGCATAACCCCAAAATGATAGTGGTAAATCTGTAAGAGACATCATAGAACGAACCATATCTAAGAGAGTTCGATTACGACGTTCAGACACACCATTACGCTGCAGTGGCGGGTACCGCGACTCCGGGAAAACCACGCAAGTATGGCAACGCCGCACTCGCGATGAAGCACCCGTGACCTCCATCAAGGACAAACTGTCCAGGCCATGCATGGTACACTTCTACATCGACAAGCATGATGGCAAGAGAAAGTCCAGCCACCTCCTCAAGGACTACCGCGAGTTCCTCAAGCTACATGAGGGATTGGTTCGGATGAACCGCAATGCAGTTGAAAGACGCTACGAAGCCTCTCCAGGCGCCGTGGCACATGGCGCACCACCACCTGGGCCACCCCCGAACGGAGCTGCACCGGACCAGCACCACGGAGGCAAACCATACCCACGGGCCATGGGTACCATGATGATCCAAAAGGGGCTCCCCACCAATAGGGTGCAGAAGGCCATCACTCGCCAAGTCAATTTGGCCACGCACTCGCCACCATCCACCACTGAGTACCTCAGTGGTAGTGAGTCGTGCATTACCTTCGACAAACGCGACCACCCGCCTCAAGTACCTCGCCCAGGTCATTGCCCCCTCGTAATCTAGTAACAAATTGGAGGCTTCGACATGAGTCGCGTATTCATGGATGGCGTAAGCATCAACCTCATATTCGCGAGTACCTTGCGAGCAATGAGGATCCCTCTAACCTGCTTGGAGGCATCGGACACAACGTTCCACGGCATCGTCCCAGGGAAAGGCGTATACCCCCTGGGCAAAATCAACCTCGATGTCATATTCGGGACGCCAAGGAACTTCCGGCGCGAGCGCATCGACTTTGAGGTCGTCGACTGGCCCTCACAATACCACTGCATCCCTGACGTGTCGCTCCAGGTTCATGGCGGCATCTACACCACGCCTACTGCAGATGAAAATGCCAGTCCCAGCGGCCATCACGATCAACGGAGCTTCGAGTGTAATGCGACATGTGGAATTCAATGAATCTCCGGTTCTTGCATGCAGGAGGAGCTCACGATTGAAGGAAGCGACAGACAGTCTACCGCCGCCTCGAGTAGGCCAAGCTCACCTGACCTCTCCTTCGACTCATCTGTGCACACAAAGAAGGTGCAGGTCCATCCATCAGATCCCGCTAAAACGGCCCTCATCGCAATAACTTGAGTCCCGCATAGGGAATCGCGCTCGTCGAATTCCTCCGTGAGCACTGAGCAATAACGCAAGGCCAGTCAAGCAAACAATCAGGCGACTGTCTGAGCCACGGGCACAGGCAGTCGGAATGGAGATCAACAGACTCCTCGAGGCAAAATTCATACGCGAGATCAAGGAAAGCACTTGGCTCGCCAATACGGTGCTGGTACCAAAAAAGGACACGGATATCCTACGGATGTGCGTGGACTTCACTTCTTTAAACAAGCACTGCCCAAAAGATCACTTCCCGCTACCACGGATCAATCAAATCATCGACTCCACCGCTGGATGCGAGCGCCTCTGCTTCCTCGATGCCTACTCAGGCTATAACCAAATTCGAATGAAGGAGGAGGACCAGGAGAAGACCGCGTATAACGCCCTTCGCGTGTTCTCACTATAACACAATGCCCTTCGGGCTAAAAAACGCAGGAGCTACGTACCAGCGGTGCATGCAGGCTTGCCTCAAAGAGCAACTAGGTCGCAATATCCAAGTCTATGTCGACGACATAGTAATCAAAACCAAGGAAGAAGCCTCCCTAATTGACGACTTGCGCGAAACCTTCGCCAATCTCGATCGTTACCGGATAAAGCTCAATCCAGACAAATGCGCCTTCGGCGTACCATCTGGGCAGCTGCTCGGGTATCTCATCTCCGCGAGAGGGATTGAGGCAAACCCGAAAAAGATAAAGGCCATACTAGCCATGGAGAAGCCAAAGAACATAAGAGGCGTTCAGCAACTAGACGGACGAATCACGGCCCTCAGTCGATTTATCAGTTGAATGGGAGAAAAGGCACTGCCCTTCTATCATCTCCTCCGCAAAGCTGACAAATTCGAGTGGACCAATGAAGCGCAAGAAGCATTCGAGGACCTCAATCGCCTGCTATCCACCTCGCCAGTATTGGTAACTCCACGATAAAGGGAACCACTGCTGTTGTACATCTCCGCCATAAACCAAGTGGTTAGCACAGTGCTCGTCGTCGAACGGGCTGAGGAAAACAAGGTCCACGGTGTACAACGCCTGGTATACTACCTCAGCGAGGTCCTCACGCCAAAAAAACAGCAGTACCCGCACTACCAGAAGCTGGCGTACGACGTCTTTATGACCGCCCGGCGACTGCGCCATTACTTCCAGGAACACCCAATCGTGGTAGTCAACGACGCCCCATTGGGACATATCCTCAATAACCCTGACGCCACAGGGCGAGTCGCGCTTTGGGGAATCGAACTATCTCCACGAGACATCACATACGAAAAGCGCGGCGCAATCAAGTCGCAAGTTCTCCCTGACTTCCTCGTACATTGGATGGAAAACCAACTCCCGGACAAGCCAGACATGTCCTACCTCTGGACAATGCACTTTGATGGGTCCAAGAGGAAAGATGGAGCAGGAGCAGGTGTCATACTGACATCGCCTCAAGGGGACAAGCTGAAATACTTCCTGCGAATGCAGTTCACAGCCTCAAACAACGAGGCTGAATACGAGGCCCTGTTACACGGGATGAGAATGGCAAAAGCCTGCGGCGCAAAGAGGCTAATCATATATGGCGACTCCAAGCTGGTCGTCAACCAAACAATGCACGAGTGCGACGCACTGAACGATAATATGATCGCATACCGCGACCTCTACGACACACTTGAAGGAGACTTCGATGGTTGCGAGTTGCGACACATAGGTCGCGAAAGCAATGAGGAGGCAGACGCACTCACCAACATAGGCTCCACCTGTGCACCTATACCACCTGGGGTATTTCTCGAGCGCATATGCGAATGCTCCATCAAGCCAAAGGCCGCAGAGAAGAAAACAAGCGCAGCAACGGACTCGGGGGCTACGCCACCCAATGAGCCAATAACACTCGATGACTTGGAGCTCGAATAGGACTCGAGGGACCAACGAGCGTCATGATGATCGAACAATCCTGGACGCAGCCGTACATTACGTACCTCCTCAGCAAGCGCCTACCGGACGACCCGACAGACGCACGACACATCGCGCGATGCTCCAAGGCATTCACCGTTATCAACGGCGAACTGTATAAACGCAGCATCACAGGCGTGTTACAACGATGCGTCTCCCTAGCCGATGGAAGAGCAGTCCTCCTCGACATCCATGAAGGGACCTGCGGGCACCATGCCGGCAGTCGCGCCCTCGTTGCCAAAGCTCTACGAGCTGGATTTTACTGGCCCACGGCCATGCGCGATGTCAAGGATATAGTCCAAAAGTGCAATGCTTGTCAGCGATTCGCGGACAAGCCACACGCACCAGGCACATAACTACGGCCTATTCCATTGGCCTGGCCCTTCGTCTAGTGGGGACTCGACATGGTTGGCAAACTTCCAAGGTCCTCACAATGAGGCTACGTCTACCTCTTGGTCGCAGTCGACAAATTCACCAAGTGGATTGAGGCCATGCCAGTGACCAAGCAATCAGGGCACAACGCAGTCAAGTTCTTCGAGTCCATCATATACCGCTTCGGCGTGCCGCACAGCATCATCATCGACAACGGAACGAACTTCACATCCAAGGAGTTCCAAGAATTCTGCGAGAACCTGGGGATCAACATCAGCTACGCCTCAGTAGCACACCCACAGACCAACGGTCAGGTGGAAAAGGCAAACGGGCTCGTCTGTAGTGGCATCAAGAAGCGACTCCTCCGACCACTCGAATAAGCCGCGGGCTGCTGGCCAAACGAACTGCAATCCGTACTCTAGAGTCTGCGTACAACTCCAAACAGCGCCACCGGCTACACACCATTCTTTATGGTACACGGAGCAGAGGCAGTACTACCCGCCGAGGTACGGTACAAAGCGCCACGCATAGTCGCCTATAGCGAGCAGGAGTCATCCCTCGCACTCGAAGACTCCATCGACCTCCTTGACGAAGCAAGAGAAATCGCCGCAGAAAGATCTCTACGATCTACCAGCAGAACCTGCGCAACTACCATAGCGAAGGCTTAGCCCAGATCTTCGTCGAAGGTGACTTAGTCCTCGCGGCAGCGAGGGCATCTCAAGCTCGAGTCCCCCTGGGAAGGACCGTACGTGATTACAGAAGTAATCCTAGGTGGCGCCTATCGCCTTCAAGATTTAGAGACAGGAGTCGCACACTCCAACCCTTGGAATGTCGCACAACTGCGATGCTTCTACCCTTAGTCGTTTTTCTTTACTTTTGCATCGCAAATAAGGCTATTCAGTCAAGGCTACTTAGCCGCATATTGTACTTCGTAATGTTCTTCGAATAAATAAAAGCTAAGTGCCCCAAAACTCCATGTTCTCCTTTACTTTATCAATTTTCATACTCGGGGGCTACGCCACCCTATACACATATGTTCTTCGAACAATAACGCGACATCCTGAGTAGCTGGCACATCAATCGAACCCCTTAACACAAACTCAACCCAGCTGCAACGCACCTGACAGGTTGACAAGGGAACGATACAAAGATGGCCAGGCTAACGAAAAGGACTCGCATAAGTACAACGCACCCCACGCTTAAAGCTATTTGTACACATTCAACAGTAAATATCTACAAATGTATACGAGCTTTACAACACTAGTAGACTTATGTGCAGGATACATATTTGGCTACCCTTGCAACAGAAGAACATTAGTCTGTTCCTCGAAGAAGTTGACGACCTCCTCGGCTGGACGGTCCACCGTCTGATAATGCGGCACCATGTTCCAGGAAGATCCTACTGGTGGCACCGGTGGCTTAGAGGCAATGGCGGCGACATCCACGTCAGGCCTGTGCAAACGCACCATGGAAAGGGCAGCCTTGGCACCAGCCACCAACTGCTGCCTAACGCACTCGCGAACCGCGGACATATCTTGAAATTTGGTCAGGAGAGCCAGCAGGCTTGATGGAGTATCATCCAGCGGGAACATCGCCCGGTAGATGTTCTTCAAACACATCGCGTCTTCTTCGAAGATCAGCACTTTCGAGGCGCGATCCTGCAGGTCGCCAACACGATGCTGCGATCATGATCTACCCAGAAGTATCCACTCTCCTGTAGTTGCTCCTGGGTGAGATCATGAAGACGGATGGCAATCCTATCCCTCTCCTCCTGCGGATGGCGTGCGCTAACAACTATACGAAGCAGCATCAACAGCATGAGTACAACGTACCATTGCGATTAACTACAAAGGAGAAGACGACGATGAGCAAACTAACACTTAAACTGGTCGTCCAGCAGATATTGCTCGTGGGTGGCGGATTTTTTAGCCTTTGACTTCCACACGTCTGCGCTACCGCGGATCACGGGCAACTCACGCTCCAGTTGCTTAACGCGATCACGAAGTCGCGAAAGCAAGGAAAGCTCCTCTACCCTGGAGCATGGTGGTGCCATTGTATCCTCAAGAGATGGCGAGTCCGGGGTTCCCCCCACAGGACCACTTGACGTACCCTACCAAAAATGAAGCCAGAGGCAAATAAGGCGACCAACTCAAAAGTCAAACGTAACAGATGCATTCAGGATCAGCATAAAAGTATCTACAAACACATTCGCCAACATGCATGTTCTCCAATCAAAAGAGCAATTCATCAACTATTACAAAGAAACTAACTACGAGGCAGCTGGCTTCTTCGACTTCGATGACCTCGGGGGCTTCATCAAGTCCGTGGCAGTATCAGATGCCACTGACTTTTCGCCGGCCCCTGAGGCCGAAGTTTTCGCCGCCTTCTTTGCATGATTGAGCTCCTCCGAATACTTGGCAACAGTGTTTATCAAGGAATGGCCATATTTGGCACAGCGATGCAAAAGGCGAATACTACCTGACCATCCGCCAATAGGCATCATCTTCGACACCGCAGAAGGATCTACTTCGACTCCGTGGGCTTGCACCATGGCAAGCGACATGGTCGCGCCAGCTGCGCGGAGGGAGTTCTTGTACGTGGCAGGCACACCCCCAGCGAGCGACTCCACCAGCTCCTCCACATTGTCGACCAGCTCCGCCTTTGGCATCAGCTCCTCCCGGAGGTGACTCAGGGTGGCCCTGGCCTTGGACAGCGTATTTTGGACATCGGCGCTACGATCCTCGACCACAGATACCGCGCCCGCCAGAGCGTCATCGCGACAAAGGGCCCGTGGATCAAAACTCAAGCCGTCAGCATCTACACCAAAATACACACATGGATCAAACTTCTAGTGCCACCGGCACTACAGAGGAAGAGAAGAACATCAATAAAATATCTTCCAGTAAAGGTACCTGAGAGGGCCTTGGCGACTGAGAACAGTTGCTCTTTGAACAACTTCTCCCTGGCCGCAAAGGAGGCGCGCAGATCCTCTTCGCACTTCTGGGCTTCATCACGAGCCACGATTGCCTCGTCGCGCCCCTTCACAGCTGCGGATAGCGTCTTCTCCAACGTGGCGACATCGCGCAGTAAAGCGTTATGCTCAGCTACATGGCAGTCAATAATTGGCTGTCAGTCGATTATACCAAAACAGAGAGAAGACCAAAATAATAAGTATAGAACACCCACTTTCGACAACACGATGACGCGTCTCCAGCATTGCATGCTGGCGACCCATCGCCATCACCTGCTCCGCCACTTGCGCGTCCTCCCTTACAAGGAGCTGTTGCACAAAGCAAGAAATCAGAGAGGGCAACAAAAGGCGATTGACTACCACATTAAAAAAGAAGGAAAGCTATACTTACATGGTCCTCCAACGACTCTGAAGAAGTTTGCTGAACCGTCATCCGAGCAACTACTCGATGCTCCCCTACATGAGGAGAGCTCAAAGAATTGTGCCCGGAGTGGGCCGCCGCCGGAGAAGGAGCGCGCTCGACCTCTACCTTGGCCGTTGAAGTCGTGACTCCCGATTCCTTCAAAAATTCAACGTCGCCAGAAGATGATGACGCCTCTTGACTGCAAGAAAAAATCCGCACTCAGAAAGGGCAAACTCCAGGGCAAAGCCAGCAAGAAGAAAACAGAGAAGAATGAATGCACTAACAAAATTATCAGTCAAATTTGTCAAGAGCAAACGTGGCCTCCGCCGACTCCGACGAAGACTCCTTGGGCAATCGCATCTTCTTGCGAGAAGACGGTGCCACAGCCCTCACAGGAACGGCGGGAATTAGCGACTCCACGCCAACAACCGCGCCTCCTAGAGTTGAAGGAGTCGACACGTCGGAATCCCCGCTACGCAAACGCTTGCGAGTATCCGGGCTCTCGGACTCGGGGGCTTCCTCTTCCACATCGGAAGGGACAGTCGACTCAGACTCGTCCTCTTCCAAAGCTTCATGAGGAATAATCCCCTCAGGAAGGGGAGGCATACAAGGCAACACCTCCCACTCCTGAATGAAACAGTAAAGATCAGCAAACATAACAGATAAGCAACAGAAAACGCAATCGAAAAAATAAGCTACTACGTAGCACAACTGTACCTCAGGAGGGGGATTCGAAGCATCGAAAGGAGGAACGACTGGCTCGTTCAGAAGCACATCCTTGAGGGTGTACTTCGTGACCAGTCGCACCCTCTTATCTACCTCACTCGCGGACATGCCATCAGCAGACACGCGAGTGGCATCATCAGCGCCACCCCATTGAAACATGGGATGGACCCTGGCCTGGAGAGGCTGGACGCGACGACGTAGCCAAGTCCTGGCAAGGGCGCAGCCTCCCTCTTCCGCGCCTATACGACTCTCGAGGTCGCAGACGCGCTGATATAGCACGTCTGTCTCTGCGAGTTCGGAAGGCATGATCACGTTCTTCCAAGAACGCATCTTCTTGCAGGGAGTCGCGGGATCGAAAGGCGCGAGTCCAAAGTGCTCGTCCTTGGCCTTCTGGTCGCGAACATAGAACCATTTGTCCCTCCATCCCTGGACGGACTTGGTAAGCTTGATATCGAAGTAGGTGGCGGATGGGTCGACGTGGATTCCGCAACCACCTACGTCATAAACTAAAGAGCCAGATGCGGACTTACGCTTCAATTTAAAGATGCGCTTGAAAAGACCAAAGTGTGGCTCGATTCCGAGCCAGCACTCCCAGAGAGTGATGAAACAAGTGATGTGGAGGAGAGAATTTGGGACAGCTGATGGAGCTGGAGCCCATAGAAACAAAGAAGACCCCGAAGAAAGGGGTGAAGAGGCAAGGAAAGACCGCGAATGATGAATGCAAGAAACATCACTCGGAAACCAGCGGGAGGAGCAGGAATGGTCTCACCCAGGGACGCTACAGCGATCGGCCAGAGAGATAACTCCATCTTGGCGAAGAAGACGAAGATCCGACGCCTTGATGATAGAGGGGCTCCATGCGCCATTGGTCACGCGGGTGCCCACGACCTTCTTCTTCCCGCCGGCGGCGGTGCTGGTGCCCGTAGCAGCGGAGCCACCTCTCTTCTTCGCCGCAGCAACGGTGGCCGCGGAATCAACGACATCGCCTCCCTTCTTCTTCCCCATTGCGCGGCGGCGATGTGAGAGAAGGAAGTAGCCCGGGAACGAACGGAACTGGTCCAGCGTCGTGGAGAAGATGGGCGCAGGGGAAAGCAGAAAAGCAACAGTAATGGCGATGGCAGTAAGGAAGAAAGAGCGCAGATGGGAAATTACCGCCGTAGCATCGCTACTTAACCCCTGGGAGATGCAATCCAACGGCTGACAAAAACCCTATTGGACACGTGGCACGCATCACGTTGGACACGTGGAGAAGAGGAAGCGCGAACCATCCCCTCACTTCTACCATTACGCACAGAAATCGAGGAGACACAGTTAAAAATAAGATTACGCACGCCCAGTCAAATCAAAGTCAGAAAGTGGGACCCACCGCTCGTCACGTCCCGTCAAAATCGCTCACGCGGGCAACTAAGGTCATACAAGCGTCAGCACTGACGTCACCAAGGCTATGCAGTGGAAAACTTCGACTATTTTTAGTCCTTGTTGGAGTCTTCGACTCCACCAAGCACTCAGCGGCTACTCCCATAGGGAGCGCTGGCCGCGCACCCTACGACTTTTCTTTTTCTTGTTGCAGGAACATGGACAATCACAAAAGCAAACCCAACCACTCGAAACACATTTCGATTATGGACATGTGTTACTCCCATAGGGAGCGCCGGAAACAAGCAGGCAAAAGACGACAGCAGTCGCAAAAGTGTTTTAGTACCTGCCTGAGTCATCGACTGAAACAAGCAGGCAAAAGACGACAGCAGTCGCAAAAGTGTTTTAGTACCTGCCTGAGTCATCGACTGAAACAAGCAAGCAAAAGACGACAGCAACAAGAAATTTTTAGTCCCCGCCTGAGTCTTGACTCAACCAGCACTCACTGGGTTACTCCATAGCGCTGGTCGCGCACCCTATGATTATTTGTACAAAAAACTGTGTGTTGATAACATCCACACTCAAAACTCATGGCGACACCGCCTCATAATTTTTCCCCTACAAAGAGACTGTGTCTCCTGGGTTACCTGAATCGTCTCCGCGATGATAAAATTCGGATGCCGCGCCTACGGCGTGAAGGTAAGACCTGAATAAGGCCTGTCAACGTATTTAACTGCGCACTACCAGAAATATATCCGTGCCTACAGGCACGATGAACATGCCTTGACGGACGCGTCAAGTGCTCACACCCATATAACTAGAATTCGACTCCTGTAAGACCTCCGCGGCCTGAGTCGAATTACACCAGCACTTTTCCGGATTCGAGTCCAGGGACTCGAATTTGAGTAGATTGCGTTGTTTCACCCTAAGGTGGTTAACTGATACCGATACTTCGGTTATATCAGGCACGTATATCAACAATCCCTATGACACAAATAAAAGTAATCGAAATATACTCATTTAGGCACTCGAAGGCTTCAAAAAGTCCCCAGTCGAATCTGCGATTCCACTAGACACTCGGGGGCTACGGACATGGGTATACCCTATAAGTACTCGAGCTTGGTATATACGGTTCAAATACATACAGGCCCACGGTGTTGCCAAAGGCCGGATGGAGGGACTCGAGTAACCTACGGACTCTCGATTACTTGAAGGACAAGAAGAAGCTAAATATAGAAAGTTTGAAGGGGAAAACCCTAACTTGTAACCGATTCGACCTGCTACCTGAGACCTAGCCTATCTATATAAAGGCTAGGAGGGGGCGGCGAGGAGGACACACGCAACCCTAGTTTCCACAACCCTTCCAAGATTGTATCTGTGCACCATTGTAACTTTTGACTCCTTCGATAATTCCACGAGCAGACAAGCAGGAGTAGGGACCTCTACGAGGCCTGAACCTGGGTAAATCCTTTGTCTCCTATGTGCTTGTTTGCTAGCCGATAGATATCTCCAGCGCTCCCTCCTTCTCCAAAACCCAAGTCCATAACAATGGGTATTGACGAGTTAAACCCTCGTTAGTATGTAAGTGCGAAAATTGATCTATCATCAATCATTGAACAAAAAAACATAACCTGCATCTCTATTGGTTGTATAACTCAATATCAAAATAATCTTATTTCACAACATCGTATTTGGGGGACTGGCTTCTACAAGCCGTTTCATGCTAAAAGCAATTAAATTGAACATGTTGACAAAAAAAAGATAAATTTGGTGCCCCATAGCTTACACAAGCTACAAAATCCATTTAATTTTTAGGTTAGCACAATAAATACAAATTCACCCAATATTTATAGGACAAATACTAAAGAATGTTAGAATTCATACATGCAATCAAGTCAGGCATCTCATCTCATACCAAAAGAGCGGAACTCAGTCGGCTAAATCATTCTCTTATGGAGAAGCACTAATTTTTACGATAATATCGACTATTACATATGGAAAATTGAAAATTCTAACAGAAATAGACCATGCTCCGACCGTGCTTCTTTTGACAATTTTTACTTTTGAGAACAATAGTAATGGAACTACAAGATTGGGAAAAATTTAATCATGAATAACCTTTCTAAAGAGATGCAAACACAGAAACATATGTAAATGTAAAGAACTCAACCCTGATGCAGATCCGGGAAAGTTACGACAATTTTCGCAGATTCTCAAGAAGCTTCAGCTTTAAACTGAAAATATTTGCATCGACTAGCAAAAAAGATCTAATTCATTACCAAGGATTAAACTGGAGAACAAAACATATCATACTTCACAATTCTTCACTAGTGGTTATCCTCTAAAATATATATAACTCAATATAAAATTGGTAAATTGTACTTACATATACAAAAATTGAACCCAGCAATTCTTCCAATTGAATCTTTAGCTAATTATGAATTCAGACTCCCCTACATAAAAGAAACAGAAAATAATGGAACAAGAAATCATGCTAAAAATTTCCCTAACTTGTATCTGGATATTAGTTTTTATACATTTGTAAAATGCATACTGGAAGGCTATGTTTAATTTTGGAAATAACATAAAAATATTGGAAAACACAAGCACAAGAACTAAGAAATGTAGCCTTGCAAATGTGTGGGTCACAAAGCCAAAGTTTTTAGAAAATAAACCAATGAAGCAGTCCCGACCAGAATCATTGTACTATCCATAATATTAGTATATTTTGTAGAAAATTCATAATACTCAGTGACTTCTAAGATTTACCTCTTATATATATATAATATACACACACACAAAAGTATGAAGCTCTATAGTATCAAATCAATATCAATAGATCCATCATAAGATATATTTTCATACATTTAAAATTATTTCTTCTCAACATTTGGTCAATATTACTAAGGTTAGAATTTTACATAAATTTGTACATCATGTATTTTAGGACAGAGGGAGTATACAGTACTACTCTCTCCGTTCCAAAATATAAGACGTTTTAACATTTTAGCTTTTGTAAAACGCACCAAAAGGCTAATTGCTAGACGAGAGTAGCTAATTGCTTAGCGATTATTTTAGGTAGCTCCTTGTATGCACCAACATGTCCTCACACGGAATGAGTTTACAATATAATGAGTCTGCAGCCTGTACGTGAGTTGGGTTCTACAGAAGTCAGAGGCCAAACTGGCCCCCGCTTGATATAGGCAGTTGTTGAAGTTTTGTTTATAAGATTCCGCATTGTATTTCCATGCAACCTACCTCACCATGTGCTGGACGCGTAGTCTAGGAGCAAATGAAGAACTTGATTAGGCAAAACACCTAGTTTAAAATGAGCTTAGAAGTCAAAATCTATATGTCACTAGTGCAGGCCTCCCCTTTAACTCCGGTTGGGAGGGCCCTCTAACAGCGGTTCCCCAACCGCTGTTGAGGGTTCGGTGTTAGAGGGGGGGCCCCTTTAACACCGGTTCTTATACGAACCGGTGTTAAAGGGTGGCGCACGTGGGGCTGCCAGGCTCAGGCCCCTTTAACACGGTTCCGAACCGGTGTTAAAGATTCTTCTGCAGAGATTTGAAGGTTTTCCTGCCGGCGCAGTACTGCCGCGGCAGGAAAACGCCCTAAATCTCTGCCCGTGCAGACTTCTGCCCCTGCTCGGGCGATTTCTGGGGAGGGGGGAAGCGAGGGAATCGATCGGGAGCGTATATACATAAATCGTAAATCGGTACATACGGTACATGAATAATTAAGCAACTATTATTATACACAAACATCGTCATCGGCACATATATCGTCATCGTTCATTTTGGTGGATATCTAAAGAGTTCTCCGCCAGGCATGACGACCTCATCAAGTATGAACCCCGCCAATTCCTCTTGAATGGCTCGTATGCGTTCAAATGGTAGGAGTTGGTCCCGCATCCGTTCGATCTGAATATATATGAAGAATGGGCCGTCAATATATATATAAGAATAAAACTCAACACAATTGATGGTAATAAAATAATGTTGTGGACTTTGTTTACTTACTCTAAGTTGTTCTAGTGCGGCTTGGCCCGTCGCACATATCGTGTTGCGAATGAATTTGCAAACATAGTACCCACATAAGTTATTGCCGTGTCCCTGATGCGCGCACTTTACGAGAATAGAGAGTTCAATCAAAATAATAATCAATAAAGCATGATATAATGGAATTGGAAGCTAGCTAGTATTACTTACATTTTGGTCTACAAATTTTATTTCTTCTGACCATTCACCCACGGCCCTGCCCGTCAACCTTTTCCAAACCCTGTCCGACAAAGAAAATGGATAAAGGAGTAATTAATTACTTATTGTCAGGAAAGTTGCCGATCTAGTACGATAATATGATTGAAATTACCTCTGGAGCATCTCTCTAAAGTTTGCCCATATCTCTTTTTCTTTTCGTAACGAGTCCATGACAAGGACTTTTCCTGAGTCGGGTTGAATGACTAGCAGAATAAAGTGGAACCTACATGCGATAACTCATCATCAGTTACACTTAACATCGAGTAAGCTGAAATAGAATGTGTACAAGAGAGAGTGTAACAGTACTCACGAGAAGTTGTAAGGCAATAGTATTTCCCTTTTGGTTTGTTGTCTCAGTAAAGACGTTAGCAAGTAATCTTCTGTTTGCCCGGGTTTGGTTTCTACCACTTCTTCATGAACTCTATTTGGGTCAACGAATCCAATGTCAAAAGGGCCTCCTTTCCTGCATTCCATAACCTTTTTCCTGCATAATAGTATATACATATATGGTGAGCATATATATATACATGCAATTAATAAAGTGAATGAGATGAGATATAAATTATAGAAATAGTACTTACACACAATAAAGGCTGATGGCAACTTTGTCGAGTTCCTTCTGATTGAATAGAAAATGCAAGTCTTGAATGTTGAAGTCGATCGTGTCATCTCCGCAGAAGAAAATATCATCTCTTATATGCGCCGTGATCCATTCTAACTTTCTCGTCTTGCAGAAATGAAGGTACCACTTGTGCAATTTTCGCATCTTTGTTGGTAGAGTCTTGAGCTCCTCTTTCTTGACGAGATTCTTCCCATACTTCCATGGCTGTATGGGGTTGGCATCGCATTTGGGCAAGTTGTCTCCCATGACGTTCAATTATGCAATGTAAGTCATCCCCATCTCATTGGCCTTTCTTTGTAGCTCTGCCTCGTAATCATTTACGGGAGGAGCGTCCCGTGTGTCGAACATTTGGAGCGGGGCACATGATTGGTTTTCCTGCTCTCCGAGCATGGGAACTGTTTTCTGGGGTGCCTCACGACTGCTACTTTCAGTCTCCCTACGGCGCCTTGCATCCGCCTTCAAAATCTAGCGCTCGTAGTCCGGCACAAGTGGGGTTTCAGGTTTCGAAAGATTTTTGTAAAGCTTCTCCACCACCGCCGGATCTATTTTCTCCTTTGGCTCGGCCCGTCTAGGTGCAAAGAATTTCTTGACCTGTTCTTCCGAGATCCTATTGGTCTCCTCGTCACTGCGATTCCACGGTAAAACCAGCAATGGCTTGGCGGAAGGCTGCGGGACATAGTTTTTTGAACTCTTTGGCGTACGGTTTCCTGCGGATTTCTTTGTGGCAGTGCTACTGATGCTCCTCGTGGCAGTGCTCTTCCGCTTACGCTGAGGAGATGGCTGAAGCACCGGAGATGGCTGACGGGCCGGAGATGGCTGCCGCACAGGAGATGGCTGACGGGCCGGAGATGGCTGCCCTTGAGAGATGGCTGCCAGCAGAGATAGCTGAAGCGGCTCGGTGGCATCACGACTGCGGGCAATGAGGGGTGCCAGTGACCTCCAATTTGGAAGCACAATGTGTTCCTTCTTCCAAAGAATGGTTGTTTTCACTGCAAATTTGAGTTGAGTTTCCCCTTCACCTGTAGCATGGTCAAGCTGTGTTTCCTCATATTCCTTCACAACCTCATCCACCCCGACAATAGCATAGCCATCTGGAATCGGTCGGCAGTGGTAAGTTCCACCAGCTACAGGAGGTAAGGCATAGCCGACAGCCACCTTAATGGATAAGCCCATTAATCTCACATGCAGCTCAGCGTGTTCGCTCTCCGTGATCTTATCCACGGGGTATCGAGGACCCGTCATTTCAAGCGTGGGCTGCACGTTCTCCGTGGAAGCCACACTGCTTTTCCGCTTCCGAACTGGCCGGGCAGCTTCCAATGCAGGCTCTTCGTGCCGCTGAGATGGGCCGGTAGCTTGATGGCTCTGTTGTGCATTCACTTGCGCCTGCAGCGCCGCAAGTGCATGTTCTATCTGTGTCATCCGCTCTGTACGCTCTTTTTTTTTTCTGCCGCGCCATCTATAAGAGTCGCTCCAGTCGGCAAACCCATCCTTCCACGTCATACCCCCTGTGCCTCGTGCATGTCCAGGGTGTTCTTTTTTACCGATGGCGCGTGTGAGCTGGTCATTCTCTCTGTCAGGATGGAAGGTCCTGGCGGATGTTTCCTCATATGCCGTGATGAGTTCAGTAACGGGTTTGGCATGGCGCGTGTGAGCTGGTCATTCTCTCTGTCAGGATGGAAGGTCCTGGCGGATGTTTCCTCGTATGCCGTGATGAGTTCAGTAACGGGTTTGGCAAGGAGGGTTGGGAAGATACACAATCCTGTTTCTGGGTCCAACCTTGCCCCGATTCCGTAGAACCAAGTCTTTAAACGTAGGTCCCACCCATCTGTCTGGGGTGTGATCCCTCTCTCGCGCAGGGCCTTCTCAGCTTCCTCCCACTTAGGCCTCTGAGATATGTAGCCACCTGACCCCGTCCTCTGGTGATATTCCTTCTTAAGGCATTAAGCGTATTGGTTTCTGACCTCTTTTTAGCTATAGCACTTTTTTTATATGTCTCAAATTCGGGCCAGTGAGGTCTTATCTTCGCATAATATGCTTCTTTGAAATTTGGAGTCTCGCCAGCTTTGACAAATTTGTTCAATTTTGTCTTCCAGTTGCGGAAAGCGTCAGCCATCTTCTTTAGAGTCCACTCTTTGACATTTTCCTTTATAACTGGGTTGTTTTCATCCTCCTCTGGCGGAAGGGTGAAATTTACCAACAACGAATTCCAAAGCGTTTCTTTGGATCTGTCATCGACAAAGGTACCGTCGCCCTTCTTTGGCTTATTCCAATTTTCAATTATGATTGGGATTTGGTCCCTAACAAGAACTCCAGCCTGACGTACAAATTTGCCTGCGGCCTTCTTGGTCTCCATCGGCCTGCCATCAACACGGACTATTTCGATCGTGAACTTTGCACGATCTTTCAACCGCTGGCTTGCGCCTCGCTTGCTCTTTTTCGTAGAAGAAGATGGTTGCTGGCTGGTCGATCCAGAGGGCTAAAAGAAGAAATAAGCGTTAATTAATTAATACATATAGAACAAGATTGTTGGTGGAAGTCAGCAGAGGCTTAATCAATGCATATACCTCGCCGGACTTTGTAACCATTAAATTGCGTTCACCGGAGTCTTCATCGGAGTCTTCATCTTCTCCATGACTAGTACTTGAGCTGTCGTCATCATGTCCCTCCAAGTTCAGATATTGTGAGGTGTCCTCATCAATAATGTTCTCCATTATTTCTTCTTCTTCAAGGTTTCTACTAAGTGGATCCATAGTTTCTAAAACAATAATATTATCTAGAGTAAGAGTGTAAACATTCAAGTGGACTTGGATTCATACACAAATATACATATTATTCATACAAAAATACACAAATGAAATTAAAACCCTAAGGATGCTTGATCATTTTAAACGAGTTCCGAGGGGTCGAAACCCTAATCAGGATGAAACTATGTTGCCCGCGAACCCGCCCCGCTTGACACCCTATCTATACTACTACTCCCTCCATAATTACATGCCATCTTAGTTTCGAGTTTCCCGATGTTAGTGAGATGTGCAATGATACACTATATTAAAAAAGACAAGCAAGACTGGTGGGGAAATGGTTGCTCCTGTTGGATTGTGACTTGGGGAACTACTTATCAGACGCGGCTCGGCGAGGGCGAGGGCTCGTGGCTGCTCTCTGTCAGCAGATGTGATGTGGCGGTGGCGGTCTTGGCGGTGGCGGTGGCGAGACGCTCGCGGGCGGCGGCGGCGGCGCTTCTCTCTGCGCGCGGCTGGCGGTGTTCGATCGATCTGGCTGCTCTGGGGGGAAGAAAGGAGGGGAAGGTGAATTAATACCCCGACATCGATGGCATACTATACCGCCATGGCCACCACCGGAGCTCGCACCACCTAGGACGCCCTGTAGCCGAGAGGGGAGGTCGTCCCCGTACACTAAACTACACTAAATAACCCTAAACTAATACTAACTAATTAACTAAATAAAATACTAACTAATACTACTAATAATTAACACTAAACTAACCCAAAAAAAGATACTAAACTAATACTAACTAATTAACTACTAATAATTAACTACTAAAAAAGATACTAACTAATACACTAAACTGCTAATAAATAACTAATACTAACTAATTAACACTAAACTAACACAAAAACTAACAAAATAAAATACTAATAAAAACTAGCTAGTACTAATTACCTCTACGGGCGGGCCGGTGGCGGGGCAGCTGGCAGCGCGGGCCGGTGGCGGGGCGCCGGTATGGTGGAGGCGCGGGCGGCGGCTGGCGCGGCTGGGGAAGCGCGGGTAGGCAGAATCTTGAGGACGGAGGCAATGGCGGCGACGTGGCGGCGGATGACAGGGCGGCGATGGACACAGCAGGGCGGCGACGGAGGCTGACATGCAGCTCTCCGCAACCGGTTCGTGGGGAAGAGAGAGGAAGGGAGAAATGCCCCCATTTACCTTTAACACCGGTTCGTGGCTGGAACCGGTGTTAAAGAAACATTTATTTCATGCATTAAAGGGTATTTTAATTCAAAGAATATGATATGAATTTAGAAAATTCATATCTTTTTCATTTCAACTCAGAAAAATATGAATAATATATCATAATTTTCAGAAAAATAATATCTATCCATTCATGTAAATCATTTTATATTTACTTTACATGAAAATTTTCAAAATAATTAAAACACTTACATATAAATTTTGATTATTCAATTCAAACAAAAATAAATTGTTAAATCCTAAAACTTTGAACATAAGAAATATTAAGCATCTAAAAAATGATTTTTATTAGATCAAATCATATTTTAATGCCGCATCTTTTGTATTAACATTTTTGAATTGATTGGATATTTAAATGTCGCATCTTTTGTATACACTTGAATCTCACCAAGCCTCGCTCAACTTGCATTGTTTTTTGATAAAATAGCATATTGTGAACCTAAAAATGATTTTTGTAAAAAATCATGAACATCGTATCATGTACTTGTAGTTCATATCTGACCCACTTCCTGCCGATTCGGTAGGAATTTGTCTTTTTCACCAGAGGTGGACGGAAAGGTTTCAGATCCCCCTGTTGGTACATAAAAGAACTGAAAATTAAGATACATGGCCAGATTAAGTAACAATCGGCCGAACTGGAACTGAAAATTAAGATACATAAAAGAACTGAAAATTAAGATACATGGCCAGATTAAGTAACAATCGGCCGAATTTGTTTCGGAATGTTGGAGTGATTCAGTCATGCTCCTGCCTACACCTGTAATACTCGCCACTGTAGTCGTCGTACTCGCCGCCGCCGTCATCGCTGTCGTCGTCGGGGTCGCCGTAATTGAACCTCTGGAGAGTACGCGTGGGCTGGACTTGAGGGTAGCGCGTGGGCTGGACTTGAGGGTAGCGCAGACGGGGGTTAGAGTCGGCGGCAGTGTCATAGGCCATGACGCTCTGGAGAGTCCGACCGCGCCACCATAGCCGACGGCCGGCCTCGTTGAAGTTAGGAGGAGGTGGGCCGTCCTCCTCGTGCCTGGCGAGCGCCCTCTCATGCCGATCCACGAAGAAGGCTTCCCAAGTAGGGAAATAGTCGGGATGCCATCTGGGATTCCTCCGCTGCTCCGGCGTGAGCTCGAAGTAGTAGTGGTTCGTGATGGCCATCCGGCACGCCACACCTAGAGGGACAGGAGGAACCGGCACGCCTCCGACGCTCAGCATCCAGCCGACGGGGACACAGTAGTGGCGCAGGGGTAGTTCGGAGCGCCTCGCCTCGCCTCCAGGGTTAGTGCTACGGTGGAAGCCATGGGAAAGAGTGATGAGGTTGCAGATATGAGTCTAGAGATGTGCAATGACAATGGAGGCCAACCCCCTACATATATATAGTGAACTAGCGGGAAGAACTGGAGGGAAGAACTGGCGGGAAGAAAAATGGCGGGAAGAAGAACTGGCGGGAAGAAAAATGGCGGGAAAAAATGGCGGGATGAACCTTTAGTCCCGGTTGGAGACACCAACCGGGACAAAACACGAGTCAGCACTAATAATAGGGGTGAGTGTCGACATTATTTCGTGCGGCCATTAAAAACATGAACTAGAGTTACATAATATGAGCATGAACTTCTTGGCATATGTCCTTCCTTATGATCGCTTCAGACGTAACCATGGAGCATCTTCTTTACTTAACGGAATGCTTGGGTCAGTTTTCACTGTGAAGGGCGGAATTTCATCAAACTTATTATAATCTTCTGACATGTCTGTCTTGTCCTCGATTTCCACGATGTTTCTTTTCCCTGAAAGAACTATGTGACACTTTGGCTCATCATATGATGTATTCGTTTGCATATTTTTTCTTTTTTTGGTCTGGAGGACATGTCCTTCACATAGAAAACCTGAGCCACATCATTGGCTAGGACGAATGGTTAAATCTAAGTTCTTCATAAGATTGTTGAGATCCACCGTTGTCATTCCGTACTTCTTGTCTACCTCAACCCCTCCTCCTGTTAGCTTGACCCATTTGCATCGAAACAAGGGACCTTAAAATTAGGTCCATAGTCAAGTTCCCATATCTCCTCTATGAACCCATAATACGTGGTCTTTTGCCCATTGTCTTCTGCTGCATCGAAGCGGACACCACTGTTTTGGTTGGTGCTCTTTTTATCTTGGCCTATCGTGTAAAATGTATTCCCATTTATCTCGTACCCTTGGAAAGTACATACAGTCGAAGATGGTGTCCTGGCCAACAAGTACAGCTGATCCCCAACAGTGGTGTTATTCGTGAGAAGTCTTTGCAGCCAGCCACCAAAACTCGCCATGTGTTCACTTATAATCCATTCATCAGACTGCCCCGGGTGTTTGAGGCGTATTAAATTCTTGTGTTCATTGATATACGGGGCAACCAAGATAGATCTTTGTAAAACCGTGTAGTGTGCTTGATTGAGAGAATGTCCGTCCCTACATATCATTGCTTTACATCCTAGGGTGCCTTTTCCACGCAGTCTCCCCTCATGTCGTGATTCTGGAACACCAATCGCCTTAAGGTCAGGAATAAAATCAACCCAGAACTCAATGACCTCCTCATTACATAGCCCTTGGAGATGCTTCCTTCTGGCCTAGCACGGTTATGAACATATTTCTTTAAGACTCCCATGTACCTCTCAAAGGGGAACATATTGTGTAGAAATACAGGACCGAGAATGGCAATCTCTTCTACTAGGTGAACCAGGAGATGCGTCATAATATTGAAGAAGGATGGTGGGAACACCAACTCAAAGCTGACAAGACATTGGGCCACATCTGTCTGTAACCCTGGTAGGCTTTCTGGATCGATTACCTTCTGAGATATTGCATTGAGGAATGCACATAGCTTCACAATGGGTACTCGAACATTTTCAGGTAGAAGCCCCCTCAATGCAATCGGAAGTAATTGTGTCATAATCACGTGGCGATCATGAGACTTCAGGTTTTGGAATTTTTTCTGCCATATTTATTATTCCCTTTATATTCGACGAGAAGCAGACGGGACCTTGATAATCGCTTTCACATTCAAAAAGATTTCCTTCTACGCTTTGGTAAGAGCGTAGGTGGCGGGAGTTAAGTGGCATCGTTTACCCTTCTCGTTCTCGGGATGCATAGGCTCTTGAGGGCCTTGACGTTCTGGTCCTGTCGTGCTTCCGGTGTATCTTTTGTCTTCCCATACACTCCTAGAAAGCCTAGCAGGTTCACGCAAACATTCTTCGTCACGTGCATCATGTCGATTGAAGAGCGGACCTCTAAGACTTTCCAATAGGGTAGGTCCCAAAATATAGATTGCTTCTTCCACATGGGCGTGTCCTGCATCGTCATTCGAACAGATAGACTGCGGGACCTTTTCCAAAGATTACTTGAGGTCCTTGACCATACCAAATACCTCCTCACCGCACAGAGGATGGCTTCCTCCGGGTTACGCGGACATTTGAAATGCTTGCCTTTCTTTCTTCTTGGATGCAGTTCTAAGAAATCGGCGATACCCTAGGTACACAACCTTCTTACATTTATCCAAATATACACTTTCAGTATCATCTAAACAGTGTGTGCATGCATTGTATCCCTTGTTTGTCTGCCCTGAAATGTTACTAAGAGCAGGCCAATCATTGATGGTTACGAAAAGCAATGCTCGTAGGTCAAATGGCTCCCCTTTATGCTCATCCCACATACGTACACCTGGTTTGGCCCACAGCTGTAAAAGTTCTTCAACTAATGGCCTTAGGTACACATCAATGTCGTTGCCGGGTTGCCTCGGGCCTTGGATGAGCACTGACATCATAATGAACTTCCTCTTCATATACAACCAAGGAGGAAGGTTATAGATACATAGGGTCACAGGCAGGTGCTGTGATCGCAGCTCTGCTCACCAAAAGGATTCATGCCGTCTGTACTTAGACCAAACCTTAAGTTCCTTGCGTCACGTGTGAAGTCCGGGTACTCTCGCTCGACTTTTCTCCACTGTGACCCATCAGCGGGGTGTCTCAACATCGCGTCTTTCTTACGGTCTTCCATGTGCCATCGCAACAACTTGGCATGCTCTTTATTTCTGAAGAGACGTTTTAACCGTGGTATTATAGGAGCATACCACATAACCTTTATGGAACCTTCTTCCTAGGGGCCTCGCCCTCAACATCGCCAGATCGTCTCGTCGATCTTATACAGTGCAAGGCATACCGGGCATGCATCCAAATTCTCGTACTTCTCACCGCAGTAGAGGATGCAGTCATTAATGCAGGCATGTATCTTCTGCACGTCTAATCCTAGAGGGCAGATAACCTTCTTTGCTTGGTATGTACTGTCGGGCAACTCATTATTTCTTGGAAGAAGATTCTTCATTTTTACCAACAACTTTGAAAATGCGCTATCACACCATTCTCTGCCTTCCATTGCAGCAAATCCAGTGTGGCACCTAGCTTTTTGTGGCCATCTTCGCAAGTTGGATACAACAATGTTTTGTGATCCTTTAACATCTGCTCCAGCTTCTCCTTCTCCTTTTCAGTTTCACATTCTTCCTTTGCATCAGTAATGGCCCGACCAAGATCGTCATCAGCGGGCCCATCTGCTCCCTCTTGATCTTCATTATCTACCTCTGTTGCATTATCATCATATTCAGGATACATATTATGATAGTTTTCATCATCCTCTTCTTCTTCGTTGTCTTCCATCACAACCCCTTTTTCTCCGTGCTTGGTCCAACAATTATAGCTGGGCATGAAACCGGATCGAAGCAGGTGGGCGTGAATGGTTCTGGTATTTGAGTAGTCTTTCTTGTTCTGACAGTGAACACACGGACAGCACATAAAACCATTGTGACCACGGTTTGCATTAGCCACAACGATGAAATTTTGGAGGCCCGTAATGTACTCGGAAGTGCGGCGGTCACCATACATCCATTGCCGATTCATCTGCATTAATATGTAGTATATATCAAAAAATAATAGGGAGATGACCATTTATATATATAGTACATCAATGACACATGAAACTATAGTTGCCGACCTCGACCGAGACGGAAAGAGCAACAAGAAAGCTTATTTTGAGCTCTCGGGCATTTCACCGAACACCTCTAGTGCATATGAAAAAAACACAAACTAGCACTCTTCACACCCTCTTGCTAGGCTCCAAAATATGAAAGAATGGAAGAGTGGGGTGTGTGGGCTGGGGTGTCTTATATAGCCCCCCCTTTAACACCGGTTCATGCCACGAACCGGTGTTAAAGAAGTCTGTGAACCACTGCAGGGACCTTTAACACGGTTCGTGCACGAACCGGTGTTAAAGGGCTTTTTGCCGCAGGCCACGCTGAAGCCCCCTTTAACACCGGTTCGTAGAAGAACCGGTGTTAAAGCCCCTTTTCGGGATCAACAAAAGACCTCGTTTCCACTAGTGTGTATATACAAGAGGCAAAAGACAGCCCACTGCCATGCATGAGAATGTTGTGAACTGTCACGCATAAGCTATCTACCGAGGAGGAACGACATTCCAGCGACTTGCTCTTAGTATCTTAATTCCACTTGATGATAACGATCTCTAACTGGCATACACGTACAGTATAATACACGTATTGCTCACTAGCAAGGTTGGTCAACGTTTTCCAAATGTACATTCAGATCTCGCTGGTTAGTTGGTTGTGGCAAGACAAGCCTACAACAAGTGCTATTATACCTCATCAGTAAACTGAAGTTGGTTCACAACAAATCATACAAACAATGTTTACCAAGAAGAGAGAAAAGAAGAATTCAGCGAATGAAAGAAGATAACACAATAATTAAGCTCCAGCAGCCATCTCCATGTTCCGTGACAACTAGATCACCATGTTCCGTCCATGCATGATCAAACAATTATCATCTAAGCTAGGAGGAACTTTCAAGTAATCTTAATTACCAAAGCTATCTCCATGCATGCATGCATGCATGTATAAATAGCCCTCCCTACAAACAACATTTCATCATCTCATTCTACCAGCTCTTTAGCCCACACTGTCCCGTTCGTACTGTCAAACAGCTGAACAAGACAATGGCTTCAGCTTCGCTTAAGCTTTCCATTGCGCTGACATACGCATTGCTCTTGTCCTCGGCGTGCCATGGCCTGGAGGTGGGCTACTACAAGAAGTCGTGCCCCCGCGTGGAGGCTATCGTGAGGGACGAGGTGAAGAAGTTCGTCTACAAGAACGCCGGCATGGGCGCCGGGCTCATCCGCATGTTCTTTCACGACTGCTTCGTCCAGGGATGTGATGGCTCCGTCCTCCTCGACCCAACGCCGGCCAACCCGCAGCCCGAGAAGTTGAGCCCTCCCAACTTTCCTAGCCTCCGTGGCTTCGAGGTCATCGACGCGGCCAAGGACGCCGTGGAGAAGGCGTGCCCTGGCGTGGTCTCATGCGCGGACATCGTTGCCTTCGCGGGCCGTGACGCCGCCTACTTCCTCAGCAGGCTCACGGTCAAGATCAACATGCCGGCGGGCCGCTGGGACGGCCGCATTTCCAACTTCACCGAGGCCCTCGCCAACCTGCCGCCTCCATTCTTTAACATCACTCAGCTTATCGCCAGCTTCGCCGCTAAAGGGCTTGACACAGAGGACATGGTGGTTCTTTCGGGTGCCCACACCATTGGCGTCTCACATTGCTCGTCCTTTGTCTCTGACCGCCTCGCAATCCCCTCTGACATCAACGCCGCCCTCGCCAGCATCCTAAGGAGGCAATGCCCCGCCAACCCGTCCCCGGCCAACGACCCCACGGTCAACCAGGATGTGGTAACCCCCAACGCGCTCGACAACCAGTACTACAAGAACGTCCTCGCACACAAGGTGCTCTTCACGTCCGACGCCGCCCTTCTCACAACGCCGGCAACCACACAGATGGTGCTTGACAATGCCAACATCCGTGGACTGTGGGAGGAAAAGTTCAAGAAGTCGATGGTCAAGATGGGTGCCATCGGAGTCAAGACAGGATACCAAGGCGAAATCAGGAGGAACTGCAGGGTCATCAACCGCTCTTGATGAATCACCATTATCACGGCATCCCATATATTTGTGCGCTTCACAGTTCTTTGTGCTTGGGGATCACCTACGACGTGTGACTCCCGTTGGATTTTACCCATGTGATTTGTTGAACGGTTCAAATTCTTTGGCAGCATATTGGTATTTTTTTTCTATTTTGATGAGGCTTACTGTTAAAATGATTCAATTCGTTCATGATTTTTGGTCTTGCATAGTGGACGTGTGCCGTCGAAGTCAAGACCGGATACCAAGGCGAAATCAGGAGGAACTGCAGGGTCGTCAACCACTACTGATGAATCATCATCATCATGGCATCCCATTTTCTTGTGCGCTTTATAATTCTTGACTCCTGTCGGATTTCACGCATGTGATTTGTTCTTTCAACACTTTAAAATTCTTTGGCAACCAAATTTGTAGGGTTTTCATTCATATTTTACTGGAAATGGTTGAATTCCTGCTCGATTTTGGGTCTTCATCGCGGCTGGCACACTCGGTGCCTCACGGCGCACGGTGTCGCTCTCCGTCTGTGTAGATCATTGCGCAGAGCAACATTGGCAAACGTGGAGGATAGGTGCCGCACGAGCGAACAATCATAGATAGGCTGATATCCAGGCCGAATTTATACTACTGCGAGTTAGAGAGAGGCGAGCCACTGTATAGTGCTTATAGCGTGCTCTAGAATTAGCAGGGTGCCGTTCGCTTTGGCCCGGCCCACTGCTGCGCGCTCTCGAGTTCAATCAGCAGGCAGCAGCGCATGAGTTTTCCCTAAAGAAAAACAAACTCCCAGCTTTGTGTGTCCTTTGTGGAAAATGGAATTTCACAATTTTTTAAACTCCAAACTTACCATCAAAACTTAGAATAAGATTTTACTTTATGTATGAAACAAATAAATATTTTAAGAAAAAAAATCTAAAGTGCAAATGGGTTGTTAGCCCATTAAACTTTAAACTCTTTATATGTAGTACAACAATAGCGGAGCACAAATAAAAAGTAGCACGGAACCTTTTGAAACATTCACGCGGCTCACGAGAACTATACGTATAGTCCACAAATTTCAAGTAAACAATACATTTACAATGGATTGAAACATTTATGAAAAATGTTCAGCATTCCATAAAAAATATTCCTGTTTTTTTTCAAAATGGGGAGCGGAGCCCCGGCCTCTGCATCAAGCGATGCACACAATCTTTATTTATTATTAGAACCATATTGATCGGCAAAGGCCATTACAAAGATCATACAAACCGGAACCGTCAAAGCAAAACACTGAGCAAAAACGATAGCCGTATCGTTAGCTCCCCAACGAGATCTATGAAACCCCAATCTACCTGTTTCGACCCCGTCCCATGGTCACCCACACTGTTGCCACTCGCAAAGAGAAGCTGGATTACCTTGGCACGGTGGCACGAACTCAAGCAAAAGGAGCCCTAGAACCGCACAGCATATCCACAGAGCTATGCCCACGCACATGCTCTGGATGTCGCCGTCTTCATAATCTTCCACCAACCCGTCGTCAGCATGTAGATCGATGCGCAGACTCTCGTCCACACCAGCCACCGACACCACCTCGGTCCCAAGAAGCACCACCTCCGCGCGCTAGCCGCCCCACCCTTCCTGCCGCTTCCATCCAACGCTGCTCCACAGGCGATGCTCCCAAGAGAGAACGCGATACCGACACCGTGGCACCGCCATCGCCCGACTCGAGGATCTTAGGGTTTCCTCCGGAGTAGCACGAGTGAGGTCGACACAAGGTGCACGGCGATGCCTTCATCAAGGTAACGACGTGATAACACCACCATCGCATGCCAATGGCTCGGTTTTCACCGACACCTAGGTCTCCCCGCCTCGCTGCTGGGACTGGAAGACGGATCACGAGATCTGCCAATCTAGCCGCAGGCCGGCCACCTTCGACGGAGAAGATGACCACCTTCACCAAACCCAGGGCCTCCACCCCGGGCGCCCTCATGATGCAAAGTAAGCCGTAGAAGACCTCCTGATGACACCGGCCGACGTCGAGGAGGCGAAGACGACCAATCTAGGAACCCTAGATCTCTCCACCACTCGGCGCCCCGTCGCCCACCCGCCATCACTGCTACAGATTCGCTAGAGCGCCGCCGCCGTTGCCTGGATCTCAAGTCACTGCCGCCATGGAAGTGATGCGCGCGAGGGCTGGGGCCCCGCCGCCGCCTCGTTGCTGGAGCTTTGTCCGGCGACGGATCCGGCGGCGGCGGAGAGGAGGGGGCGTACAGGAGGGGGTGGCTGGCCGGGGGTGCGGTTGGCGACCCGGTGCGTCGGCGGCTACGCCGCACGGGGTCGGGAGGAGACCAACCTGGTCGATCTCCTGCTGCCTAGATAAGTGCTCGTGTGCCTAAAAAAAATTCCGATAACTTAGAAGAATTGTTCCAAATACCGCGATCCTCCGTTTCCATATTAAATAATATAGAATAAGTTGTGCTTAGAAAATCCAGACCCTTACTTCAAACTAAGATGAAAACGAGAACAAATCAAAAGGGGTGGGTGCATGTACGTGTTGTGAGCGTCTATGATTGTACTGTGTTTCTCAAAAAAGAAAAAATCAAAAGTGGAATTAAAAAAAATAAGCAAAAAGTAAAACTAAAAGAGTTCAACATTTTTTTTTAAAAAGAATCTGGAGGGTTCCGATTAATGTAGCAAAAAAAATTCAAGAGTTCAACATTTTTTATGCGCACGATAACATCATTTGCAACAATCTATATCTATACCTAATAATAAAGAACGTAAGGTTTCTGTCCATCGTCTGTCACGATTTGACCGTTTTGCCCCTGGAGTTGGGAGAAATTACGCGCCAATGCCACCGCTTAGTCAAACTGAACGGTTTGTTCTCCTCGATGAGTTCGGCGTCGCAGGGAGACAAGAGGGTGGGAAGGAGCGGGGAGGCAGAGGGGACGGTGCAGCCTTGCAGAGCGCCGCCGGCGGGCCGACGACAACCAAGGGAGAAGCTCGAGGCTCGACACGCAAGAAGTTCCCATTCCTGTATTTTCCCTTGCCGCGGTCCTGGCACTTGGCTGCAAGGGCCGCGCACGACCAGGGGAGCCCCCGCCATAGGAGTCCACCATGATGCCTTGCCTGCTGCCTAAAATCGCCGGTCACCACATCCTCCTACACCTATGTGAGCATGCCTCCCGTGACCTCCGGAACCACCACAAGGCAGATGCGAGGAAGGTGTTCGACGGAATGCTCCAGAGAACTGTTGTGTTGTTGATGGCCTGATGAGGGAGGTGGTAGTTCCAATCCAGTCCTCTGATGCAGCAGTGGTGAAAGCGGTGGTTGTCCTTCCGCTGCAAGAAGTTTCCTAAACGCACCCAGTTGATGGATAGGGCCCTCTTCGTGGTTACATTCTTGCGGCGGCGTGGGTGCTCGGCAAGTGAACGCGGTTCCCTGATGCTCCTTGGATTTTCTTGCCAACAATTTGATAATCTTGGATGCAAATTTCCACAAGATTTCAGATGCGAGGAAGGTGTTCGACAGAATGCTCTAGAGAACTGTTGTGTTGTTGATGGCCTGATGAGGGAGGTGGTAGTTCCAATCCAGTCCTCTGATGCGGCAGTGGTGAAAGCGGTGGTTGTCCTTCCGCTGCAAGAAGTTTCCCAAACGCACCCAGTTGATGGATAGGGTCCTGTTCGTGGTTACATTCTTGCGGCGGCGTGGGTGCTCGGCAAGTGCACGCGGTTCCTGATGGTCCTTGGATTTTCTTGCCAAAAATTTGATAATCTTGGATGCAAATTTCCACAAGATTTCAGATGCGAGAAAGGTGTTCGACGGAATGCTCCAGAGAACTGTTGTGTTGTTGATGGCCTGATGAGGGAGGTGGTAGTTCCAATCCAGTCCTCTGATGCGGCAGTGGTGAAAGCGGTGGTTGTCCTTCCGCTGCGTCGCAGCGCGGTTCATGTTTTCAGTCTAGGAGCCAAATGGACCGTATAACCTTCAATCTTTGGATTTTCCAATCGCTAAAGTAGAGTTTGTTACCTGAATTGGTCTGCTTATCTGTGTGTACGTTTTGGTCAGGAAATTGGTGATCATTTTGAATGGAGTTTGGTGCAGCTCAACGTTGTACTTGCTCCAGTGAGGTATATTTCTTCCCTCTCTTGACCTGACAAATGTTACTGACACTTTAGGAACTTGAAAAATGAAAGAAATCGTGAGTCGGATTCCTTAAGAATGAGGACCCAACTCCGTTGCATTGCCAGAATCCATGTTCCATATTTGAAGCGGGTTGACCCCGTGCTTCTCTCATGGTACAATCCTCTTTTCAATTCTCTAGAGATAGTTGTCATTTATCTCTTCTGCCTCCTATTTGGCCACCAAGAGCATCCCGCTTTGAAATAGGTGTTTTTCCGATAAGTTTGATGCTGGATAATGGAAAAGTGACACCTTTGATTGCGAATTTTGTCGTTATTGTCGCAAGCATACGACTCATCACGAAATAAAGAAATAGGAACATCCATCGATCACTCAATTGAGGGATCATAGTAGGGCCCCTACATCTCTTCCTAATGAAACAGTTTCATTCCCTGCCGTCTGCATACATATGCTCCCCTGACCTAAAGAATAAGCTGTTGATGGTAGGCTAAAAGGAGGTATATACTTGATCCAACCGCAGGCAGTAGCTGGTGCGTTGCTCATTCTTTTCTGCAATATGAATGATACAATTTATGGACTGTTACTGACACTTAAGGAACTCGAGAAATGAAAGAAATTGCTGAGTCGGATGTCCAAAGAACATGGTCTTTTTTTATATTGGAACAGTTTCATTCTCTGTCGTCTGCATACATATGCACCCAGCCAGACCTAAAGAATAAGCTTGATGGTAGGCATAAAGGAGGTATACTTGATCCAACCGCAGTAGCTGGTGCGTTGCTCATTCTCTTTTTCCCTTTTCTGCATTATGAATGATACAATTTATGGACCGCGGGAGGATATGAAGATGTGGTTGCATGAGCTAGGTGGTGAACAAACAAGAGTACACTTACATTGCGTTGCATCATCTATACTTATTTGTGTTACAATAATAGCACAATACAACAATCTGTTTTCTGATGTCTGTATGGTACTGTATCTCACAAATTAGAATGGTCAAGTAAGTTTTTACTATCAAATATTGTGGTTCATACAAGTCTGGTAATAGGCAAAGTCTTTATTCTTCTGTCTCAATGTGTGCAGTGGTGTAAACAAACATGTTAAACCATCAGTTTTCATTTCAGGAGAGCAAATAAGTTTCTCCTGAAAAAAGTATTCACAACTTTTTCCTGGATTATTTGGGCTTTTTTTTGAGATATCATCTATTATTGAGATTTTATTTTTGTAGATAAAAAGAGTAGGGCTAACCAAGAAGATGATGCTGAGGTAAGTCCGGGGTAAATCCATGTTCATAGAAGTTTATGCTGAAACTTAAATCATGGTCTTAGTATGTGTTTGTAAAGTTCATTTTGGGAAGAACTTGGTTGGTCAATTATTTTTTACAAACACGGGTATATGGACATGTATATTCTAAAAAAAGCACCACCACAAAATCAAACTGTCATTAGTTGGGAAAGAGGAGATTCAATATTATCTAGGAAAAAGAAACCCTAGCGATGACCTAAAATGATGCAGTGTACCCTGCAGCGTACGCCTACGATTCAGCCTCAGACCAGCCATCAAGCATCCGCCGAAGCGACAACTCGATCAACGACTGCCCACTGATTTCAATTCAGCCAGGGAACCAGAATTATACGCCATAATTAGTTTTATTTTGATGTACAAACTTGTTTGTGAATTGAAGAATTTAGTTTGGTCAATTATCTATCCAACACAGGTATATGAACATGTTTATTCTTAAAAGAAAGTGTCGTTGCAAAATCCAATCGTCATTAATTGGTAAGAGGAGATTCAACACTATCTTGGGAAAATAGCCATATATTTTGTAGGAAAAAAATCACAATAACCCAAAAAATAGTCATGAAATATAACCCGTAGCAACGCACGGGCACCTGTGCTAGTTTTTTCTCATGGCAGGTGACAACTGTCAGCAGGGCTACATGGGGACGGTGGATGCCCTCAGGCAGGGAAGGTGCATGCGAGCGGTGTGTGTGCGCGCGCATGGGGTTGTATGCCTTGACGCCCTAAGTGCGAGAGAGACTGATTGATGGATCAACCGGTCGAATAAATGAGTTTTCCAAAGTGAAATGGACATTAAAGAAACTAAAAGAAATATATAGCAACGTGAGCTTGAATGAATATCCTCCCGAAAAAGATATGCTGGGCACCGACAACGTATTGCTGCAAGAAATTATGAACTGTGTGTACATGCGCTGCCATCTAGTGGGATGGCCCAATAACCAACTGCTTAGCCTCCTGCAATAAGTGGTATATAGTGTTATGTGCCATGATATAGCATAAAACATTTTTTTTGACAAAGACAGCATAACACATGGCTAAAGGGCTACGATATGGTCCAATGATAGCAGATCTCAGTGTAGGTACCGGTAACCGAAAAAAAGTCCACGTGTTCTTTCTGCCGGAGGAGATGTCTCCGAGCTCAGGGCTCACAAAATGGAGTTCCATATGGCCTCTCTGCCGAAGACGGCCACCCTATCATGGTGACATCAACATTATCATGGCTCTCATCACACATTGTCGATGGTCCTTTCAGTTATCACTCATACCCGTCTGAGCTAGGAGATAGAAATACCACTTATTTTCATGCTATACCAGAGAAGGAGAAAAAAGAATTTGGTTGTTTTAGATGGCCCTAATGGCCCTGTTGAAAAACGGAATATATGTTCAAGGTTGCAGCTGAGTTCTACAAAAAATTATTCACTAAAGAGGAGAGAATGAACATTAATTTAGATTCTAATTTCTGGAACCCACATGATCTCCTCACTGACAAGGAAGTGGCTGTCCTAGATGCCCCATTTTACAGAAGAAGAAATTTATAAAGCAATTATGGATTCTTACGCTGCTGCTGGTGCCCCTTGGCCAAATGGGTTCTCCTTTCTGTTCTATCAGACTTTTTGGGGTGTAATAAAAAATGACTTTGTGGCTTTGGTTAAAGAGTTTGAATCTAGTGTGTTGGATATCTCTAGGCTTAACTATGCTATCGTCACTTTAATTCCGAAAGAACAAAATACTAGTGACATGGGTATACCCTACAGATACTCGGGTTTAGTATATACGGTCTAGATACGGTGGAAGTCCACGGCGTTGCCACGGCTCAAGCCGGCAATCTGACCCATGGGCTCGCTTGCCCATGGGCACCTGACCCGAATGGGCAGGGTTTGGGTCGCTACTTTCACCCATGGATCTTGCCCATGGGTAACCCGATTAGTCGTGGGTCGGGCATGGGCACAGACCTGTACCCATGGGCGATCCATTGGGTCGCCCGATTAGCTGACATGCGGGCCCCCACGCAGAAAAAATACTACCATCCACACTCCGCGTCTCCACTCTCCAGCAGTCCAGCCCAATCGCCAAGGCCCAAGTCCCACATCAGCTAAGACACGGCCATCACTACTCCTCAACTCAATCAACGCCAACCCTCCAGTACTCCAAAACCTAGCCGCCACAGGTGCTGATGCGCAGCACGATGCGCCGGCAGTGCCGTTGTTTTGCACCTCCCGTCCCACTCCCACTCCCTCGTCTAGACGCCGCCCCCAGGCTCCCGTCCCAGGTGACCAGGTCCCATTCAGCGACGTGTTGCCAACGCCGGCGACGCCATCCTTCATCGCCCCCTGTCACGAGGTCCCCCGACCCGTCGCTGCACAGGTGCACAACACTGTCGCCAACCAGGTGCCCCGTGCTCCATCCCCTTTCCTCCATCTCTCTACTGCGGGCCAACTGCTCCTTCAACGACGTGCTGCCTGTAGGTAATAATAATTTAGGTCATGTTTTTTTGGCATGAGTTCTTGGTTTGTTCCTCACAAATCCACCATCTCCTCACCTCACCACCTCAAGCTTAATCTGATTTTTATGTTGTATAGTACTTGAATGGCTTCACCAGAGAACAATTCCTCCCAACCGTCGGCGGAAAGCTCGGCCATGGCTGGCAGTGCTCATGGCGAGTCTACCGCAGATCCATCCACAGAAGGTATAGAAACAGAAGAACCTAGTGCTAGTGGATCTGTTAGAGTTGGTTCAAAAAGAAAGCTTACATCTGAAGTGTGGATGGAATTCACTAAAGAATTTCGTCAAGGGAGCTAGCAGGCTCAATGCATGTATTTTTAAAAATGGCTAAGTGCAAAAAGTACAGGTGGTACAAAAAATTTATCAAATCATCTGTAAATTTGTCCTGCTAAGTGTGCACCAGTTGGCCTAAAGCAACAGAAGTTAAGGATGTTAGAAAATGCAGATGGGAGTGTCAATCTGGACAATAAGGGGATTTTTGACCAAGAACTTGCTTGAAAGAATCTTGCATTGATGATCTGTGTTAATGAATATCCTTTATCAATCGTTGATCATGCTTTGTTCCGAAAATTCTGCAAGTCATTACAACCCTTGTTCAAGATGGTCTCAAGGAATACCATTTGGTAATCACCTAATCATCTAGTTTTAACTGTTTATTTGATTTCCAAGCATAGTACCTATTTTTATTATTGTGGGTTACTTTTTATGTTTGCAATAGGAAGGATATTTTACTAATGCATAAAGCCCAAAAGGAGAGGATGGTTAAGTACTTTGCAAACTTCAAATATCGAGTAGCCGTCACCTCTGATATTGCCTATCCCAGTAACAACTATGGCATCAGAATCTTCCTTTAGTACTAGCGGTAGAGTACTAAGTGCACATCGTAGTTCGCTTGCTTCAAATAGGGCTGAAGCTCTTATGTGTATGCAAGCTTGGTCTCGTGCCGACATCTTAGGCAATCGTCTAGCTAAACTTTATTTTTGTTTTTCATACACAATAGTTGTTTTCTTATCGTGTGTTCTTTCCTATATTTGCATTAGGGGATTGCAATTCTACACTCTTTGCTCAGTTCTAGTCTGTTCTTGATGATCAAGAAGAACCAATGGTAACATGTTCTACACTTATCACTGTTCAAAAAATCCCCCGAGTCAGCGATTAATAGGCCGATTAATCGCTACTAGGGACCTAACCGTGTCGATTACCACTAATCGTTCATGTTAATCCTTTAGCCTAACTAATAGCTCTAAAAAACCGATTACTAGGTATATTCCCGATTAACTACCAAACTTGGTGAAAAAAGTTACAAAATTTTCAACGCATATCGCCCGTCTAAAGGAGGAGGGTAAACGGAATGAGGGCACACATTATTAGCTGGTGGATCCTGAGTCGCTCGTGTCCTTAAAGATTAAGTAAGAGAGGAAAAGCGTACATGTTTTAATCGGCTTTTCGGCTCAAGAGAAGTAGGGTCGGGCGTATCGAGGCCCATATACTATTTTTTCTTATATACACGTATTTTAGATGCTAATTTGCGTAGGTTGCACCGATTAATAGTCGACCGATTAAATCAGTTAATTATCCGAATTCCGATTAGTCGCTACTCCCAAGCCGACAGTTAACGATTACCAATTTCCTTACCATTGACACTTATACACATACATTGCATTCTTGTAAATCATTTTTTCTTGCTTGAAGAGATGATGGATTCAATCTCATGTGTGCTTGTAATTTCTAGGAAGAAGATGTATCAATCTTGACAGAAGAATAAATGAAGAGGAGAAGCAGAAAGCTGGGCGTTGGCCATTTGCTGTTGGCTATTGCTAGCTAGCTTCCTGGGCGCTCCTGCTAGCTTGATTGCTCGGTGTACCGCTGCTAGTAGCTTCTTGGGCACCGTTTACTGTAATAATTAATATGATGTGTATTTGTGACTTTGTGTGATCTCGATCGATTTGTGCTAGATTCTAGACTATTGTTTATGTGAGACTACTTATTTGTGAGACTTGTATCTACTTTGTAATCTATTTGAACAATTGAATATGCTACTGTATTGTGTTTTTTAAACTTTTCATTGGGTTGCGTTTGGAAAGCTAAAATGATGCTATTTAATGTGCTATATGCCGACCCGATGGGTGACCCGTCAGGTCAGGTCACCCGTCGGGTTCGGGCATGGATCTCATCTCAGACCCATGGGCAGGTCGTTGGCAAAGATCCTTGCCCATTTGTCAATCGGGCACGGGTTTGGTAACGTCCGACCCGGTCAAACCCGACCTGATTGCCGGCTTGAGCCACGGCCCAATAAAGACTTCGAGTGATCCACGGACTCTCGATTACTTACGAGACAAGAAGAAGTTTAAAGATAGAAAGTTTAAAGGGATAATCTGTAACCGACTCGACCTGCTACCCAAGACCTGGCCTATCTATATAAAGGCCAGGAGGGGGTGTCGAGGAGGACACACACAACCCTAGTTTCCACAGCTCTCGCCAGATTGCATCTGCGCGCCCCTGTAATCTTTGATTCTTCCATTAATTCCAAGAGCAGACAAGCAGGAGTAGGGACCTCTACGAGGCCTGAACCTGGATAAACCTTGCATCCCTGTGTGCTTGTTTTCTAGCCGACTGATGCCTCCAGCGCTCCCTCCTTCTCCAAAACCCAAGTCCATAACAATGGGCATTGACGAGTTAACCCTCATCAATTGGCGCCGTCTGTGGGAATTGGGAGTGCTGATGTTGCGGCTTCTTTGGCCCCATCAACCGCGATCTACAACTCCGCAACAGCGGAGATTCGCCAGCTCTTCGGCGGGTTCGACTTCACCGTCCACACGCCGGCCACTCGCCCGGATTTGGAGTCCGTGGGCGATGGAATCAACCTAGCTATCGGGAGCTTCCGCTTACAAGTTGGTCAGATGGGCACGTTTCGCATGCCTGATCAGCCAACAGCATCCACGATTTCTCCAGCATCGTGGTTCCCGCCACCAATCGACACCCTCAGTGAGCTCAACACCTTAGTAGTAGCTGAGAGCACGGACAGCAACAACAGTCGCGGATCCGATCTGGGTGACCTAGCAACGGAAGATGGAGCCTACGGCTCTGTATCCGAAAGTTGCGGAAGCAATAGCTTCCCAAGCCACTTCATGTGTGTCGTCATCAACACCGGCGAAACCAGTGCCAATCGCGAAAATGGTGGCAACGGTCCTGATCCCCCAACGGTGGCATACCTAACGGTGGCCCCACCAACGGTGGCAATGGCACGCCCATCAACAATGGAGGGGCAGTCGAACCTCCAACCATGGTGAATGAACACACTGGTGAACGTGTCGTGATCAGACTCAATGATCTCGAGTGAGCCCATTGTCGAGAAGCTCTGCGAGGCAATCCTCTGCCCCCCGGCATGCTGCAAGACCTGCTGATGGGCTATCATTGGATACTAAAGGAGGAGTACAGACGTCAATTACAAACGATTGCGCAACTCGAAGCGCGTAAAAAAGCGGCGGACGAGTCAAGTGTTCGATGGACTGGGCTCTTCTCCCACGGAGGATCCTCCTCCAAGGGCAACGAGTACGTGGACAACAAGAGGCGATCTCAAATGGCCCACCTCACCGAGAAGGAGCGCACAGAAGCTGTGAAAGTCCTCGACTTCAGCTCTATGACACTCGACACACGAGGCAACGTGGTTCCAAAGACACCACAAACCACGGTAACAGCGGCCACCATGTAACTCCTCAACAATCAGCCGCCGGCCGGAGATCCTCGAGCCTCCATGCACCGATCTACGATCACGGGCTTGGGGTTAATCGAAGCTGCTCTCGACAAAGAGCCGACACCAAGATGAAAAAAGGCAAGGCCCTGGCAAAACGATACTCCTCACCCTCATCCAGCGACGACAGTCACGATCTGTCTCGACGTCGCTGCTCACGGCGGCACGATCACGAGTACGATGCGCGCGATGACCTCACGCAGTGCAAAATCGATAAATTAAGGGCGCAACATGCCCGTTCGACTGACTTAGAGGACGAAGACGTGAAGCTCTATGGCGCCAGATGCTTCAGCAGAGCTATTGTAACATCCTAAAACTTTAATCAAGGTTAATCAAGATCAAATCTACCCAATTTAGGGTTAACAAAAAACTTTTTCCATTTAAAATCTTTAAGCATTCATATGTGTGTGCATTTAAAATAGGAGTTGTTTGAAAGGCTATTATTGTTTGTTCTAATGGTTGTAAAATGGTTCTATGATGAATGCCACATCATCTAGATCATTCCCAAGCAAAATCCAAAGAAAAAGAATTTAAAAAGAATTAAATAAAGGAAATGGTCACTTTTGCCATTTTAATCACCTAGCCCACTTTGGGTGTTCCTAGCACTCAATTTCCAACAGAAACAATTGTGGATCTTTGCACCCCTTGCTAGTACAAGTAGTGATGTGCCAAGGCCCACTTTGTGATATCCCAAAAACATTCAAACTCTAATTTTAAATGACAATTGAAAATGGAATCTAGTTCATATGTCTAGATCACACTTTTTCAAAAACCATCCAAATGAACTCCATTTCAAAATCCCAAGCAACCACAGATGCTTAAGCATGTGACAAACCACTCCATAAAAAATCTTTCAAAAATTCAAAAGTTTCCTTAATGCGGCCATTGTGTCGAGCAACTTGTGAGCAGAATCAAACTGGCCTAACTAATACTGTTTTGGATCAAAAATTGTCGAGCCATTTGAGCCACATTAATCATCTTGGTCTCCCCTAGACCCAACCAGACCAAAACCAGCCCATCCCCTAGCCCCTGGCGCTAGTGCAACGCCGCACCGAGGACATGATCGCTGGCTGGTCGTGCCCAAGCCGCAATTGACCACAAGCCCCTCTTCGCCGCTCCAGGAAGCAAGGCGCCACTTCACCGCCGCCCACGGTCCACCCCACGGCCCCTGCTAGCCCCTGGACCACCCCAGAGCCGCGCCGCACTAAGTCTATGTGCCGCGCCAGAGCACGCCAGAGCGCCCTCACCGCCAGCATGCCACATACCGCGC
This sequence comes from Avena insularis, assembly GCA_023614405.1. Lineage (NCBI taxonomy): Eukaryota > Viridiplantae > Streptophyta > Magnoliopsida > Poales > Poaceae > Avena > Avena insularis. The sequence continues at coordinate 711,299 of JAJUPC010000089.1, forward strand.
CTCGACCGCAGACCATGCACGCCGCTCCGTCTTGACCACCTCACCCTGCCAGACACGACCGTGCACCGCCGTGCGACCCATGACCGCCGGGAACCACGTCGAGCACCACCTCTGTCCCCCAAAGCATGCGACGCTCTCGACCGATTGCCACCGCCCCTAGCTGCGCCATAAAGCCGTAGAGGACCGCTAGGAGGCAAGCCACCGTCCACCTATCTTGCCCATGCTGGTAGCTTGCTGTATCGTCGTCACTGACGAGCTCGCCGTCGCCCCTTTGGTCCCCTCCTCGAGCCTATATAAGGAGGCCTCCCCCAGCATCAATCGCCTCACCATTCGACTCCCCTCTCTCCACCAGTCCGTCCCCACCTATCGCCGGAGAAGCTCTAGCAGCCTCTTGCTAGAATTGAGACGGAGACCGCCGCAGCAGAGGAGGAGACATTGCCGTTGATTTTGTCCACCTAAGCCTCTGCCACGACTTCGCCTGAGATCGCCGTCGTCATCTCGTTCGTTTGCCCGCCTCGCCGCACTAGCTGGAGCCCCGGTACGTCCCCACTGCACTCCCACCGAGCCGCTAGGGTTCAGTCTCGCCGGCGACGAGTCCGTCATCGACGACGACCGTGAGCCGTTGATCTAGTTCTAATCCTGCGGTCCGTATCGCCCCGTACCGCTTCGCGTGTAATGAGCCACTGACAGGCAGATCGCCCCTGTCAGCAGTCCTCAGCGCCGCGGAGTGAATCTGGACCGGCCCAATTAGTTTCCCGCGCGACCCAGTTAATTCAAATTAGGATTTTTCTTTTTAGACTTAGACTTAGTTCTGTCCCTTAGTTTAAAAATCAATTCAGTGAGTTTTACAAATACAAATTGAGTGATTCCAATTTTGTTGGAAATCTAATGAAAATTTCTATCCAAACCCGTTGGATTTAAATCATTTAGAGTTATATATCTCTCCTAGCTAAAATAACAAGACAGAAGCTTTTGCACATTCAAACATTTTTATAAAATCAACCATAATAGCTTTTGAGTTGATTCCAACTCTCAAAAATCACATTTAACCATACCTATCTGAATATGTAATAATATTAAGGTTTGCATGCAGTGACTTTGTACTAGTACCAAAATAATGCTATATAGGCATTTCTAGTCACTTTAAATCATTAAATATTAAACTTAAACTTATTAAAATATGATCCAACCCTTAAATCACATTCCCATATGTTAGAATATGTGGTGATGACATGTGTCCACATGATCCCATATTTTAATTGGAGAATATTAAATCTTAGTTAAATTCAATGAGTAGAAATTACTTTTCTCAAATAAAAAGAATGAAGCTAGTTCATTAAACCTTGTGATGCTTGTGATGATACTAGATCATAAAATGTGTGCCTTACTGTGCTAAGTAGACTAGTTAAGTATTGTTTGGTGATTGTGTATTCCGTATGTATTTATAGACGATAGTATCGACCAAGCTTTCGAGGAGGAGGAGTTCTACCAAGAGGAGGAGGAAGAGAATTTCAACCACTGCACCAACCAAGGCAAGCTATTGTTAGCAAGTCAGAATTAAGCTAGATAACCTAAGCAAATGCATTAGGCATGCTTTGGTTATACCATTTTTGACTTACACCTACTCCAAGTTTTATTTACAAACTTTACTTCCTTTACTTTACTAAAGTCCTTTATTTGTTTAAAGGTAGCATAAAGAGTATAAAACTTGACCTATCTAGTTAGACTTAGATGTCATTCTATGGCATGAGATTGAGATTAGCATCCCACCTTAGTGAACACTCTTAACTTAGTAGTTGGAGCTAAACAAAAACTTGATTCACTTTAGATGGGAATACTTGGTGAAAATGACTTGTGAAAACCTTGGAATGATGAGTCATTCTATTGAAATGTTTTGACATGTGTTGAGAAAAACAATTGGTTTATGATTATGAAAATGTTGAGGCATGAGCCTTAGCCCTTTTATAAAACAGATGGTTGGGTTCGGATGCGATACCATTCCAATTTTACCGTACAACCACAATACCTGAATTGGGTAAGGCCTAGCCGGAAGTTTATATGCATTAGTATTAGTTCCCTCGCGGGAGAGGTTTGAGCTGAGGATACCTCTCAATGTTGTCCACCTATGCAGTGCCCAGGATGATAGATGGTCATGGCTGGGAGGCCATACTCATAGGAGAGGTGCTTATACTAGAGTGTGTAAAGGAAAGGTTATGTTTGATTATCTGCATACTAAGTATGATGATTCAGGATTATCCCTGTCAGATGTATCGAATCTTGTGGTGAAAGTGTATCACCTTTGTAGAGTGTCAAACTATTCGAATAGCCGCGTCTGCGGTTATGGATAGTTGGAGTGGCCATACTGTTCCGTTGTCAGATGTTTTCAAAATGACTTATGAAATGAATTGTGACATGACTTGACCACAACAGAGTTGTGACTATGATAACTAAGTTCCCACTTAGGTGTTTTCAAACTTTACTTATCTTTCTTTGTTTCTGAACTTAGCTTAGGTTTCAAACTTAACTTTACAAATAAGCTTAGAGTTAGCATTCCTACTAGAACTATCTTACTTGTTAGTGGTAGTTTGCGAGTACTTAAATAGTACTCATGGCTTTGTCCCTGGCTATTCCTATGGCCAGCCTATGAGGAGGACTACCCCGAAGGAGGACCGCAGGACGGCTACGACAACTAGGATCATCTCCCATCGTCAGCATTGCCCGTGACACTGAAGATGGACCCCACCGCTACGCTATTTATTCTGCTACTTGATTGTACTAAGACTGGATCATGAGATCCTTTATTTGTGTAAGACCTTATTATGGTTTGTAATTTATGATGTACTGTGATATCCAATCTGTTATGTCTCGCAAAAATGGTAATCCTGGGATTGCGATGTATGGCATAACAGGCATCTGGGATTAAAAATCCGGGTGTTGACAAGTTGGTATCAGAGCCATCCTGACCATAGGAGACCCTAGTTAGAATGAACGTCCGAACAAAAAACTTAGTTTCAAAAACCAAAGTGAGTATTTATGAAAACTATTTCCTCTCTTATCCTTGGGATTCTTGTTCTCAAAAAAATTCATGTTCCCCCAAATTCTTACATTACTACATAAAACTTTGACACACTTGATCACTTCACTAACTTTCTCATCCTAAATTCTTATAGATGGAAGCCCAATACAACAAGTTCTACCAGTTGGGCAACAGAGGCCAACGGATCTTCGAGAGGGATCTGGATTCACTGTCTGAGTTCTTGGAGCGTCCTCATCCGGAATTCCTTGGAGCTCAACTCCCGGGTCCACCAGGAGGAGATTTACAATGGCTAGTAACTGCTGATCTTTGAGGCAAGATAGAAGCACCAGTATCTAGGAGGATTCAGTTCTCCGTGAGGGAGAACAACTGGCTAGATAGATTAGCCAGGGCAATGCATGAAGCTCTCGCACGTCTGTGTGCCCTGAGTGTCAACCTAATCATAGGAACCCGCTTTGTTCACTATGCAAGGCGTGATTCCATGGGGATGCCGCTAGAGATGCCAAGTCACCCAATATTGAAGCGTCAAGTGGAGAACCTCGACTTCCTACTGTACGATAGACAGAAGGAGTTGGACAATGCTAGAGAGGTCGCCAACCACAACCTCGCCCTTGCCGCCCAGAAGGCCTAGACTTTCTCACTGCTAGGCAAGGATCGTAAGTCTCTTTGCCGTCAACGTGCAAAGAAGGATCGCACCATCGACTGTCTTTGCAAGAAGGTGGCCGACCTCGAGAAGACCCTCAAGGAGCAAGAAGCTCAGCTTGCAGCAAAAGAAGAAGAAGAGGAAGGTGAAGATATCCAAGGGGATATTGACTCCTACCTCAGCAATGATGATGACTATCTGGAGGACGATGCCGTGGACTTCTACACCGACGATGATGACTCCGACTTCATCGATGATGAGTAGATGCACTAGAGGACTATCATAGGAGTGATGAGTATCAGCTCCCTTGTATCGTAGCTTACAGAATGGTTCTTAAAACCATCTGTTTTCCTTTGATGTTGTGGTGTGTGTGTGTTTTTATCGTGTGCTTTGCTTGAATGAATGAAAATAAGTTAGTTGCAAAACCTGAGTCAAACTCAAAGTTTTATCTTTGAAATCAAAACCATGAACCTTAGAACTTTCCCTCTTACCCCCTTTATCTATCTCAATCTTCAGATGACTCGTGGAAACCAAGGAGGGAGCAGCTCATCGCAAGACCCAATGCTGCAGATTCTGCAGACTCTCATTGCAGACCGTGAAGCTAGTAGGGCAGAGCGCCAAGCTGATCTAGCAACACTGCAGCAGATCGCCTAGATGGCTCACAATAATCAGAACCATGGAAATCAGGATCATCATGGATCCAAACTCAAAAACTTCCAGAATACCAATCCCCCAATCTTTAGCACTTCGGAGAACCCACTGGATGTTGATGACTGGTTGTAGACAATGGAGAAAAACTTGGAAGTAGCCGGAGTGGATGCCAACGAGAAGGTTCTTTTTGCCACCCACTATTTGGCAGGAGATGCAAGAGCATGGGGGAACAGCACCCGCACAATGAACCATGGTCAAGTGATGACATGTGAAGCCTTCAAAATCAAGTTCAGCCGCACCCACGTGCCGCAGGGTCTAGTCAACCGAATGGGGGATGAATTCAGAGAGTTGAAGCAGGGCAGAATGACTGTAGTGGAGTACCGTGCTAGATTCTTGGCCCTAGCCAGGTATGCACCTGATGAGATCAACACGGAGGCCAAGAAGAAGGAGAGATTCCTGAACAGACTGCATGATGAGATGCAGACTGTCCTCGTCAACATCCGTTTCGAGGATCTCGAAGAGCTAGTCGACTCTGCCATTCAGATGGAAGGGAAGCTTAATCAAGCAAACGACAACCGCAAACGTCGGATGATGCACCAAGCTGGATCCAACAGTCACCAGAAGTACCGTCCCAACCCGTCTGCCAGATATGCCTCGCGGAACAATCGACCCCCAATGTCTCACCCAAGCTACCCCAACCGCAGTGGAGGAAATGTGAAGTCTGGAGGAAACAACAATCACCTCGGCAACTCCAGCAATTTCAACTGTGCACCTCCCAGTCACAACAACAACAACATCAACAACAACACTGCACCCAGAACTGGAAGCAATGCTATGCCCGTGGCAGCAAAGGACAAGTCTCAGATTACTTGTTTCGAGTGTGGAGTGAAGGGTCACTATTCCAATGAGTGCCCCAAGAAGATTCCTGCCGCTACCAATGTGAATGCCCCAGCTCAACAGTAGCGTCGTGTTCAACCAGGAAGAAGATTCGCCCCAGGGAACCCTCACAACCGCAATGGCCGTATCTTCCACATGAACGCCGAAGAAGCCCAAGAAGCGCCAGATGTAGTGCTGGGTATTTTTTCCGTCAACTCAGTTTTAGCAAGAGTGTTGTTTGATTCTAGAGCATCGCACTCATTTATCACCAAAGAATTTGCATGCACTAGTAAGATTCACCCAACCAACTTGAAGCATGTCATGATAGTTCAAATCCCTGGTTCAACTACAAAAGCTAGAAAAATTTGCAAAGCTGTGCCTATCAGAATACATGGGATAGATTTTTATGCCAATCTAATAGTACTTGGAACCAAAGGTTTGGAAGTAGTACTAGGAATGGATTAGATGTCAAAGCATAAAGGATTGATTGACTGTGCCAAGAAAGCCATCACCATGACCAGTAGCTGTGGAGTATCAGTAGATCATATATGTGAAACCTTGCCCCGTCAATTCAGGTGCAACAAGAGTCTATCCCTACCCACCATAGACCAAGTCCGAGTAGTCTGTGAATACCCCGACGTATTCCCAGATAAATTGCCGGGTATGCCCCTAGATAGGGATATTGAGTTCATTATTGAACTAATCCCCGGAAAGGGACCCATAGCCTAGAGACCCTATAGTATGAACCCCTCAGAGTTAGTGGAATTGAAGAAGCAGTTGGATGCTATGGTGGAGAAAGGCTTGATTCAACCAATCGCATCGCCATGGAAATCGCCTGTGTTATTCGTCGACAAGAAAGATGGAGGCAACCTTTTGTGCACAGATTACAGGAAGCTAAATGACGTCACCATCAAGAACAATTACCCTTTGCCAAAGATAGAGGATCTATTTGATCAGATGACTGGAGCAAATGTGTTCTCTAAGATCGATCTTAGGACTGGTTATCACCAACTTAAGATTCGTGCAACGGATATTGCGAAGACCGCCTTTACTACTCATTATGGATTATACGAGTATACGGTCATGTCTTTTGGATTAACCAATGCCCCTGCTTATTTCATGAATCTCATGAATAAGATCTTTATGAATTTTCTAGATAAGTTTGTCATTGTGTTTATCGACGATATCCTTATCTACTCCAAGTTAGAAGAAGAGAACGAGCAACATCTAAGAATCATCCTTGAAACCCTTAGAGAGCATCAGTTGTATGCCAAGTTCAGCAAATGTGAGTTTTGGCTGATAGAAGTAGGATTCCTCGGACATATTGTGTCTGCCGAAGGAGTCGCTGTTGATCCTGCCAAGATCAAAGATGTCGAAGAATGGGAAGCCCCAACCACTCAAACCCAAGTCCGTGCATTTTTTGGATTAGCGGGATATTACCGCAAGTTCGTTGAAGGATTTTCGAGCATAGCAAGACCTATGACCCAATTGTTGAAGAAGGACAAGAAGTTTGAATGGACCGACAAATGTGAAGCAAGTTTCCAAGAGCTCAAGAAGAGATTGATTTCATCCCCAATATTGATCATGCCAGATATCAAGAAGCCGTTTGATGTGTATTGTGATGCATCCAAGATTGGTCTCGGATGTGTGTTGATGAAAGAAGGCAAAGTCATCGCCTATCTGTCTTGACAACTGAAGCAACATGAGTAGAATTACCCCACCCATGATCTTGAGTTAGCAGCCATAGTTTTGGCATTAAAGACATGGCGTCATTATCTTATGGATAATCACTGTGAGATTTACTCAGATCACAAAAGCTTGTAGTATATTTTCACTCAGAAGGATCTGAATACGAGGCAAAGGAGATGGATAGAGTTAATCAAGGATTATGACCTTGACATTCACTATCACCCCGGCAAAGCCAATGTGGTAGCGGATGCTCTTAGCAGATTGCCGTGTAGGCTAAACACCATGATCAAGGAGAAGCAGCCAAGTTTGTATGAGAAGTTGGAGAAGTTTAGGACTGAGCTAGTTAGCAAAAATTTTCTAGCTAGCATTGAACTTCAACCCACTTTGATTAGCCAAATCAACGAAGCCCACAAGGGAAATGAAAGTATCGACGGATCAAACGTCGTATTGGTACAGGAAAGGTACCTGGATTCACCGAAGACGAAGAAGGAGTTGTGTGGTACAAAGGCCGTATCTGTGTGCCAGCAGATTCGGAGCTGAAGCAAGTTATCATGCAATAAGCTCATGATACTCTTTATTCGATCCACCCCGGAGGAAAAAATATGTATCAGGATCTAAAAGAGCAATTTTGGTGGCACAAGATGAAGAGAGAAATCGGAAGCTACATCGCCAAGTGTGATATCTGTCAAAGAGTCAAAGCGGAACATCAGAGACCCGCAGGACTGTTGCAACCATTGCAGATTCTAGAATGGAAATGGGATTCCGTCGGAATGGACTTTATCACCGGTTTGCCTACTTCTAGTAGGGGAAATGACTCAATCTGGGTCATCGTTGATAGACTGTCCAAGGTAGCTTATTTTATACCTGTCAAGACAACCTACCAGAGTTTGAAGCTAGCAGAGTTGTACATTGCTAGAATCATCAGTTTGCATGGAACCCCCAAGACCATAGTATCAGATCGAGGAACCAAATTTACCTCGAGATTTTGGCAGAAAGTCCAAGAAGGATTAGGAACCAAGTTGAATTTCAGCACCGCTTATCACCCGCAAACCGATGGACAGACTGAAAGAGTCAACCAAATCCTAGAAGATATGTTGAGAGCTTGTGTGTTAGAATATGGATCAAAATGGGAAGATTGTCTGCCTTTTGCAGAATTCTCATATAACAATAGCTACCAAGCCAGTTTGCAAATGGCACCATTTGAGTTCCTATACGGAAGAAAGTGTCGTACCCCTTTGAATTGGTCGCAAGTAGGAGAGAGTCAGATTTTTGGCCCTGACATTCTCCGAGAAGCTGAAGAGAAGGTTCACAAAGTCCGTGGGCACCTCAAGACCGCCCAATCTAGACAGAAGAGTTATGCTGACAAGAGAAGGAGAGACCTGACTTTCAATGTCGGAGATTTTGTGTATCTCAAGGTTTCGCAATTGAAGGGAACCCAACATTTTAGTCTGAAAGGAAAGTTAGCCCCCAGATATATTGGGCCCTTTAAGATTCTGAATCGTCAAGGAGAAGTATCTTATCAACTGGAATTGCCAGAGGAAATGTCAGCCATCCACATTGTGTTCCATATCTCGCTACTTCGCAAATGCTTAGAAGTGCCGGAGAAGACCGAAGTTTTCAAGAACATCGATCACCGAGCTGTTGATATCAACAAGGATCTGACGTATCGTGAAGTGCCCATCCGTATCTTGGAGGAAGCCGACAGGACCACCAGGACCCGGAGTATCAAATTTCTCAAGATTCAATGGAGCAACCATACCGAAGAAGAAGCCACTTGGGAGCGAGAAGATTACATTATGACTGAGTTCCCAAATCTCTTTAGTTCCTAGTTTTCTTTCTTAAATCTCGGGACGAGATTTTGTTTAAGGGGGGAAGGTTTGTAACATCCCAAAACTTTAATCAAGGTTAATCAAGATCAAATCTACCCAATTTAGGGTTAACAAAAAACTTTTTCCATTTAAAATCTTTAAGCATTCATATGTGTGTGCATTTAAAATAGGAGTTGTTTGAAAGGCCATTATTGTTTGTTCTAATAGTTGTAAAATGGTTCTATGATGAATGCCACATCATCTAGATCATTTCCAAGCAAAATCCAAAGAAAAAGAAATCAAAAAGAATTAAATAAAGGAAATGGTCACTTTTGCCATTTTAATCACCTAGCCCACTTTGGGTGTTCCTAGCACTCAATTTCCAACAGAAACAATTGTGGATCTTTGCACCCCTTGCTAGTACAAGTAGTGATGTGCCAAGGCCCACTTTTGTGATATCCCAAAAACATTCAAACTCTAATTTTAAATGACAATTGAAAATGGAATCTAGTTCATATGTCTAGATCACACTTTTTCAAAAACCATCCAAATGAACTCCATTTCAAAATCCCAAGCAACCACAGATGCTTAAGCATGTGACAAACCACTCCATAAAAAATCTTTCAAAAATTCAAAAGTTTCCTTCATGCGGCCATTGTGTCGAGCAACTTGTGAGCAGAATCAAACTGGCCTAACTAATAATGTTTTGGATCAAAAATTGTCGAGCCATTTGAGCCACATTAATCATCTTGGTCTCCCCTAGATCCAACCAGACCAAAACCAGCCCATCCCCTAGCCCCTGGCGCTAGTGCAATGCCGCACCGAGGACATGATCGCTGGCTGGTCGTGCCCAAGCCGCAATTGACCACAAGCCCCTCTTCGCCGCTCTAGGAAGCAAGGCGCCACTTCACCGCCGCCCACGGCCCCTGCTAGCCCCTGGACCACCCCAGAGCCGCGCCGCACTAAGTCTCTGTGCCGCGCCAGAGCACGCCAGAGCACCCTCACCGCCAGCACGCCACATACCGCGCCTCGACCGCAGACCATGCACGCCGCTCCGCCTTGACCACCTCACCCTGCCAGACACGACCGTGCACCGCCGTGCGACCCATGACCGCCGGGAACCACGTCGAGCACCACCTCTGTCCCCCAGAGCATGCGACGCTCTCGACCGATTGCCACCGTCCCTAGCTGCGCCATAAAGCCGTAGAGGACCGCTAGGAGGCAAGCCACTGTCCACCTATCTTGCCCATGCTGGTAGCTTGTCAGATCGTTAATCGACGAAGCTCGCCGTCACTTCTCGTCCTCCTCGAGCCTATATAAGGAGGCCTCCCCCAGCATCAATCGCCTCACCATTCGACTCCCCTCTCTCCACCAGTCCGTCCCCACCTATCGCCGGAGAAGCTCTAGCAGCCTCTCGCCGGAGACCGCTGGAGTAGAGGAGGAGACGCTGTCGTTGATTTCGTCCACCTCAGCCTCTGCCGCGACTTCTCCTGAGCTCGCCGTCGTCGTCTTGTTCGTTTTCCCACCTCGCTGCACTAGCTAGAGCCCTGGTACGTCCCCAATGCACCCCCACTGAGCCGCTAGGGCCCAGTCTTGCCGGCAACGAGTCCGTCATCGATGACGACCGTGAGCCGTTGATCTAGTTCTAATCTTGCGGTCTCAGACGCTCTGCATCACAAGATGTAATGAGCCACCGACTGCAGACCCCAAGCCAGTCCTCGGCCATGAGTGAATCTAGGCCGGCCCAATTAGTTTCCCGCGCGACCCAGTTAATTCAAATTAGGATTTTTCTTTTTAGACTTAGACTTAGTTCTGTCCCTTAGTTTAAAAATCAATTCAGTGAGTTTTACAAATCCAAATTGAGTAATTCCAATTTTGTTGGAAATCTAATGAAAATTTCTATCCAAACCCATTGGATTTAAATCATTTAGAGTTATATATCTCTCCTAGCTAAAATAACAAGAAAAAAGCTTTTGCACATTCAAACATTTTTATAAAATCAACCATAATAGCTTTTGAGTTGATTCCAACTCTCAAAAATCACCTTTAACCATACCTATCTAAATATGTAATAATATTAAGGTTTGCATGTAGTAACTTTGGACTAGTACCAAAATAATTCTATATAGGCATTTCTAGTCACTTTAAATCATTAAATATTAAACTTAAACTTATTAAAATATGATCCAACCCATAAATCACATTCCCACATGTTAGAATATGTGGTGATGACATGTGTCCACATGATCCCATATTTTAATTGGAGAATATTAAATCTTAGTTAAATTCAATGAGTAGAAATTACTTTTCTCAAATAAAAAGAATGAAGCTAGTTCATTAAACCTTGTGATGCTTGTGATAATACTAGATCATAAAATGTGTGCCTTAGTGTGCTAAGTAGACTAGTTAAGTATTGTTTGGTGATTGTGTATTCTGTATGTATTTATAGACGATAGTACCGACCAAGCTTTCGAGGAGGAGGAGTTCTACCAAGAGGAGGAGGAAGAGAATTTCAACCACTGCACCAACCAAGGCAAGCTATTGTTAGAAAGTTAGAATTAAGCTAGATAACCTAAGCAAATGCATTAGGCATGCTGTGGTTATACCATTTTTGACTTACACCTACTCCAAGTTTTATTTACAAACTTTACTTCCTTTACTTTACCAAAGTCCTTTATTTGTTTAAAGGTAGCATAAAGAGTACAAAACTTGACTTATCTAGTTAGACTTAGATGTCATTCTATGGCATGAGATTGAGATTAGCATCCCACCTTAGTGAACACTCTTAACTTAGTAGTTGGAGCTAAACCAAAACTTGAGTCACTTTAGATGGGAATACTTGGTGAAAATGACTTGTGAAAACCTTGGAATGATGAGTCATTCTATTGAAATGTTTTGACATGTGTTGAGAAATAAAATTGGTTTATGATGATGAAAATGTTGAGGCATGAGCCTTAGCCCTTTTATAAAACTGATGGTTGGGTTCGGATGCGATACCATTCCAATTTTATCGTACAACCACAATACCTGAATTGGGTAAGGCTTAGCTGGAAGTTTATATGCATTAGTATTAGTTCCCTCACAGGAGAGGTTTGAGCTGAGGCTACCTCTCAATGTTGTCCACCTATGCAGTGCCCAGGATGACAGATGGTCATGGCTGGGAGGCCATACTCATAGGAGAGGTGCTTATACTAGAGTGTGTAAAGGAAAGGTTATGTTTGATTATACTAGAGTGTGTAAAGGCACCCGTAACAACTATCGAGGAAAAATTGTCCGGGCCATGCAACGTGCACTTCTACATCGACAAGCACGACGGCAAGAAAAAATCTAGCCACCTTCTCAAGGACTGCCGCGAGTTCCTCAAGCTCCATGAGGGACTGGCTAGGATGAATCGCGACGCAATCAACATGGGGCTATGGAACCGCCCCAGGCGCCGTGGCACATGGAGCTCCTCCACCACCGCCCGGACCGCCACCGCCCGCGGCTGCCCCAGATCAGCACCACGGAGGCGAACCGTACCCACGGGCCATAGGCAATATGATGATCCAAAAGGGACGCCCCTCAAATCGGGTGCAGAATGCCATCACTCGCCAAGTCAAATTGGCGACAAACTCCCTTCCCTCCACCACTGAGTACCTCAGCGGAAGCGACTCCTGCATCGCCTTTGACAAATGCGACCACCCGCGCCAAGTCCCTCATCTAGGCCACTGTCCCCTTGTACTCGAGGCGCAGATCAGAGGCTTCGACATGAGTCGCGTCTTCATGGATGGCGGAAGCGGCATCAACCTCATGTTCGCAAGTACCTTGCGTGCGATGAGGATCCCTCTGACATGTCTAGAGGTTTCAGATATGACATTCCACGGCATCATCCCAAGAAAGGGCATATATCTCCTGGGCAAAATCAACCTCGACGTCATCTTCGGCACGCTAAAAAACTTTCGGCACGAACGCATAGACTTTGAAGTCGTCGACTGGCCCTCACAATACCACTGCATCCTCAGACGCATCGCGTTTGCTAGGTTCATGGCAGTGCCGCACTATGCCTACCTGCAGATGAAAATGCCAGGCCCAAACAGCGTCATCACAATCAACGGGAGCTTCGAGAGGTCCGACAGCTGTGACAGGGAATTCAACAGAATCTCCCAGTCCTTTGGTATGCAGGAGGAGCTCGCAAGATTGAAGGAATCGACAGACAACAGTCTGCCTCCCCTGAGCCGGCCGAGTTCACCCGACTTGTCCTTCGACTCGTTAGTGCACATGAAGAAAGTACAGGTCTACCCATCGGACCCGACCAAGACGACCCTCATCGCCAACAACTTGAGTTCCGCATAGGAACTCGCGCTCGTCAAATTCCTCCGTGAGCATTGGGAAATCTTCGCCTACTGTCCAGCGGACATGCCAGGGGTTCCTAGGGAATTCGCCGAGCACGCACTCAATGTCAACCTGCACGCAAGGTTACCAAGCGGCATAATCCGGTATCGTCGACCAAGAGCAAAGGCGGTTGGAATGGAGGTCAACAAACTCCTCGACGCCAAATTCATACGCGAGATCAAGGAAAGTACTTGGCTCGCCAAAACGGTGCTGGTACCTAAAAAGGACACGGATATATTGCGGATGTGTGTGGATTTCACCTCCCTGAATAAGCACTGCCCAAAGGATCACTTCCCGCTGCCGCGAATCGACCAAATCATCGACTCCACCGCGGGATGTGAGCGCCTCTGCTTCCTCGATGCCTACTCAGGCTATAATCATATTCAAATGAAGGAGGAGGATCAAGAGAAAATAGCGTTTACAACGCCTTTTGGTGTGTTCTGCTACAATACAATGCCCTTCGGGCTCAAAAATGCAGGAGCCACCTATCAGCGATGCATGCAGGCTTGCCTTAAGAATCAACTCGGTCGCAACATCCAAGTCTATGTTGACGACATCGTCATCAAAACCAAAGAGGAAGCCTCGCTAATCGACGATTTATGCGAAACCTTCGCCAACCTCGACCGCTACCGGATCAAGCTTAATTTGGACAAATGCGCCTTCGGCGTACCATCTGGGCAACTACTCGGGTATCTCATCTCCGCGAGGGGGATTGAGGTGAACCTGAAGAAAATAAAAGCCATACTGGCCATGGAGAAGCCGAAGAACGTAAGAGTCGTCCAACAGCTCGCTGGGCGAATTGCGGCGCTTAGTCAATTCATCAGTCAAATGGGCGAAAAGGCACTGCCTTTCTACCAACTTCTCTGCAAAACTGACAAGTTCGAGTGAATCGATGAGGCGCAGGAAGCATTCGAAGACCTCAAGCGTCTACTATCCACCTCGCCAGTACTAGTGACTCCACGCGAAAAAGAACCATTGTTTCTATACATCTCCGCCACCAACCAGGTGGTCAGCATGGTGCTCGTGGTAGAACAAGCCGAGGAAAACAAGGTCCACCGGGTGCAGCGCCCAGTCTACTACCTCAGTGAGGTGCTCACGCCAACAAAAGCAGCAGTACCCGCACTACCAGAAGCTGGCATACATTGTCTTCATGACAGCCACACGACTGAGCCACTACTTCTAGGAGCACCCAATCGTGGTGGTCAACGACGACCCACTTGGGCATATCCTCAACAACCCCGACGCCACCGGACGAGTCGCGCTTTGGGGAATCGAGCTGTCTCCACGAGACATTACATATGAAAAGCGCGACGCGATCAAGTCGCAAGTCCTCCCTGATTTCCTCGTGCACTAGATGGAGAACCAGCTCGTCGAAAAGCCAGATATGTCTTATCTCTAGACAATGCACTTTGATGGATCCAAACTAAAGGACGGGGCTGGCGCAGGTGTCATACTGACATCGCCCCAGGGAGACAAGCTAAAATACATTCTGCGAATGCAGTTCACTGCCTCCAACAACGAAGTTGGATACAAGGCCCTGCTGCACGGGATGCGGATGGCGAAAGCCTGCGGCGCCAAGAGGCTCATCATCTACGGTGACTCCAAACTAGTGGTCAACCAAACGATGCACGAGTGCCACGTGCTGAACGACAATATGATCGCCTACCGCGACCTCTACGACACACTCGAAGGGGACTTCAACGACTGTGAGCTGCGGCACGTAGGCCATGAAAGAAATGAAGAGGCGGACGCACTCGCCAACATTGGCTCCACCTGCGCCCCCATACCACCTGGGGTATTTCTCGAGCGTATCTGCGAACGCTCCATCAAGCCAAAGGCCGTAGAGAAGAAAACAAGCGCAACAACGCACTCGGGGGCTATGCCACCAAATGAGCCAATGTCACTCGATGACCTGGAGCTTGACACGGGACTCGAGGGACCAATGGGGGTCATGATGATCGAACCATCTTGGACTCAACCATACATCACATATCTTCTGAGCAAGAGGCTGCCGGACTACCCGACTGACGCGCGACATATCGCACGGCGATCCAAGGCATTCGCCGTCATCAATGGCGAACTATACAAGCGCAACATCACAGGAGTACTTCAACGGTGCGTCTCCAACGCGGATGGAAGGGCCGTCCTCCTCGACATCCATGAAGGGACCTGTGGGCACTACGCCGGCAGTCGCGCCCTCGTCGCCAAAGCTCTACGAGCTAGATTCTACTGGCCCACGACCATGCGCGACGCCAAGGACATCGTCCAGAAATGCAACGCCTGTCAGCGATTCGCGGATAAACCGCACGCACCTGGCGCGGATCTCTGGCCAATACCATTGGCTTGGCCCTTTGCGCAATGGGGACTCAACATGGTCGGCAAACTCCCAAAGTCCTCACGGGAAGGCTACGTCTACCTCCTGGTCGCAGTCGACAAGTTCACCAAGTGGATAGAGGCCATGCCGGTGACAAACCAGTCAGGAGCCAGCGCCGTCAAGTTCTTCGAGTCCATTGTCTACCGTCGGAGTGCCACACAACATCATAACAGACAATGGAACGAACTTCACCTCTAAGGAGTTCCAGGGTTTCTGCGAGAGCCTGGGAATCAACGTAAGCTATGCCTCCGTGGCTCATCCACAGACCAACGGTCAAGTTGAAAAGGCCAACAGCCTCGTCTGTGGTGGAATCAAGAAGTGACTCCTCCGACCACTTGAGCAAGCCGCCGGATGCTGGCCTAACGAGCTACATTCCGTACTATGTAGCCTGCGCACAACCCCAAACATCGCGATGGGATATACCCCGTTCTTCATGGTGCACGGGAAGTAGTGCTACCCGTAGAAGTACACTTTAAAGCCCCATGGGTAGTCGCGTACAGCGAGCAGGAGTCAACACTTGCACTCGAAGACTCCATCGATCTCCTTGACGAGGCACGGGACATCGCAGCAGAAAGATCGACGATCTACCAACAGAACCTGCACAACTACCACAGCAGAAGGCTATGCCCCAGATCCTTCGTCGAAGGAGACCTGGTCCTGCGACTAAAGCAGCAAGGGCACCTCAAGCTCGAGTCCCCTTGGGAAGGACCATACGTGATTACAGAAGTAATCCCATGTGGCGCTTATCGCCTCAAAGATTTCGAGACAGGAGTCGCATACTCCAACCCCTGGAACGTCGCGTAGCTGCGGCGCTTCTACCCTTAGTCGTCCCATTTTTTTCTTACATTGCAAATAAGGCTATTCAGCCAAGCTAAGTGCCCCGAAACTCTATGTTTTCCTCATTTTTCTAGCAATTTTATCACTCGAGGGCTACGCCACCCTTTACACCCTCGTTCTACAAACAATACGCAGTATCCCGAGTAGCTGACACAAGAACAATCGAACCCTTGATACACCAACCCAGTTGCAACGCACCTGACAAGTTGGCAAGGCACTGAGATAAAATAAGTTAAGCTAACGAAAAGGAACTGCAGAGTACAAAATACACTCGCAAAACATATGAGCTAGCAAGCTCCTTACATATCAATATCAATCTATTACATACAACATACACATACGAACTTTACAACACTGGTATACCTATGTGCAGGATACAAATCAAAACTACTACTACAGCAGAAGAACGTTTGTCTGTTCTTCAAAGAAGTCGACAATTTCCTCTGCTGGGCGGTCCACCGCCTGGTAATGCGGAACCATGTTCCAGGTCGAACCTGCCGGTGGAGTCGACGGCCCAGCAGGAACAGCCGCAATGTCCACATCAGGCCTATGCAGTCGCACCAGCGAGAGGGCAGCCTTGGCACCAGCCACTAACTGCTGCTCCACGCACTCACGAACTGCACTCAAATCCTGGAATCTTGACATAAGGGCCAACATGCTTGAAGGGACAGCGTCGAGTGGAAACATCGTCTGGAAAATGTGCCTGAGGCACGACTGCGCTTTCTTCAGAAAATGAAGCACTCGAGAAGCACGATCCCGCAGGGTCGCAATTGTAATTGCACGGTCATGATCCACCCAGAAGTACCCACTCGCCTGTAGTTGCTCCTGGGTCAAATCATTCATCCGAACAACGATCTGATCTTTTTCATCCTGCGGATGGCGAGCACTGACAACTACACCACACAAAAGAAAAGTGTGAAAGATAGGCATCACAGTGACTAACTAAAGGAAAAGATAAGAGGATAGAAGGCTAACACTTGAACTGCTCACTCAGCTGGGCCACCTCCTCCGATAGGTACTTCTCGCGAGCAGAGGCTTTCTCCGCCTTCGAATTCCATACATCGGCGCTACCACGGAGGATGGGCAACTCACGCTCTAGTTGTTTAATATGGTCCCGCAGTCACGAAAGCAATGACAACTCCTCCACCTTCGAACGAGGCTGCGCCAAGTTCTCATCGGCAGAAGGAGGACCACAAGGATCACGCGAAGGAGCACTCGATGTACCCTACCACGAATCAAGCAAAAAGCAAATAAGAGACCAAGAATACATTCGGCAAAGGACATATACACATTCAGATACAGGACAAGTTTTCGATTGGAACACCCACAAAATCATTGTTACCTAAAAGCAAAAGGTTAAACCACTGCAGCTATTATAGACGAAGACTAAGGCGCAACATGTTTCTTCGACTTGGACTTCGGCCTCGGGGGCTTCGTCGCATCCGTGGTAGTCTCCGATGCCACGGACTTGCCGGCAATACCCCCAGAAGTCGCAGCCTTCGCAGCCTTCGCTTGGCGCCGCTCTTCGGGGTACTTGGCGAGTGTCTCGATAAGCTGGGGACCGTAATTTTTGCATTTACCAGCATAGGGAGCAAAAACTACCTGCTGGCCTCCAGCATCGATAGGCATCGCCTCAGAGATAGCTGCGGGATCCATCTCAACGCCATGGGCCTGCACCATTGCGAGTGCCATGGTGGCGCCAACGGAGCGCTGTGATTTTTTGAAGTCCGCAGGGATTCCTCCAGCCAGGGATTCCACCAGGTCGCCAAGGTTGTCGATCATCCCAGCCTTGGGAGTCAAGTCCTCACGTATGCGACTGAGCACATCCTTGGCCTTCACCAGCGTCTCCTGGAGGGAAACGCTACGGTCCTCGACTGCAGCGATGGCACCAGCCAAAGCATCCGCACGGCACAAAGATTGGGCATCGAAACTCAAGCTGCCGGCATCTGCATACAGAAAGCATTAGTACAACAATCATACATCAAAGAACAAAAGATCAAGACAGATCCAGATGACAAAGTCATACCTGAGAGGGACTTGGCAATCGAGAGAAGCTGTTCCTCGAACATTTTCTCCCTCTCAATAGTGGAGGCAAGGAGATCCTGCTCTCACTTCCGCGACTCCTCCAAGGCTACGACCGCCTCGTCACGATTCTTCGTCGCTGCGGCCAATGTCTTCTCCAATGCAGCAACATGGCGAAGTAATTCATTGTTCTCAGCTGCAACAAACAGAGAGTGTTACCAAATCGAATCAATAATATTCGCAAAAGACAAGGACGAAGTCAAAACTTACTTTCGACAACACGATGGTGATTGTCCAGTCGCGCATGCTGTCGACCCATGTTAAGAACCTGCTCCGCCAGGCGGGCGGCTTCCTTCATGATGAGCTGCATCAGAGACATTCCAAGTTCAAATAAAAACATGCCAAGAATAAATTCGACTGTGAACTACAAGATACTTACATGCTCCTCCACAGACTCCAAAGAAGGCTGTTGCACAGTCATCCGGGTAACCATCTGATGCTCCCCAGCATGCGGGGAACTTGATGAGTTATGCCCGGAGTGGGCCGCCAATGGAGGAGAAGGAGACCGCGAGGCCACCTTCTTGGACTTGGAGTCCGCGACTCCGGACTCCTTCAAAAATTGGAGGTCATCAGAAGACAACATCGCCACTTGACTGAAATACACAATCAAACAAGAGCTTCAAGACATATGACAACTCAAAGAAGAAACCAAAACGAATTCGCGAATACAGGACTTACCAGTCAAATCTATCAAGATCGAAGGACTGCTCCTCCGACTCCGACGATTCCTTTGGCAGTCGAAACTTCTTTTGGGAAGGAGGAGCCATAGAGCGCACAAGAACGGCAGGTATCGGCTCCACCGCACCGATAGATTGGCCCTCTGGATTCGAAAGATATGAAGCATCCGAATCCTCGCTGCGCGAATGCTTGCGATTGTATGGACCGCTGGACTCGGGGGCTTCCTCCTCCTCTTCAAGTGGGACGGTCGATTCCAACTCATCCTCTTCATCCAATTCGCTAGGAATAACCCCCTCAGGAAAAGGGGGCAAACTGGGAGACACCTTCCAATCCTACATACAGAAAACAATTCAGTTTACATCAAGAAATCAGAAGCAATCGACAAATAAAGCTACTTCGTAGCACAATCATACCTCAGGAGGAGGGTTAGAGGCATCAAAGGGAGGCACGACTGGTTCACTGGGGAGATCATCCTTGGTGGTGTAATTGGTCACCAGTCACACCCTTTTATCTACTTCACCCATGGAAATGTCATCAGCAGATACGCGAGTGACATCGTCCGCACCAGCCCATTGGAACATGGGGTGGACTCTAGCCTGCAGAGGCTGGATGCGACGATGCAACCATGTGCTAATGAGGGTGGCGCCTCCTTCCTCTTTACCCATGCGACTCTCAAGGTCGCAGACGCGCTCGTACAACACTTCCATCTCCTCGGACTCGCCAGGCATAACCACATTCTTCCAAGAACGCCTCCTCCTGCACGACGTCACGGGGTCGAAGGGCGCGAGTCCGTAGTGCTCTCCGTCGGCCTTCTGGTCGCGGATGTAGAACCACTTGTCTCTCCACCCTTGGACGGATGCCGTGAGCTTGATGTCTAAGTAGGTAGCGGAGGATTCGACATGAATCCCGCAGCCGCCTACGTCATAGACTAACGAGCCAGAAGCTGACTAACGCTTCAGCTTGAGAAGCCGCTTGAAGAGACCAAAGTGTGGCTCGACTCCAAGCCAGCACTCGCAAAGCGTGATGTAGCACGCAATGTGAAGAAGATAGTTTGGGGACAGCTGGTGCAGCTGGGGCCCATAGAAACAAAGAAGGCCCCTGACAAAGGGATGCAAGCGCAGTGTCAACACCCGGATTTTTAATCCCAGATGCCTGTTATGTCATACATCGCAATCCCAGGATTACCATTTTTGCGAGATATAACATATTGGATATCACAGTACATCATCCATTACAAACCATACATAAGGTCTTACACAGAATAAGGATCTCATGATCCAGTCTTAATACAACAAGCAGCGGAAATAAAAGATAAGCGTAGCGGTGGGGTCCATCTTCAGGGGCACATGCAATC
Organism: Avena insularis; assembly: GCA_023614405.1. NCBI lineage: Eukaryota > Viridiplantae > Streptophyta > Magnoliopsida > Poales > Poaceae > Avena > Avena insularis. The sequence continues at coordinate 731,696 of JAJUPC010000089.1, forward strand.
CTGACGAAGGCAGATAGTCCTAGTTATCATAGCCGTCCTGCTGGCCATCATCTTTGTAGTCTCCTTCATAATCTGGCCATGAGAATAGCCAGGGACAAAAGCCATGAGTACTCTTTAAGTACCCGCAAACTACCAGTAACAAGTAGTATAGTTCTAAGTTAAGGTGCTAACTCTATGTTTAACTACAAAGTTAAGTTTGAAACCTAAGCTGAGTTCTGAAACAAAGAAAGATAAAATAAAGTTCTAGAATCACTTAAGTTGGGAAGCTAGTGTCATAAACACAACCCTGTTGTGGTCAAGTCAAGATTCATGATTCCATTCATAAGTTATTTTGAAAACATCTGACAACGAAACAGTATGGCCATTCCAACTGTCCATAATCGCGGACGCGGATATTCGAATAGTTTGACACTCTGCAGAGGTGGTACACTTTCACCATAAGATTCGATACATCTGTCAGGGATAATCCTGAATCATCATACTTAGTATGCAGATAATCAAACATAACCTTTCCTTTACACACCCTAGTATAAGCACCTCTCCTATGAGCATGGCCTCCCAACCATGACCATCTGTCATCTTGGGCACTGCATAGGTGGACAACATCGAGAAGTATCCTCAGCTCAAACCTCTCCCGCGAGGGAACTAATACTAATGCATATAAATTTCCGGCTAAGCCTTACCGAATTTAGGTATTGTGGTTGTACGGTAAATTTGGAATGGTATCGCATCCGAATCCAACCATCAATTTTGTAAAAGGGGTCAAGGCTCATGCCTCAACATTTTCATAATCATAAACCATTTGTGTTTCTCAACACATGTCAAAAGATCTCAATAGAATGACTCATCATTCCAAGGTTTTCATAATTCATTTTCACCAAGTGTTCCCGTCTAAAGTGACTCAAGTTTTTATCTACTCTAGACTACTAAGTTAAGAGTGTTCACTAAGGTGGAAAGATGGGATCAATCTCATGCCGTAGAATGACATCTAAAGTTATCAAGATAGGTCAAGTTTTATACTCTTTATGCTACCTTCAAAACAAGTAAGGGACTTTGGTAAAGTAAAGGAAGTAAAGCTTGAAAATAATACTTGGGGTAGTAATAGTCAAGTGGTATAACCAAAGCATGCCTAAAACATCTTGCAAGGGTTAGCTTGCATTGTTAATGATGGATAGCCTTGGTTGGTGTAGTGGTTGAAGTTTTCTTCCTCCTCTTGGTAGAACTCCTCCTCCTCGAAAGTTTGGTCAGTACTATCGTCTATAAATGCATACGAAGTACACAATCACCAAGCAATACTTAACTAGTCTAATTAGCACTCTAAGGCACACATTTAATGATCTATTATCAGCACAAGCATCACAAGATTTTATTAACTTGTTTCATTCTTTTTATTTAAGAAAAGTAATTTCTACTCATTGAAAATTAACTAAGATTTAATATTCACCACTTAAAATATGGGATCATGTGGACCCATGTCATCACCACATATTCTAACATGTGGGAATGTGATTTAAGGGTTGGTTCATAATTACTTTGGTTTAAATTCATTATTTAATGATTTAAAGTGACTAGAAATGCCTATATTGCATTATTTTGGTACTAGTCCAAAGTCACTGCTTGAAAAACTTAATATTATTACATATTCAGATAGGTATGGTTAAATGTGATTTTTGAGAGTTGGAATCAACTCAAAAGCTATCATGGTTAATTTTATAAAAATGTTTGAATGTGCAAAAGCTTCTGTCTTGTTATTTTTACTAGGAGAGATCTCTAACTCTAATTGAATTAAATCCAACGGGCTTCGGTAGATCTTTTCAGTGGATTTCTAACAAAATTTGAATCACTCCATTTGGATTTGTAGATCTCTCTTAATTGATTTTCAAACTAAGGGACAGAACTAGGTTTAAACTAAAATAGAAAAATCCTAATTTGAATTAAATGGGCCGCGCGGGAAAGCTAACGGGCCGGCCCAGTGACACTACGCAACGCGGGGCGCAACTGACAGGGGGGTCCACCGGTCAGCGGTTCATAACACATGAAGCAGTACGGGGCGATGTGGGCCGTTAGATTAGAACTAGGATCGACGGCTGGGGCTCGTCGTCGACGATGGACAGGTCGCCGGTGAGGACAAACCCTAGCGGCTCGGTGGGGGTGCTCAGGGGGCATACCAGGGCTCTAGTGATGACGGCGATGGGGGCAAACGAACTAGCTGTCGACGGCGGGCTCAGGGGTGGTCGAGGCAGCTCCAGGGGTGGACGAAATCAACATCGCCTTCTCCTCCTCTGCTGCGGGCTCGTCCGGCCAATTCCGGCGAGCAAGTGCTCGCGCTGCTCCGGCTAGAGGTGGGAAAGGACCAGTGAGGTGAGGGGACTGGAATTGTGTGAGTGGTTTGTGCTGGGGTGGCCTCTATTTATAGCCCGATGAGGCGACCGAGAGTGATGGGAGGGCGGCTCCGGCGAGGGCTGCACAGCGTGCTAGCGGCGTGGCTCGAGGTAGGGGATGGTTGCTGGTCTCCTGGCGGTGCGCTACGGCTTAAATGCGGGCTTAGGGGTGGTGGTAAATGGTCGGGCGGTGCTCACGCTCTGAGCGGCAGAGGCGGCGGTCTTCACGGCGAACGGTAGCTGTGGTGCAATTGGCGGCGAACGGGCATGTCTGGGGTGTTCCCTGGGTCGTGGTAGAGCGGTGAGCACGGGCTGCGGTCGAGGGGCGGCATGTGCACGCTGCAGTCGGCGCGCGGCCTGGCGCTTTCGGCATGGCGCAGACACTGGGCACAGGCGCCACTGCTGGTGGTCCACGCACTGCCTGTGCTCGGGGAGGGACAGAGGGTGGGTGGCAGGTCTGGCTAGCTCATAGAGAGAGAGAGAGAGAGAGAGAGAGAGAGAGAGAGAGAGAGAGAGAGAGAGAGAGAGAGAGAGAGAGAGAGAGGGGCGGTCAGCTGCGGTGAGGGAAAGTTAGGCCGGCAACATGGTGCTCGGGGTGGCTCAGCACTACTGCTAGGGACAAAGGGGTGAGGTGCTTAGGCTTTGGTTAGATCATTTGGAGACATAGGGAGTAAATGGAGATCAATTGGGGGCAAAACCCTGTAGAAAATAGTGAGCTAGGTTTAGAGTTTGATTCATGCCTGCCAAGTGTTTGTGAAAATGGCCGCAAGAAATTTACTTTTGAATTTTGAAAAGATTTTTGGTGGGTGTGTTAGTAATAAGCTTGAGACTCTGTGGTTGCTTGGGTTTTGAAAATGGAGCTCATTTGAGTGGTTTTTGAAATAGTGGGATCTTCCCATATGAACTAGATTCAAATTTCAAATGCCATTTAAAATTAGTGTTTGAAAGTTTTTGGCGGATCACAAAGTAGGCCTTGGTACATCATTACATGTACTAGCACGGGGTGCAAAGATCCACTTTTATTTCTATTAAGAATTGAGTACTAGGAACAGCCAAAGTAGGCATGGTGATTAAAATGGCACGAATGACCATTCTCTTCTTTTATTCGTTTTGATTTGTTTTTCTTTGGGATTGGTTTGGGAATGATCTAGATGATGTTTATTTCACCTAAGAATCATTTTAAAAGCAATGGATCATTTAATCATGGAAATTCAAAACAACTCCTATTTCAATACACACACATATGAATGCTTTAATAATTTTAATTGGAAAAGTTTTTGTTAACCCTAATTTTGATGATTTGGATCTTAATAACCTTGGATTTAAGTTTTGGGATGTTACAAACCTTCCACCTTAAACAAAATCTCGTCCCGAGATTTACAAAGAAAACTAGGAACTAAAGAGATCTGGGAACTCTGCTAATGTAATCTTCTCGCTCCCAAGTGGCTTCCTCTTCGGTATGGTTGCTCCATTGAATCTTGAGAAACTTGGTACTCCTGGTCCTGGTGGTTCTGTAAGCTTCTTCTAAGATACGGATGGGCACTTCACGATATGTCAGGTCATTGTTGATCTCCACAACTCTGTGATCGATGTTCTTGAAAACTTCGCTCTTATATGGCACTTCCAGGCATTTGCGAAGTAACGAGATATGGAACACATTGTGGATGGCTGACATCTCTTCTGGAAGTTCCAGTTGATATGATACTTCTCCTCGACGTTTCAGAATCTTGAAGGGCCCGATATATCTAGGGGCTAACTGTCCTGTCAGACTAAAGCGTTGGGTTCCTTTCAATGGCGAAACCTTGAGATATACAAAATCTCCGACATTGAAAGTCAGGTCTCTCCTTCTCTTGTTAGCATAACTCTTTTGTCTGGATTGGGCGGTCTTGAGGTGCTCACGGACTTTGTGAACCTTCTCTTCATCTTCTCGGAGAATGTCGGGTCCAAAGATCCGACTCTCTCCTACTTGCGACCAATTCAAAGGGGTGCGACACTTTCTTCCGTATAGGAATTCAAATGTTGCCATCTGCAAACTAGCTTGATAACTGTTGTTATATGAGAATTCTGCGAAAGGCAGGCAGTCTTCCCATTTTTATCCGTACTCTAATACACAAGCTCTGTGAAGGAAATATGCCCTGAGAGGCAATAATAAAGTTGTTATTATGTATTCCTTGTATATGATAGATGTTTATTTTACATGCTATAATTGTATTGATAGGAAACATCAATACATGTGTGTTTAATAAACAAAAAGGGTTCCTAGTCATGCCTCTCTTATAGACTTGCTTGTTGATTAACAAGATGATCAAGGTTTCCTGATCATGGACATTGGATGCTGTTAATAACAAGGTCACACCATTGGTGGAATGATGTGATGAACATTCATCCGAAGTATAGCATTACAATCAAGTCATTGTGTTTATATTGCTATAACATCATACAGAGTAATATTTATCCTTAGACCATGAGATCATGTTAATTGCTAACACCGGAAGAGTATCTTGATAACATCAAACGTCACACCGTAACAGGGTGACTATAAAGATGGGTTCAGTGCTACGAAGGTGATATGTTGAGGCTCATGGATCAAGAGTGGAATTTGTCAATCCAGATGACGGATAGATATCCTCTGGGCCCTCTCGGAGATATCACATTAGGATAGCTTGCAAGCAAGTGATGTGATCACTAGAATGTTATATCACGGGAACGAGAAAAGAGTGCATGTCGGTAACGAGATCAAACTAGGTATGGAGATACCGATGATCGAATCTCGGACATGTAATATATCGAGAGACAAAGGGATTTAGCTACAAGCGTTAAAGGTTCTCACGATCACAGGAGTCATCGTTGAATGTGTAGGAGTCAGTACGGATCTCCAGGTCCCGCTGCTGATTATTGATCGGAGAAGGGTCTCAATCATGTCTGCATTATTCGCGAACCGTAGGGTGGCACACTTAAGAGTTACCGGACACCATTTTGGAGCACATTTGTTTTGACGTAAAGAATTACAAAGCGCAGGAATTGTTTCAATAGAAACCGGAAATTGTTCCGGGTGAAATTGCAGAAGGTGGTTCTGCATGTGATATTGAAATATTGCAACGGGCTATATGTGAATGTTTGTTAATTAAAGTAATTAACAAAATTCTGAATAAATTTAATAAAAGAGTTTTATTAAATGAGAGAGCATTAAATTTGGAGAAACTTAATGCATTTAAAGTGGAGACTTTAAAAGGGAATGTGAAGAGGCATTTTAATGTGGAGGAGTTACCACCACATGAATGGGGGAGGTGAGGGTCACCCCATGCGCCGCCATGGAGAGAGGGCACCCCTCCTCCTATAAAAGGCCACCCATTCCCTCCTTCATCCTCACACCTCCTTGTGAAGGATCTCTCCCCTCTAGAATTATTCCCCATGGTCTCGGATTAGCGAGATACATGTTCCCAGTGGCATTTAAATGCGGAAGGAGTTGCTGCTTCCGCTGGATTGCTGGAGCGAGGAGGTGGAGGTTGTCCGGTGGCTTGAACGTGTGTGCGAGTGCGGATGCGCTACTGAGTTGCGGCGCTCGGACTTCCTCACGATCTTGAGATTGGCAAGTGTACGACTACATCAACCACGAGTTCCTACTCGTTAACAAAGCTCGTTGTCTTCGAGGGTAAGTTCTCTATGGATGTATGTCCACCCGTTTGCTTTGTACCTAGTAGATAGATCTTGGCGTGTAGTTCACACCGTAGGAAATTTTTTGTTTTCTATGCTGCAGACCCAACACTCCGAGCATATCTTCTAAGATCTGGTTGACTCTCTCAGTTTGCGGGTGATACGCGGTGCTTAAATTCAACTTGGTTCCTAATCCTTCCTAGACTTTCTGCCAAAATCTTGAGGTGAACTGGGTTCCTCGATCTGATACTATGGTCTTGGGCGTTCCATGCAGACTAACAATCCTAGCAATGTACAGCTCTGCTAGCTTCGCACTCTGGTAGGTAGTCTTGATAGGTATGAAGTGAGCTACCTTGGACAGTCTATCAACTATGACCCAGATTGAGTCATTTCCCCTACTGGAAGTAGGTAAACCGGTGATAAAGTCCATTCCAACGGAATCCCATTTCCATTCCGGAATCTGCAATGGTTGCAACAGTCCTGCGGGTCTCTGATGCTCTGCTTTGACTCTTTGACAGATGTCACACTTGGCGATGTAGCTTCCTATCTCTCTCTTCATCTTGTGCCACCAAAATTGCTCTTTCAGGTCTTGATACATATTCGTTCCTCTGGGGTTCATAGAATAAAGAGTATCATGAGCTTCCTTCATGATAACTTGCTTCAGCTCCGAATCTGCTGGCACACAGATACGTCCGTTGTACCACAAAACTCCTTCTTCGTCTTCCGTGAATCCAGGTACCTTTCCTGTACCAATACGGCGTTTGATTCCGTCGATACTTTCATTTCCCTTCCGGGCTTCCTTGATTTGGCTAATCAATGTGGGTTGAAGTTCAATGCTAGCTAAGAATCCTTTGCTAACTAATTCAGTTCTGAATTGCTCCAACTCTTCATACAAACCTAGCTGCTTCTCCTTGATCATGGTGTTTAGCCTACACGGCAATCTGCTAAGAGCATCCGCTACCACATTGGCTTTGCCGGGGTGATAACAAATGTCAAGGTCATAATCCTTGATTAACTCTATCCATCTCCTTTGTCTCATATTCAGCTCCTTCTGAGTGAAAATATACTTCAAGCTTTTGTGATCTGAGTAAATCTCACAGCGATTACCCATCAGATAATGATGCCATGTCTTCAATGCTAAAACCACGGTTGCTAGCTCAAGATCATGGGTCGGATAGTTCTGCTCATGTTGCTTCAGTTGTCGAGACAGATACGCGATTACTTTGCCTTCTTGCATCAATACACATCCGAGACCAATCTTGGATGCATCACAATATACATCAAACGGCTTCTTGATGTCTGGCATGATCAATATTGGGGCTGATATCAATCTCTTCTTCAACTCCTGGAAACTGGCTTCACACTTGTCGGTCCATTCAAACTTCTTGTCCTTCTTCAACAATTGGGTCATGGGTCTGGTGATGCTCGAGAATCCTTCTACGAACTTGCGGTAATATCCCGCTAATCCGAGGAATGCACGGACTTGGGTTTGAGTGGTTGGGGCTTCCCATGCTTCGACATCTTTGATCTTGGCGAGATCAATAAAAAACTACTCCGGCAGACACAATATGTCCTAGGAATCCTACTTCTTTCAGCCAAAACTCACACTTGCTGAACTTGGCATATAACCGATGCTCTCTCAGGGTTTCTAGGATGATTCTCAGATGTTGCTCATGCTCTTCTTCTGACTTGGAGTAGATAAGGATATCGTCGATAAACACCACTACAAACTTATCTAGGAAATTCATAAAGATCTTATTCATGAGGTTCATGAAATAAGCAGGGGAATTGGTTAATCCAAAAGACATAACCGTATACTCGTATAAACCATAACGAGTAGTGAAGGCGGTCTTCGGAATATGCGTTGCATGAATCTTAAGTTGGTGATAACCAGTCCTAAGATCAATCTTTGAGAATACCTGGGCTCCAGTCAACTGATCAAATAGATCCTCTATCTTTGGCAAAGGGTACTTGTTCTTGATGGTGACGTCGTTTAGCTTTCTGTAATCTGTGCACAAACGGTTGCCTCCATCTTTCTTGTCGATGAATAACACTAATGATCTCCATGGCGATGCGCTTGGTTGAATCAAGCCTATTGCTAACATGGCATCCAACTTCTTCTTCAGTTCCACTAACTCTGAGGGGTTCATGCTATCGGGTCTCTAGGCTATGTGTCCGGTTCCGGGGATTAGTTTGATAATGAACTCAATATCCCTATCCGGGGGCATACTTGGCAATTCATCCGGGAATACGTCGGGGTATTCATAGACTACTCTTACTTGGCCTATGGTGGGTAGGGCTAGACTCTTGTTGCACTTGAATTGACGGGGTAAGGTTTCAGATATATGCTCTACTGTGACTCTAGAGCTACTGGTCATGGTGATGGCTTTCTTATCACAGTCTATCATTCCTTTATGCCTTGACATCCAGTCCATACCTAGTACTACTTCCAATCCTTTGGTTCCAAGTACTATTAGGTTGGCATAAAAATCTATTCCATGTATCCTGATAGGTACAACTTTGCAAATTTTTCTAGCTTTTGTAGTTGATCCGGGGATTTGAACTATCATGACATGCTTCAGGTTTGTTGGGTGAATCTTACTAGTGCATGCAAGTTCTTCGGTGACAAATGAATGCGATGCTCCTGAATCAAACAATACTCTTGCTAAAACTGAGTTGACAGAAAACATACCCAGCACTACATCTGGCGCTTCTTGGGCTTCTTCGGCGCTCATGTGGAAGACATGACCATTGCGGTTGTGAGGGTTTCCTGGAGCAAATCTTCTCCCTAGTTGAACACGACGCTGCTGTTGAGCTAGGGCATACACATTGGCAGTGGCGGCAGTCTTCTTGGGACACTCATTGGAATAGTGACCCTTCACTCCACACTCGAAAAAAGTGATCTGGGACTTGTCTTTTGCTGCGACAGGCACAACATTACTGCCAGTTCTGGGTGCAGTGTTGTTGTTGTTGTTCTTGGGGAGGGCACAGTTGAAATTGTTGGTGTTGCCGGAGTTGTGATTGTTTCCTCCGGACTTCAAATTGCTTCCGCTACGGTTGGGGTAGCTTGGGCGAGGCATTGGGGGTCGGTTGTTCCTTGGTGCATATCCTGGTGAGGGGATGGGATGGTACTTCTGGTGACTGCTGGATCCAGATTGCTGCATCATACGATGCTTGCGGTTGTTGTTTTCCTTATTTATCTTCCCTTCCATCTGAATGGCAGAGTCGACTAGCTCTTCGTGATCCTCGAAACGGATGTTGACGAGGACAGTCTCCATCTCATCATGCAGTCCGTTCAGGAATCTCTCCTTCTTCTTAACCTCTATGTTGATCTCATCAGGGGCGTATCTTGCAAGCGATAGGAATCTGCCACGGTATTCCACCATAGTCATTCTGCCTTGCTTCAAATCGCGAAACTCATCCCTTAGTCTAGTGACTAGACCTTGCGGCACGTGGGTGCGGCTCAACTTGGTTTTGAAGGCTTCCCATGTCATCACTTGACCATGGTTCATGTTACGGATACTAGTCACCAAGCTCTTGCATCTCCCGCCAGTTAGTGGGTGGCGAAGAGAACTTTCTCGTTGTCATCAACTCCTGCCACTTCTAAGTTGTTTTCCATTGTCTGCAACCAGTCATCAGCATCTAGTGGGTTTTCAGCTTGGTTGAAGATTGGGGGATTGGTATTCTGGAAGTTTTTGAGTTTGGATCCATGGTGATCCTGGTTTCCATGGTTCTGGTTGTTGAGAGCCATCTGGGCGATCTGCTGCAATGTTGCTAAGTTAGCTTGGCGCTCTGCCCTGCTTGCTTCTCTGTCTGCGATGAGATTCTGCAAGATCTACAACATTGGGTCTTGCGACGAACTGCTCCCTCCTTGGTTCCCACAAGTCATCTGAAGACTGAGGTAGATAAAGGGGTAAGAGGGAAAGTTCTAAGGTTCATGGTTTTGATTTCAAAGCTAAAACTTTGAGTTTGACTCAGGTTTTGCAACTAACTTGATTTCGTTCATGCAAACAAGCACACGATACAAACACACACCACAACAACAAGGGAAAACAGATGGTTTGAAGAACCATTCTGTGAGCTACGATACAGTGGGACCGATACATCTCATGCTACGATAGTGCTCTAGTGCATCTACTCATCGTCGATGAAGTCGGAGTCCTCATCGTCAGTGTAGAAGTCCACAACATCCTGCTCCAGAAAGTCATCATCATTGCTGAGGTAAGGATCCATGTCTCCCTGGATGTCTTAACCCTCCTCTTCTTCTTCCTTTGCGGCAAGCTGAGCTTCTTGCTCCTTGACGGTCTTCTCGAGGTCGACCACCTTCTTGCGAACACGGGTGATGGTGCGATCCTTCTTCTCACGCTGGAGGCAAAGAGACTGATGATCCTTGACTAGCAGTGAGAAAGTCTGGGCCTTCTGGGTGGCAATGGCATGGTTGTGGTTGGCGAACTCCCTAGCATTGTCCAACTCCTTCTAGCGATCGTACAACAGGAAGTCAAGGTTCTCCACTTGATGCTTCAGCTCTGGGTGACTTGGCATCTCCGTTGGCATCCCCATGAAGTCACGTCTTGCATAGTGAGCAAAACGGGTTCCCTGGAGTTGGTTGACACCAAGGGCACATAGACGTGCGAGAGCTTCATGCATTGCCCTGGCTAATCCATCTAGCCAGTTGTTCTCTCTCACGGAGAACTGGATTCTCTAGGACGTTGGTGCTTCGATGCTTCCTCTAAGATCAGCGGTGACTAGCCACTGTAAATCTCCTCCTGGGGGTCCTGGAAGTTGAGCTCCAAGAAACTCCGGATGTGGGCATCCCAGTAACTCCGACAGTTAATCCAGATCCCTCTCGAAGATCAGCTGACCTCTGTTTCCCAACTGGTAGAACTTGCTGAACTAAGTCTCCATCTATAAGAATTAAGGATGAGGAAATTAGTGAAGTGATCAAGTGTGTCAAATTTTAAGTAGTAATGTAAGAATTTGAGAACATGAATTTTTGAGAAAGAATGAATTCCTAAGGATAAGAGAGGAAATAGTTTTTCAAAAATAATCACTTTGGTTTTGAAACTAAGTTTTTGTTCGGACGTCCATTCTAACTAGGGTCTCCTATGGTCAGGATGGCTCTGATACCAACTTGTCAACACCCGGATTTTTAATCCCAGATGCCTGTTATGTCATACATCACAATCCTAGGATTACCATTTTTGCGAGACATAACAGATTGGATATCACAGTACATCATCCATTACAAACCATACATAAGGTCTTACACAGAATAAATATCTCATGATCCAGTCTTAATACAACAAGTAGCGGAAATAAAAGATAAGCGTAGCGGTGGGGTCCATCTTCAGGGGCACATGCAATGCTGACGAAGGCAGATAGTCCTAGTTATCATAGCCGTTCTGCTGGCCATCATCTTGGTAGTGTCCTTCATAGTCTGGCCATGAGAATAGCCAGGGACAAAAGCCATGAGTACTCTTTAAGTACTCGCAAACTACCAGTAACAAGTAGTATAGTTCTAAGTTAAAGTGCTAACTCTATGTTTAACTACAAAGTTAAGTTAGAAACCTAAGCCGAGTTCTGAAACAAAGAAAGATAAAATAAAGTTCTAGAATCACTTAAGTTGGGAAGCTAGTGTCATAAAACACAACCCTGTTGTGGTCAAGTCAAGATTCATCATTCCTTTCATAAGTTATTTTGAAAACATCTGACAACGAAACAGTATGGCCATTCCAACTGTGCATAACCGTGGACGTGGCTATTCGAATAGTTTGACACTCTGCAGAGGTGGTACACTTTCACCACAAGATTCGATACATCTGTCAGGGATAACCCTGAATCATCATACTTAGTATGTAGATAATAAAACATAACCTTACCTTTACACACCCTAGTATAAGTACCTCTCCTATGAGCATGGCCTCCCAACCATGACCATCTGTCATCTTGGGCACTGCATAGGTGGACAACATCGAGAGGTAGCCTCACCTCAAACCTCTCCCGTGAGGGAACTAATACTAATGCATATAAATTTCTGGCTAAGCCTTACCCAATTCAGGTATTGTGGTTGTACTGTAAATTTGGAATGGTATCGCATCCGAATCCAACCATCAGTTTTGTAAAATGGGTCAAGGCTCATGCCTCAACATTTTCATCATCATTTGTGTTTCTCAACACATGTCAAAACATCTCAATAGAATGACTCGTCATTCCAAGGTTTTCATAATTCATTTTCACGAAGTGTTCCCATCTAAAGTGACTCAAGGTTTTATCTACTCTAGACTACTAAGTTAAGAGTGTTCACTAAGGTGGAAAGATGGGATCAATCTCATGCCATAGAATGACATCTAAAGTTATCTAGATAGGTCAAGTTTTATACTCTTTATGCTACCTTCAAAACAAGTAAGGGACTTTGGTAAAGTAAAGAAAGTAAAGCTTGAAAATAATACGGGGGGTAGTAATAGTCAAGTGGTATAACCAAGCATGCCTAAAGAATCTTTGATCAATCATCTAGCTTAATTTTAGCTTGCTAAGCATTATACTTGCAAGGGTTAGCTTGCATTGTTAATGATGGCTTGCCTTGGTTGGTGCAGTGGTTGAAGTTTTCTTCCTCCTCTTGGTAGAACTCCTCCTCCTCGAAAGCTTGGTCAGTACTATCGTCTATAAATGCATACGGACTACACAATCACCAAACAATACTTAACTAGTCTAATTAGCACTCTAAGGCACACATTTGATGATCTATTATCACCACAAGCATCACAAGATTTTATTAACTAGTTTCATTCGTTTTATTTAAGAAAAGTAATTTCTACTCATTGAAAATTAACTAAGATTAAGTATTCACCCCTTAAAATATGGGATCATGTGGACCCATGTCATCACCACATATTCTAACATGTGGGAATGTGATTTAAGGGTTGGTTCATAATTACTTTGGTTTAAGTTCATTATTTAATGATTTAAAGTGACTAGAAATTCCTATATAGCATTATTTTGGTATTAGTCTAAAGTCACTGCATGTAAACCTTAATATTATTACATATTCAGATAGGTATGGTTAAATGTGATGTTTGAGAGTTGGAATCAACTCAAAAGCTATCATGGTTGATTTTATAAAAATGTTTGAATGTGCAAAAGCTCCTGTCTTGTTATTTTTACTGGGAGATATCTCTAACTCTAATTGAATTAAATCCAATGGGCTTGGGTAGACCTTTTCAGTGGCTTTCTAAGAAAATTTGAATCACTCCATTTGGATTTGTATATCTCTCTAAATTGATTTTCAAACTAAGGGGCAGAACTAGGTTTAAACTAAAATAGAAAAATCCTAATTTGAATTAAATGGGTCGCGCTGGAAAGCTAACGGGCCGGCCCAGTGACACTACGCGGCACGGGGCACAGCTGACAGGGGGTCCACCGGCGAGGACAAACCCTAGCGGCTCGGTAGGGGTGCTCAGGGGGCGTACCAGGGCTCCAGCGACGACGGCGATGGAGGCAAACAAACTGGCTGTCGACGGCGGGCTCAGGGGTGGTCGAGGCAGCTCCGGGGGTGGACGAAATCAACATCGCCTTCTCCTCCTCTGCTGCGGGCTCCTCCGGCCAAATTCCGGCGAGCAAGTGCTCACGCTGCTCCGGCTAGAGGTGGGAAAGGACTAGTGAGGTGAGGGAAGTGGAATGGTGTGAGTGGTTTGTGCTGGGGTGGCCTCCATTTATAGCCCGACGAGGCGACCGAGAGTGATGGGCGGGTGGCTCCGGCGAGGGCTGCACATCGTGCTAGCGGCGTGGCTCGAGGTAGGGGACGGTGGCTGGTCTCCTGGCGGTGCACTACGGCTTAAATGCGGGCTTAGGGGTGGTGGAAAATGGTTGGGCGGTGCTCACGCTCTGAGCAGCAAAGGCGGCGACCTTCACGGCGAGCAGTGGCTGTGGTGCAATTGGCGGCGAACAGGCATGTCTGGGGTGTTCCCTGGGTCGTGGTGGAGCGGTGAGCGCGGGCTGCGGTCGAGGGGCGGCGTGTGCACGCGTGTCGGGCGCGGCGCTCTGGCATGTGCTCGGCATGGCGCAGACACTCTGGGCGCGGCGCGCTGCGGGTGGTCCATGGCTCGTCTGTGCTCAGGGAGGGGACAGAGGGTGGCGGTGCGATCTGGGCTAGCTCATAGACATGGCGAGAGAGAGGAGGGGCGGTCTTCTACGGCAAGGGCAAGTTAGGCCGGCGACATGGTGCTCGGGGTGGCTCAGGACTACTGCTAGGGACAAAGGGGTGAGGTGCTTAGGCTTTGGTTAGATCATTTGGAGACAGAGGGAGTAAATGGAGTCAATTGGGGGCAAAACCCTGTAGAAAATAGTGATCTAGGGTTAGAGTTTGATTCATGCCTGCCAAGTATTTGTGAAAATGGCTGCAAGAAATTTACTTTTGAATTTTGAAAAGATTTTTGGTGGGTGTGTTAGTAATAATCTTGAGACTCTGTGGTTGCTTGGGTTTTGAAAATGGAGCTCATTTGAGTGGTTTTTGAAATAGTGGGATCTTCCCATATGAACTAGATTCAAATTTCAAATGCCATTTAAAATTAGTGTTTGAAAGTTTTTGGCAGATCACAAAGTGGGCCTTGGTACATCATTACATGTACTAGCAAGGGGTGCAAAGATCCAGTTTTATTTCTGTTAAGAATTGAGTACTAGGAACAACCAAAGTAGGCATGGTGATTAAAATGGCACAAATGACCATTCTCTTCTTTTATTCATTTTGATTTGTTTTTCTCTGGGATTGGTTTGGGAATGATCTAGATGATGTTTATTTCACCTAAGAATCATTTTACAAGAAATGGATCACTTAATCATGGCAATTCAAAACAACTCCTATTTCAATGCACACACATATGAATGCTTTAATAATTTTAATTGGAAAAGTTTTTGTTAACCCTAATTTTGATGATTTGGATCTTAATAACCTTGGATTGAAGTTTTGGGATGTTACAGGTAGAGATAGACCACGAATGATGAACGCGAGGAACATCATCCGGAAACATGATGGAGGACAAGGGGTTACCTCGTCACCAGGCACTCGCGAATCGTCTTCGGCGCGCGGAAGAACTCCCTCTTGGCGCAGAAGACGGAGTTCAGAGGCCTTGATGGTAGATGCGTGCCACGCGCCATTGGTGACGCGAGTGCCCGCACCTTTCTTCTTGCTGGCGCCGGCGGCGCTGGTGCCCACGGCGGCGGAGCCACCCTTCTTCTTGGCGATGGCGGTGGCGGCAGCAGACCCAGTGGCGATGCCTCCTTTCTTTTTCCCCATCTTGCGATGGTGGTGCGAGCAGAGGAAGTAGCTCGGGAACACGTGGAGTTGGTCCAGCGCCACGAAGAAGACAAGCTCTAGGAAGAAGAGAGCAGCGGCAATGGCGATGGAAGCACAAGCAGAGAAAAGAGCAGATGGGAAAATTACCGCAGCTGCGCTGTTACTTAACCTCCTTGCGGATGCAATCCAACGGCCAGTAGAAACCCTATTGGATGCGTGGCGCACATCGCGGTCGACATGTGGAGAAGCCAAAGCACGAACCGTCCCCCACTATCTCCATTACGCGCGGAAACCGAGGAGGCACAGTTAAAACGAAAGATTACGCACGCCCGGTCAAATCAAAGTCCGCTCGTCACGTCCCGTCAAAAGCCGCTCACGCGGGCAATTGAGGTCATCACATTATCAGCACCGATGTCATCAAGATGAGCACTAGAAGACTTCGACTATTTTAGTCCTTGCTCGAGTTTTCGACTCCACGAAGCACTCGGGGGCTACTCCCATAGGGAGCGCTGGTCGCGCACCCTACGATTTTCTTTTTTATATAGGAATATGGACATCCAAAGCATACCCAACCACTCGAATCTACGATTCGACTATGGATCATGGGTTACTCCCATAGGGAACGCCGGAAACAAATTCGACTGAAACAAGCAAACAAAAGACGACAGCAGTCGCAAAAGTTCTTTAGTCCCTGCATGAGTCTTCGACTCAACCAGGCACTCGGGGGCTACTCTCATAGGGAGTGCTGGTCGCGCACCCTATGATTATTTGTACGCCGCACGGTGTGTTGATAACATCCACACTAGAAGTCTATGGCGACACCGCCTCATATTTTTCCCTACAAAGAGATTGCGTTTCCTAGGCCACCCGAATCATCTCCGCGATGACAAAATTCGGATGCCGTGCTTACAACATGAAGATAAGACCTGAATAAGGCCTGGCAACGCATTTGCTGCGCACTACTAGAAATATATCCGTGCCTACAGGTACGATGAAAATGCCTTGACGGACGCGTCGAGTGCTCATACCCATATACTGGAATTCGACTCCTGTAAGACCTCCATGGCTTGAGTCGAATTATACTAGCACTTTTCCGAATTCGAGTCTGAGGACTCGAGTTCGAGTAGATTGCATTGTGTTGTCCTAAGGCAGTTAACTGATACCGATACATCGGTTAAATTAGACACGTATATCAACAACCCCTATGACATAAACGGAACACTCGAAATAATGCTCAGTCATGCACTCGAAAGGCTTCATAAAGTCCCCAGTCGAATCTACGATTCCACTGGACACTCAGGGGCTACTGACATGGGTATACCCTGCACGTACTCCTGTTTAGTATATATATGGTCCAGATACGGTGGAATCCCACGGTGTTGCCACGGCCCAATAAAGACTTCGAGTGACCCACGGACTCTCGATTACTTGCGAGACAAGAAGAAGTATAAATATAGAAAGTTTAAAGGGAAAACCTAATCTGTAACTGACGAGAGTTTAACTCATCAATGCCCATTGTTATGGACTTAGGTTCGAGGAATTGGCGTCGTCTGTGGAAATCAGGAGTGCTGATGTTACGATCTCGACGGCCCGAACGCCTGCGATCTACGACTCGTCCATGCCAGCATCTTCAGTTTCGTCATCGATATTTTGTTCGTCACCATGAGATCCGTTCACGCCTGACCGAAAATAGTGAAGCTGCGACCAGACGTCGGAAGAATCCGGAGATCTCATCCGCATAGCAGAAAGCTTAATTCGATCTGCACTATGTGAGCATCGCTTAAGTCAAAGTGGAATTTTTTGAGCATTGGTCCAAGGCTTGCACCGGCTTCATATAGAAAAATAACCAAGACGCCAGATCATGTCTGCATGGCACGCACGCGCCGCGTGTTTTCCCTTGGCCGGACGTGACATGGTGATAGGAAAGAGTGCGTCGCGAGTTCACCGGATCAAGGCTATTGTGTAGTAAATTGACTCCAACCCAAATCGTGTCATTGCTTCAAGTTCCAAGGCAATTCAGTTTTGCTGATCCAAAAAAACAAAGACTCTGAAGTCGAAACGCCCCCGTGTTACATCCTGTCAAGCTCAAGGCACAAGGGAAGAATAAAGAAATATTCTATAGACAAGCAATACGACGACATGGATTTCACGACCGTGAAGCAACACTTCAATATGTGAAGACCTAATTAATCACGGCCAAGATGCGATTGTGGTTTATTCGTGCACGCGATGCCTTTTCGTTGGATTAATTCTTGCTGAGTCTGGCTAATCGTTGGTTTTATCAGAAAGTAGCATCTGGCCGAACTTGCGTGCATATCAGTACAAAATCAATAGCCGCACTTCTCCGCAAACTCATCATCAGTCCGAGATCCCATCGCCTTTGCCGCTACGGTTCTCAAGACAACTACCTGGACAATTTTCGGATTATTGCGTTGTCGTCACGTCCAACACACGCAGCTACACCATGGTTGGATTCATCTTCGCCGCGAACTACAAACGGCCACTGCAAGTGATAAAGCATCAACGGAGAATCTCTAACCGGAAGACGTGAATCGACGAGTCTGCCTTTGCCTCAGAATCGTTCGTCCAAGGTCCCGCGATCGTACGCTCCACGCCCGGAGGCTGCCGACAAGTCAATTATACGTCTGCGGCGCCACTCGCTGTCGCGTCGACTCCATCCAAACAAAAAATCTGGCAACATGTTGCCGCTTCGACTCCATCCATTGCTCGACTCCTCCGACCTCGATTAAACGCCCGCTGCATCGGCTACACCCGGGGCTGTGCCGACTTCGCCGCGCGTCCCGTTGAGGTTTTCGACTCCAGTGACTCAGGGGATCCGTCAGCTCCAGCGACCCATTGCAATCTTCGGATCCAGGGACTCGGGGCTCTTCGACATCGGCGACCCGCCGCGGTCTTCAACTTTGGCGACCCACGGCAGGCTTCAGCTTACGTGACTCGGAGGCTCCCTCGATTCCCACGACCATGAGCCGCTACAATCTTCGGCTCGTGCGACCTGCCGGTCGAATCGTCTTCCGCAATAGCAACCCGCTGCCGCCATAGTCTATGGCGACCTACTATGATCTTCGATTGAAGCAAACTGCTGCCACCATCAACTTCGGCGACCCGCTGCCGCGATGGTCCGCCGCACTAGCTCTCGAATGCCGTCTCGACTATATCGACCACATCGAATCTACACTCGGGGGCTCCGCCGACTCCATCACAAGGCCCGTTGCCGCCTTCGTCTATGGTGACTCACTACAGTCTTCGACTCCGGAAACCTACTGAGTCTTCGACTCCATCACGCGACTTGTTGTGGTCTTCGGCTGCGACGACGCGCTGTGGTCTTCGATTTCACCGACCAGTTGTGTCTTAAACTCCATCACGCGACCCGCTGTCACGTCGACTACGTCCGCGATTGCATCGACTTCGTCCATGACAACTACTAATAAAGCTAAGTTTCTCTCTACTTAGAGCTGATTTTTTGTAACTCGCACTCGAAACACTCGGGGGCTGCGCCATCTTCGAGTAACCTAATGTGTCATCGATTACACGCACTCGAGCACCTCATACGCAACAACCCGAGTAGCTGATTCTGCCTGATCGTCGAATCCTTAAACTCCGAGTACCTCGGCAAGGTACTGAGACTAAGGGTAATCAGGCTAACGAAAAGGCCTAGCATACAGTGCAAAAGTGTCGACTTGATTGGCACCAGAATTTTACTTTACAAGCCAACAAGAAAGTATTATTTACAAGGTGCAAGTACTTCACAATTCTTAATATTTTATGCAGCTTACAAGGATGTCGATTGCATCGAGATATTCTATCGGGTCCTCCAACAGGAGTCGACAAAATAACTTGCTACGACATACATTCAAGACCAGAGTCGAGTACCTCCTCGAATGGTTGCATTGCTTGATGCTACACACATGTGACGTTGGTCGCGCACCCGACAGACATGACTGTGTCGACTCCATCTGCATCGTCGACTCACCCCGCTAATCGCCGCATGACTTTGACTACATCGTCGACTCTTGGCTCCTTATGCGTGAGACGCTGACTCGATGCACTTCCGGGTCAGTGGTTTCTCCTCGCGTGATTGTCGACTATGTCTACAAGATACAATACTTGAGTCTCTGCCTGAGTCTACGACTCCGCCAAACACTCGGGGGCTACTCCAAACTGGAGCGCTGGACGCGTATATACAAGATCCTCGAGTGACATGCGCTGAATCCTCACTCGAATCCACGATTCGACTAAGGACTCCAGGGCTACTCCCATAGGGAGCGCTGGTCGCGCACCCGAAGAAATTTGTGAAGATATCCAAGCATCATGAAAACCCTTCACTCGAATCTACGATTCGATTGTGGACTCTGGGCTAGTCCCATAGGGAGTGCTAAAAGCATATTCGACTGAAACAAGCAGAAGACGACAGTGGTCACAAAATACTTATAGTCCCCACTCGAGTCTATGACTCGAATAGGCACTCGGGGGCTACTCCCATAGGGAGCGCTAGCCGCGCACCCTATGATTATTTTTGCTTGTACATCATACTGTGTGTTGATAACATCCACACTCAAATGCTATGGCGACTCCACCTCATATTTTCCCTGCAAAGAGACTGCGTCTCCTGGGTCACCCGAATCATCTCCGCGATGACAAAAAATTCGAATGTCGCGCTTACAGCGTGAAGATAAGACCTAAATAAGGCCTGGCAACGCATCTACTACGCTCTACCAGAAATAATCCGTACATACAGGTACGATGAATAAACCTTAACGGACGCGTCGAGTGCTCACATTTACATACTGGGATTCGAACTCTATAAGACCTCCGCGGCCTGAGTCGAATTACGCCAGTAATTTCCGGATTCAAGTTCGGGGACTCGAATTTGAGTAGGTAGCGTTGTTTTTTCCCTAGAGCAATTAACTGGCTCGATCCATCAAGCGCACCAGGCACGTTTACCATCATCCCTATGAACTACTATAATTTTGACTGACCCGATGAACTTCCGGGAAAAGTGCTTCGCACTCGACACAATTGTCGAATCCGACATCCTAATGCAAAGATCAAGACTTCTAAGCCTCCACCCGAATCTATGATTCACATGGACACTCGAGGGCTACTGACATGGGTATGCCCAATAGGCACTCAACAACAGCCTACCTAGTGCGGCTCGATGGAAGGCCCACTCGACGAATTGCCAAGATCCATGACGCCTATGACGGTTCGATTGGTATGAAGCTCATATGGACATGGACTCCCAAACCCACAAGACAAGGAAAGCTCAAGACTAGAGTTCTAATCTAACTTGTAACCAACTCGTATTGGTACCTGAGACCTAGCCTCCCCATATATAAAGGCTAGGAGGGTCCAACGAGAAGGCAACCTATCAATCGCGACTCCAATAGATAGATCTACGATCTCCCACAATGCCACAATAGACAATAGATCTAGACAACACCCGCCAGATCTAATCTGCGCATACACCGCCATCGGTGACATTGTAATCCTTCGGATCATCATCAATCAAGAGCAGACAAGCAGGAGTAGGGTCCTCTACGAGGCCTGAACCTAGGTAAACCTTGCGTCCCAGTGTGCTTGTTTGCTAGCCGATCGAGACTTCTAGCGCTCCCATCTTTTCCAAAACCCAAGTCCATAACAATGGACATTGATGAGTTAAACCCTCGTCAGTAACCGATTCGAACTGCTACCCGAGACCTGGCCTATCTATATAAAGGCCAAGAGGGCGCGGCGAGGAGGACACACGCAACCCTAGTTTCCACAACTCTCGCCAAATTGCATCTGCGCGCCCCTGTAATCTTCGATTCTTCCATTAATTCCAAGAGCAGACAAGCAGGAGTAGGGACCTCTACGAGGCCTGAACCTAGGTAAACCTTGCATCCCCATGTGCTTGTTTGCTAGCCGAATGATGCCTCCAGCGCTCCCTCCTTCTCCCAAACCCAAGTCCATAACAATGGGCATTGACGAGTTAAACCCTCGTCAACTAGAGACATGAAAAAGTTTAGGCCCTTTGGCCTTGGTAATTGCAGCTTGAAAGCTATAACCAAAGCTATGAAAAATATGTTTTCTCCTATTAGTCATAGAATAATAGCAAAGAACCGGACTATCTTTATCAAAGGTAGGTTTATCTTGGAAAGTGTAGTTGCATCCCATGAAGTAATTCATGAGGTGCATTCAAAAAATGTCACTATTCTGGTTTTGAAACTAGATTATGAGAATGCTTATGATAGAATAGACTGGGATCTCTTGGATAAAATGTTGGAATCAAGAGGTTTTGGTGTGATTTGGTTTAACAGAGTGAAATCCATTCTTAAGAATGGATCTTTCTGTGTGAGAATAAATGACATGAATATTATCTACTTTATGGCTAGTAAAGGTCTCAAACAAGAAAGTCGATTGTCCCCCATTCTTTTTAACTCACTAGCTGGTGTTTTTACAATAATTATATCAAAAGCTGCTACTAATCAATTGATTTGTGGTTTAATGCCTCATGTGGTCCTTAGAGGTGTCAACATCCTTCAATATGCTGATGACACCATTATTTTCTTGGAAAAAATATTAACATGGCAAGAAACCTAAAATGGTTGATTAATTGTTTCAAGAAAATGCCCTAAATGAAAATTAATTATCACAAGAGTGATTTGCTGACTATCAATGTCGATGAGGACTAAGAAAACCTGTTTGCGCAGATATTTGGCTGCAAATTATGTGATTTCCCTTTTACTTAACTTGGTGTGCCTCTAAATTTTTCTAAACTTTGAAATGAGGATTTGCAACCTATTTTTGATAAAAATCATTAGTAGAATTACTGGTTAGAGAGGGATATTACTCTCCTATAGAGGTAGATTAATTCTCATGCAAGCTTGTGTGGCTAGCAGTCCCATGTACTTGCTTTATTTTTTGAAATTTCCTAAATGGGCAATTAAAATTATTAATTCTTAGATGGCCCACTTTATTGGAATAATACTGATGATTCTCATAAATATCACTTGGTTAACAAGGATTTTGTTTGTCAAAATAAAGAATATGGAGGTTCAGGCATTCAGAATATCAGAGACTTTAATCTGTGTTTGCTTACCTCTTAGACTTTAATTAGAAGAGAATTTGTGCATTTGCATTCATGCATAAGAAAATTTAGGATAAAGTTTTCGCAAACTAAACCCTGGAGAGATCAGTGTAAAAAAGTCTTTTTCAAGGATTCTATAGAGATTTCATATATGAAACCGGGATAGTTACCTTTTAGAAAATTCGAACGAAGGCTCTAGATCTATCTATACTTCATTCTTCTGAAGGTGGTAAAAAAGATCAAACTGATTATGGATAAAAATTAGGGTTAGGATTTATCTCATCCTTGTGATTGTTAAAAAATTTGGAATGATCTCTAGGTATTTGAATTACTTTGGGATCAATAATTTAAACTAACACTCGAATTTTAAATTTTGAATTCAGATCATAAACATTTAGTATTAAAGTTTATATTAATAACATTTGTTTAGTGGGGAAGTTATACTATTTTATTAGCTAAGTAAAGAGAGTTTAACTAAATGACATAATACAAATAAGATTATATTTGCAACAAGAATAATTACAATAAAGAAATAAGAAATGCTTTATTGAATAATATATATATATTACATTGTTCTTACACAAGAATAAAAAGAAAATTACAAAAGGTTAAATGAAAAACCTATACTATTGCCTAACTAAATTCTATATCTACATCTCCTTGATCTTCTCTCTAGTAGTTTTACCTACAAGCAAACACAGAAGAATACCAAATAAAAGAAAATGTTATGTTATAAGAATTGCTCTCAGATCCTTAATAGTGAATTTCAATATTGTAATTCATCATTGAGCAAATACAAGTTTAGGGGTAAGTTTCACCAAAATCATAGCATATGTTCTTTTAACAAAATGGTTTTAGTACAACATCATTAACCACACAGGGGAAAGTTTCACAAAAGCATATAGACATAAAAGGGTAAGAAATCAGATAATTTCACTTGAGCTGATCCATAATCATAGCACATAAGCACAAAACTCAGTCACCCATGCAGAAGTGTGGTGTTGTTGACACCATGTTGAAAGGAGGAAGTTGATAAGGAGCACGACCATAGCAACACAGGGAGTTTCTCCTTGCTGACCAAAATTTCACCTAGCAAGAACAACATACACACACCTATATTCTCCACCAGATTTCCACCATCTTAACCAATAAAACACCCCAGCAATCCATTAGTTCACACGCCAGAATGGTTACCTGAGGACGGGTGGATCAGGTGTTGGGCAAGAGAAGGCCAGGAGCAGATCAAGGAGGTGATCAAGGAGGGGAAGGCAAGCTAGTCATAGGAAGGGCTAGACAAGCTCTTCGGTAACAACAAGAGCAATATAAACATCAGCACCCACAATAGGTTGGAGATTTGCAAACCAACCCATATCTTTTACTTGTTCTTATTAAATATGCACACAAGATCTGTTAGATTTGGATGGAATCCTCAAAAATACACCCAGATGGGGTGTAAGCTTATCACTAGACACTTTAAAAGCCACAAGTAGTATCTGATCTTTATCTAATCCACATATTAGGTCTCAGACGGTGCATCATCTGACCTAATCTGGTGCCAACAAATATTAGTAATTAGAACAAGGAAAATCCATTAGTTGGTTGCTACTGGGCACATTTCAGTTATTGGTAGCACCTCGGTAGCAACCCAGCCTGATAAGTATTTCACAATTGTGAAGTCACAGTTACAAGCTTCAGCAAGAACATAATAAAATAATTTTCCTAAAATACTAGGAATCATCAGTATTTAACTATGTATCATAAGATAGTCACATCATGTTAATTTGACCACAAGTACCATTCCATAAAAGGAGTAACCATCACTGATTCATTCTCATACTACTATCATCTTCCTAACCCAAAAGGAAGGCAACAATCTTACTACAATAGCAATAACAATAGGATAAGCACAGTATCATTACTATTCCCAATTTGGAGCCAACAGATTAAGATCATTAAGATCACATAGGTAGCAGTACTGAATAAATAAGGCCAAGCATCAACATCACTGTAAGATGAACCCAAGTCAAACTTCATAGACATACAACCACCAGAATAGAGCCTAGGATAACCCATCACAAAATTCTGGAATATAGCATATATTAGCCAAGAGCTACTAGGTTCAAGGTTGCAATTGGAAAGAGGGTAGAATGCTAACAAGGACAAACCCTAATTAGGGCTAACAGTCATCGCTAAGTGAGGTAATTAGAGAGAAACAGAGAGATGAGAGTGAGAGGAAAACTCACCTTCGAGCCTTGCTCAGTAAGAAGAAGTAGCAGAGGGAGAGAGAGTGCTAGAGGCGAAGTCACGGCAGCACGAGGAGCACTAGAAGGCACTGCAACCTATGCCATGCCGCAACCTCGGTGGCCACAAGAGAAAGATGGTGGTGCTGGGCACCACCGCACCGCCAAATACCAACACAGCAATAGGGGTCAGCGGAGCACAACACCGCAAGGGAAAAGACGCAAATACTAGCCACCAAAGAGGAGACGACGTGGCCAGATGACTGCTCGAGTGGCGAATCAAACATAACCAATTGACGTGGCATCATCGACTGCATCAGCAAGCACGATGGTGGTGGCCGGAGGCGTCCAAAATCGAGCAGCAACAATGGCGGCAACACGGAGTCGCTAGAGGAGAAAGGGAACGAGAGGAGAGAGCGCGCATGTGGTCTGGGCCACCAACCTAGGGCACCACGATGGATTAAGCCCAACCCACTGGGCTGGACTAGGCTAGGCAGGCAT
Source organism: Avena insularis (assembly GCA_023614405.1). Classification (NCBI taxonomy): domain Eukaryota; kingdom Viridiplantae; phylum Streptophyta; class Magnoliopsida; order Poales; family Poaceae; genus Avena; species Avena insularis. The sequence continues at coordinate 756,848 of JAJUPC010000089.1, forward strand.
AAGGGCTAGGCCCAGATTTAAAAAGGAAAATGACTAAATCATAAAATACAAATTACAAAAATACCCCTACTAGTATTTTAGCTCTAGGAAAATAAATAAAAATCCTAAAAATATAAATTATTTCCCAAAATGTTCATAGAAATGTAAACTATTCAATAAAAATACTAACTTGTATTTTAGAATGATAAAAATTAATTTGATTATTTTAAAACAATAATTACTTTATGGAATTTTCTAAAAATAGGGATAATACTTAAAAATAAATAAAATAAGATCCTAAACAAATACTTTATGTAAAAAAATACTAGATTGTATTTTAATTTGATAAAATTAAAATGTGTATTTAAAAACACTTATTTCTTTATGGGATTTTGCTAAAATAAGAGTAAGACTAAAAAATACATAAAAATCACTTTTAAGATCATGAAAAAGTATATTTTACTAGAAAAATGCTAACCATGTTATTCCAGATGATTTTAAGATTTCTAAAGTAATGAATCCTTAGTTGTCTATTTTATTCAAATAAAATACTTATTATGTTATAAGTTAACTCTTCAACATTATTTTCTAAGTAAGAATAAACATATGATCCTCTAAATTATTGAATTTCTAAAAGAATCCTTGAAGTCTAAATAATAAACCTAAAACCATGATTACGGTTTATAATAAAACCTAAGTGTAAATTGCTAATTATTTAATACTCCTTTAGAGTCTTAAATCAACTATAACCTATAACTTCAATCTAACCTTAACATCATTCACTTATATTAGGATGAATGATCTCACTCCTTTAACCCTACTTAACATAACTTTAAATCCTAATAGGAGATAAGCAAACTATAAAATGAGTTCACCATATTTGATAATTATCTCTAACTCTATAACTCACGTAATCTCAACTTTCTAGGTATAGATTCGTAGAGATATACTCAATATCTATATGATTCCGTCATAGATCGTATCGAGGAAAACTTTTGAACTCGACCACAATATAAAATTACTATATCTTAGTCCTAGTCATATTTTATAGTTAATTTTGGTCTATCACTCAATCAGCGAGGAGCGCATTAACTTAAGATTATTAGAGCGATTCAAATAACCATTGGATGTGTTTTGAGAACACTACAAATTTTTAAACTTAATGTAATAAGTATTTTCTTTGAAAGTTATTATTTTTGCCACTACAAACAAAAGCTTTAGCCATTCTGTTAAAACCCACCATCAATTGTTGAAATATAATTATACTTAAGAGTGGTACTTATTAATCAACAACTACCATCAATTGTTGTAGTGCTTTACTTTCATCACTTACCAATTCATTTTAGAATCTTAGTATGTATTTATTTGTAAGAAAACTTGATTGTACCACAAATATTCATAAATCACAAAACTCAATCCATACTTAAACATGGGGATTTACTTTGGTATTTATACAAAATGCATGTCATTATCTATGCATAATAACATATTTCTTATTTAAACATTAGCCCTTACCAGACCAATGATGTTGTTTTCAGATATTGGAGTTTATACTGACTAGAAGATCTTGACTACATAATCTTGTAGTCAAAAAGGGAAGTTCACACTTGTTCATGTCCTTTGATTATTTTCTATCAAGTATTTGCAAACTATTACTGTTAACACCTGCATTTCAAAAAATACGAGAGGAACACTATTTTCTTGATTAACGTGAACTAATGGTTATTGATCTAGGATGATTAGCTAATCTATTATGACTGGCAATGGAAGCACCATTGTTCAGGAATGTATCATTTAGGATTTAACAACAAATGTTGCCAGTGATTCTTGCTCCATAGATTACGTGTTAACCATGAGATCTATATGGGCTCTAGGGAAGTCGGCTGGATCTTCTTCCTTTGGTATGTCAATAGATGACCATATCGTGGCGTTGGTGTACCTTTCGAGGCCCCGTATATGGGTGGGACCCCTCAGTTCCCCGTGATCTTAGTATCTAGACTATCTAGAGAGAGTGTCTTTGGTAGGTCCACCAACTTGTTGGCGCGACCAAGACATTGTTTGCTCACTAGAGTCCTCAAGGAGTCAACCATAGTTATATCTGCTTCGTGGATAAAACAGAGGTCGTTCTGCTTGGGGGTTGTGTTGGCATTTGGGGTCGCGGAGAAGGGCAGTGATCAACTTGGGTTCTTATATTGGGCCTCACACCAAAGGAAATGTGAATGGGAAAGTACGAAGTACGCCCGAATGTTCAACATGGATAAGAATATCTCATGGGTAAAGCAACGCACTTCTGCAGAGTGTAAAAAAATGTGACATGTTACTCACTATTCCGGGAAGGAGCTATGAATGCTGCAGGAAAAGAACTCCACGAATTTCTAATAAACCTGTGAAGACTGACATACATAGATTTGCAGAATAAGAGCAACCTTTGAAGAAATGTTTACAAAAACTTGCATAACCTATAACCTTTGGTCTATGGTTGTAGCTAGTGCATCAAACACTCCTTTTTAGTGAACTTGATGAGTACGCTTGTACTCAACCGTATATTCTTAACCCTTGCTAGATTCTGGAGTAGTCAAATGGCAAACCTAGAAGGAGAACTACTTTGAAGTGTTAAAGATACTTAGTGAAGGTCCGTGGAGTCGACGTCTACATCAGAAACTTTTGAAGTCTTGGGAAGAGTTCTTTATAAATAAATCCCTAGTACTATAACCTACTTCTATAGAGCGGTGCTTTAGCAGCAATAGTAATCCATAGACTTATAGTAGTGGTATTTCTAGAATAGACTTCGAGATTCTATTTTTGGTTCTCTTTTGTAATTATAATCCTCGTTGTGTCGAGGAAGTTCTTTGGATCTTTTGTAATGTGATATATGTAATATAAAGACATTCTTTGGACCCATAATTTTTCTGTTGTGCCATTCTGAGGGATGTAATAGTAGTGAAAAGGGTTTCATTGGTATTATGTCAAGAACTATTGTGTACTACATCATGCAGTGGTATGCTGGGTCACCATAGATGTTATTAGAGAAAATGCTTTGACCTTAGATTGTAAACCTATTAAATGGGTAGAACCTGTAGGAAGTATATTAGCAACAATAAATAGTTCTCTAGATATATGATTATGATTCAATTGTGAATTATTTTGTCATATATTTACTGTGACACTTCTTTATTATGATGCATCATAAATAATAGGATTTGGTGTGTAGTACTTACACTGCTATACCTTATGATTCCTTAAGTTCGGAGCTTGAGTTGAATCATGTTGCTCCTGATTAGATTGAACCCACTTTAGTTGTCAACTATATGGATCGTTATAGGTCTTTACTCGATATATTTTACAATACTCCATAAGTTCTAGTCCAGGAGTTGGATACTGTTCTTGAGGATTTCACTAATCCTGCAAAGGTACCCTAAAACTATCTTTCCAGGAGATATGTACGAAGAGACTAAGTTTGATGATCCATAGTTAGAAACTTATGCTTACTACCAGTATGAACCTCAACCACTTGAAGATCTAGGAGACAAACACTTAGTTTTGCAGGAAGATTGAGGAATGCCAAGTTTTGACATTCTAGAACAGAGTGGTTACATAGCTCAGTATGACTGGGTGAACACTAGGATGAAAGATATGTCTTACTTTGGAAGTGTGTTTGAAGATGGGCAGAATAATTCTGCCGAAAATCATGCATATTCTAGTCATTTTTCAATGGCTAATCTCAATCTAGGTACTTCTGATTCAGAGTACACACCCTCTGCATGTTCTGATGTTCTAGAAGGCAGTAGTCGGAGTTCATGTCGTCATGGATGAAATTCCAAGAAGTATTTAGAAGAAGGTGTAAAGTAAGAAGAAGTAGTAACCGTTGGTAATGGGAGCTTTGAAAGGGGTATACATCCGGTAATGCGTATTGTAGTGCTTGGAGGTTAGTCGTAACTAGTGAGAGTATGCACCATGAACTAGTAAGATATCATAATATACCAGTATTTTTAAGAGTAGATGATAAGATAGAGTTATGATGATATTTTGTTTGTACTATTCTATAAGAACTATCTGTAATAAATGGTATGTATTTGGTTGTTATTTGGATTTGGTTCTTGATTTATTGTATGACTAGGTCCGTGCATGAAGTTTGAACTTGATGGGCATAAGTATGGTGTTGCATTAAGTTCTTACTTGATGTACAGATCTAGAGGGGAACCTGTGTTCATGTGAGGGAGAGACAAGTTACCATCGTGATGAAGCATAGATGAAGGCTTGAATCGTGATGGGGACAATCCAAACAGAGGCTATCAACGAAAATCAAAGGAAAGGATCAGTTCCAATGCCACATTCGACCATCAATGAAGGATTTCTCCAGTACATTAAGGGCATGGAGAAAGGTAGGAAGATTGAAATAGAGAGGCAGAACCAGTTCTATCAGGATATACGGAAGAGAATGAAGGAAAAGGAATATGAGGAATTACATTCAAGGGTTAAATTCATGGAATTATTAGAAACCAAACCCTAGAGTTTTTCCCTAGAAGAAGAACCTATATATGGAGACGGAGAATTGGTTAGTGGATACATCCCGTAAGCTCAAAAGTGTGGGATGTAAGAATGAGGAGAAAGTGAGATATGTGATGTCTACGCACTTCTATTCTTGTAGACAGTTATTGGGCCTCCAAGTGCAGAGGTTTGTAGAACAACAACAAGTTTCCCTTAAGTGGATTACCCAAGGTTTATCGAACTCAGGGAAGAAGTGGTCAAAGGTATCCCTCTCAAGCAACCCTGCAATCAAGATACAAGAAATCTCTTGTGTCCCCAACACACCCAATACACTTGTCAGGTGTATAGGTGCACTAGTTCAGCAAAGAGATAGTGAAATACAAGTGGTATGGATATAAGACAACGGTTCCAAAAAATAGCTTGAAGGGAGGAAAGACTAAAGGCAAAAAGATGGAAGCAAGCAAACATGTAACATATCTAGTTGCAAATGGTGTTTCAATGTTTAGAAACAAGGCCTAGGGATCATACTTTCACTAGTGAACACTCTCATATAAATATCTTCTCTTCATGATACTACTCTGAACTACTCTCCGGTTGGACACTCTAATCCATGGTAGGGCTATAACAACACACCTCAAAGTTCGCTTTCCCCATCTAGATAACCCCACACTATCACCTTGAGCACTAGATGGTTCCAACAAACACCACAATTTCATAGAGACATCCAACTCCAAATATAACTCATAACAAGTAATTGTAATCTCTAGCCTAAGTGCCACCATGGTGTGCATGCTGCCACTTTCACACACATGGGGAGATCAAAGATCTATTAAAGCACTTGAGTAGTAAGGTAGATCTACTTGATTACAAAGCTCATGATCACAATATGATCATGCATAGAGATAAAGAGAGATGAACACATAGCTACCGGTAGAACCCTTAGCCTCGAGGAAGAACTACTCCCTCGTCATCATGGGAATCAGCAACGGTGATGGAGATGGTGGTGGAGATCGATGGAGATGGCTCTGGGGGCACTTCCCCGTCCTGGCAGGGTACCAGAACAGAGACTTTTTGTCCCCTGAATCTCCTGTTCGGTGGCGGTGGTGTTGCGGAACTTTTCGTGGCTGGAGGCTCGATTATTTAGGGTTTCTGCATCGGAGGCTTCTTATAGGCGAAAGGGGAGACCGAGGGAGTGCCCGGGGGGCCCACACCACCTGGTGGTGTGGCCATGGGGGACCCGTGCGACCCTATTGTGTGGCCAGCCCCTGGCCCCTCTCCGTCTCATCTTCTGGCTCCGTGAGTCTTCCGGTAAAATATCAACTATGGCTTTTGTCCCGTCCAATTCCGAGAATATTCATTTTCTGACTTTTCTAGAACCAAAAACAGCAGAAAACAGGCAACTGGCACTGTGACATCTTGTTAATAGGTTGGTCCCAGAAAGTGTATAAAAATACTCCAAAGTATGGACAAAATATAAGAAAGTAGATATAAAACAAGCATGGAACATCAAAAATTATAGATACGTTAGCAACGTATCAACATCCCCAAGCTTAACTCTTGCTCGTCCTCGAGTAGGTAAGTGATAAAAAGAAAGAATAATTTTTGAGGTGACATGCACCATCATAAACTTGATCAAAGTATTTATAAAACATTGATAGTTGGGATCATAGTACTTCAACATAGCATGAAAGATATAGTTCTAACAATAAGACATAGCAACTATGTTGTAACATGAAAAGGCACAAACAAAAGATTCATGAATAACAATGCATTCAAAGACGTTTGTTTGTTTCAGATATAGAAAACATAGCATAGTGGCATTCAGCTTGTCCCTCATGGAGTATCAAAACATAAATGCATATGACACCTTCAAAGTTCATAAGGGTGACTAGATACAAATAGTTTAAGAACAAGAAATATCAAAGTTATGCATCAATCAACAAGTCTTGGGACAATGCACATACAACTAAGAATGGCCACTATGCTCTCTCAATAGGTGCATAAAGATAGAAGAGGAATACTCAACATAAAAGTAAAAGAAAGGCCTTCATAGAAGGAAGCAGGGATTCAAGTCTCATAAAGAGCTTCCAAAAATTATGGTACTTATTAGCTTTCAGCTCTCATTGCCCCTATAATAAGCATCTTGAAGTGATTAAGGTTAAAGTGAACAAACTATGGAGTATATGCTTGACAAAGTATAAGTTGGAAATCTCATGTCCCTTGAATACGAGGGTCGCTCCTCATGCTACTCAAGTTTAGTTACTGGTAAGTTCTTGTCATAGTAAGTACATGTGTATCATAGAGAACCACCAACAAGGTACCACTTGCCCGATGATACGGAAGAATCCCCATATCAAAATAACAAGGCAAGTAGACAACGAGCATCTCAGCAATCTTCTTATTTACCATGGGAAAATGGTGCTTTTTTCTCTCTTTCCTCTTTTCTCATCTTTTTTTATTTTTCTCTTTTTCTCAATCTCCATCTCTTTTTTTATAAGAAGAATGCTTCATAGATTTCTCATTATGGTTACGCTGCAGGTTTCCACCATGATTAGGCATGGATTAGACCAGCGACCCAGGCGTTTCTCTAACACACATACATAACTCCATGGACTTACAAGCTCCCCTTTCATTTCACACCAACGACATCCATAAACAAAAGAGCATGATATCAACTAGGTACAATGTACAAGTGTAATGTTGAAAGCGTTCCCCATGACATCATGGTTCTGCTAATCCCCAACGTATAAGTGCAAGCATATACAACATAGATGACACAATGGTTCAAGTTTATTAGGGCAAGAAAAGTAAAGTGTGCCATCAATTTCGGGAGAGCTTTAATCACTAATTTTCACATAACAAGTTTAATTTGGAAGGTAGATAAAAACATGAATACACTTGGAATAGCAAATGCTAATAGGTAGGTATGGTCGACTCTTTGGAATAACTTGGTTTTATTTAGAGTTGGATGCATGAGTGGAACTCATACTTGGTATGGAGGCTAGCAAAAGACTAGGAGCGACCAACTAAGAGAGCAATAATGGCCTAATCATGCAAAGCGACAAAACATCATTAATTAAAGCATAAAGTGATATTACAAGTCAAAAACTAAATGATCATAGAGGCTATGGTGACTTGGTATAGTCTTAACATGGTGTGAGCATGCGCCAAGTCAACCCCAATAAAGCATTTAAAGGAGAATACCACAATATTATGCTTTTATATGCTAAAACAACGCATGAGTCTTTCAAGGCACATTAAGCAATCTCAAATGTTTATAATATGTCATGCTACAACAATAATCACTAAGCATAAAGTCAAAGCAATATCAAACTTGACATGATAAAGTCTAGGCCACAGTCAAAACAAGACTCCTTTTATACCACTTATAAGCATGAACTTTCCTACTATTTTCCAACACCAATTGAAAACTAAAGCTAAACGCAGTGCTAGCAAAGGAGAACACACGCAGAACAATAAGAGTGAAAACTAGAGTGTTCTAGGCAATGAATAACGGGGTGTGTCTCTCTATAAAAGAAGTGTTGGGATCCAACCAACTTATTGCAGCACACAAAGCAAAATAAAACTAAAAACAAAAACAAAGATGCTCTAAGAACAACACAACAGTGCATGAAACAATAAAAATGAAGTGTCTAGAAAGGGATGCCTTGGGCATCCCCAAGCTTTGACGCTTGTACCTCTTGAATATTTCTTGGGGTGACATGGGGTGGCATCCCCAAGCTTGAGATTTTGTCCATTCTTCATCTCATTACATCATTCTTTCCCTACACCTGAAAAATTCCTTCATACAAAACTTCATACAATCTTCATTAGCAACATTAGTGCATTCAAAAGATAATAAACCTTTGGGGTTTAGTTTTAAAATAGCAAAACTTTCATTAAAAACACAAGCTACTGTAGCAATTCCCTCAAAAAGCTCAATTTACCAAAAAGAACCCAAAAATAAAAGATAAAGAGGCAAATGCAAATAATAGCAGCAATCTGTCAAAACAGACCATCAGGTGAAAACTGATTTTTTCGAAGACCTTCTGTGCTCAAATTGAAAAGTGTTGACCTAACGAAAGTTAGCTAACAACCTGGGGGATTTATTCATAAATTTGCAGCTCAATATGACATACAGAGATTTTTCACGAATTTTTACAGTGAAGCACAAAAATCTGTTTCGGGACAACACTTCCCCAAATCTTACTTCCCTCTCATTAGAGGTTATTCTTGGCACAAAAATCAAAATAAAAAAAGGATAAGGAGAGGTTATTACAGAAGTAATAACTTCAAATACTCAAGAAAACTATTGGGTTATCTCCCAAGAAGTACTTTCCTTTAACGTTGTTAAGTTAGGCATGATAGTTTGAGAAGATGCTCACATAAGAAATATGAATTGAAGTAAAAGAGAGCATCAAGAAGCAAATTCAAAGCACATTTAAGTATAACCCACTTCCTATGCATAGGAATATTGTAAAGGAACAAGTCATTAAAGCACAAAGCAACAAGCATAGTAAAGCAAAACAAGTGCAACTTCAAGACTTTCAACATAAAGAGGGGAAACTTAATATTATTGAGATGCATAAAACCATGTTTCCCTCTCTCATAATAACTTTCAGTAGCATCATGAATAAAATTAACAATATAACTATCACATGAAACATTCTTATCCTGAGCCACATGCATAAAAGAATTAATACTTCCCACATAAACATAGTCATTTTTATTAATTGTAGTGGGAGTAAATTCAACAAAATAGTTATCATTATTATTCTCATCACCATAATCATCAAATATAGGAGGCATATTGTAATCATAATTAATTTTCTCCTCAATAGTAGGTGGACTGAAAATATCATTTTCATTATTGTGATCATCATATATTGGAGGTATAGTATCATCATAAGCAATAGAATAGTTATCTTCCCAAGTGTGTTCATTAGTAAACATATCATCATTGGAAGGAACATGGATAATACTAATAGTACAACAATTATTAACATCTTCATTTTTAGAATTGGTACCGAAGAGATTTTCAATATCAAAAGTAGTGTGCTTTTCCCAATCATGATCACTGCTATAGGTAACAGGCATAGGAACATCATCGAGTTCAGACTCATCAAAAACTATAATAGGAGCAACATGCTTAGGGGAAAATACCATTTCCTATCTACTTTTACTCCTCCTTTTCTTCTTTTTCTTCTTCTCTTTAGGAGGGAGAGGCTTGAAAGGAAGCTTCTCCATATACCCTGGTTTATTGTTAGAGACAATAGAAGAAACTTTGGAGGATTCCTTCTTTTCATTAATAAGATCAAAATACATATTAGTCCTATCATATTTTGGTAAAATCTCATCTTTTATAATATTTTGTATGTAAGTATTTGTGTGGCAATTATCAACACAATAAAGATGACAACCATGCAGGACACTATTCATACCAAAAGCACTCATATCTACCAAAGAAGTTTTTCTTGATAACTCTTCACACCCCAAAAATAATGTAAGTTCATCATGCTGATTAGGAGTGATCATGTCATCACAATACAAACTTGCAGTACTCATTGGATTAGAAGGGCTATTATTATGGCCCGAGCATTGAAAATTGAAATGAACCACTTCAAAGCAAAGTTCACAAATAAAAGGATAGAGGGCACACACTTTTTTACCAAGATCATTTAGAGCCCTATACCACGTTCTAGTTTTTTCATTCCTGTGGGTGATACAATATTCTTCTTCAATTTGATTATTCTCACAAGGTCTATGTATTCCACAAAAATTAACATGCTTATAAGAAATAGTACTTTTAGAGGTTTGAGCATGTTTATTGCCATCATTAATAACAATTTCATTTTCCATGCAAGTGTCTTTAAAAGGCTCATGATACATGTCCCATGTTTATTGCTATCATTAACAACAATCAACAAGAATTTGAGGATCAAGACCATATTTAGCACTAAGCTTTGAAAATTAGCAGTTTCAGCAAAAGACTTAATGCAATCATACTCATAGTTTATACCTGGTTCTTTACCTTTGTTGTTATCCCAATCTTCGGTATTGCTTTGAATTGTTTCAAGAAGATCCCACTTAGCTTTGACCTCCTTACTTGTGAAGGATCCCTCTAAACAAGTATCTAAGTAGTCCTTGAAATGTCCTGAAAGCCTTGCATAAAAATTTATTAATAATAATATTATTGGGGAGCTCATTGATGGGACATTTGAGCATTAGTGACTTCAATCTCCCCCGTGCTTGGGCAATACTTTCTCCATCATGTGGATGAAAAGTATAAATGTAATTCCTATCTTTATGAATTTCATGAGGAGGATAAAATTTAGAGTAAAATAAAGATTCAAGTTCCTTCCACTCCAAATGATGAGGATCATCTAGTAGCTCATACCACTCCCTTGCTTTGGCCTTAAGTGAAAAAGGAAATAGCTTCCTCTTAGCTTGGTTCATTGAAATACATGCACACTTGAAAAATTCGCATAATTCATGTATAAAGAGTAAATGATCACCAGGATGGACAGTTCCATCTCCAAAATAACAGTTATTCATAACACGTTCAACAATTTTTATAGGTATTTTAAAGAGGATGCTTTCAGTATGTGGATTTAAAATATCACAAGTATCATTAGAATTACCACATATGGGAGATAAAGTATCATCTGAGCAAATTTTCTTCTTTAAAGCTCAGGGACTAAAAAGATCATTTTCATAAAAACTAACTTCCCCAAGCTTAGATGTTTCCATAGCATTAGTAACAAAGGTGTTCAAAAGATTCATACTAATAACATTGCTATTAGCATGCAAAGAAAGTTCCTTGGGTTTTCTAATTTTCTTTTCAGACAATCCATGTTCTACATTAGGAAAAATACTAAAAATCTCTCTAATTCTGTTGTTGTTTTCCATTAAGCCTAACTAGTGAAAACAAGAAACAAAAAGACAAAATTGCAGAATCTAAAGGAAATAAATTCGAGCACTCACACCGGAGGATGTGAGTACCTTTTACCATACCTCCCCGGCAACAGTGCTAGAAAATAGCTTGATGTCTACGCACTTCTATTCTTGTAGACAGTTGTTGGGACTCCAAGTGCAGAGGTTTGTAGAATGATGACCCACAAGTATAGGGGTGTATCGCAGTATTTTTGAGGGAAGTGAAACCCAATTTATTGATTCGACACAAGGGGAGCCAAAGAATATTTTTAAGCCTTAACAACTGAGTTATCAATTTAGTTGCACCTAGAAACAATCTTGCTCACAACAGTTTATCAGTAGCAACAGTTTTGTAGTAGCAATAGTAAAGTAATAGCAGTAGTAAAAGTAAAGACAATAGTAACAATTGTAGTAAACAGTAGGATTAAAGCGCGGTAGGCATAGGGATGGATGGACGGGCGTTGAATGGACAAGACAATTCATATGGCAATCGACACATAGGGAATTTTCACATAAATAATATAAAGCACCCAAGTACTAAATAATCATAGGCATGTGTTCCATATATAGTCATACGTGCTCGCAATGAGAACTTGCACAACATCTTTTGTCTTGACAACCCGTTTGCAGCGGGGCCTCAAGGGAACTACCAGCAATTAAGGTGCTCCTTTTAATAGAGCACCGGAGGAAAGCATTAACACATGTGATCCTCACATCAAAGCCATCCTCTCTAGTTATCCCGATTGTTGTCACTTCGAGGCCTTTGGTTCCGGACAACAATATGTGTATACAACTTGCAGGTAAGACCATAAACAATACTATCATAATGAATCAATAACATGTTCAGATCTGAAATCATGGCACTCGGGCCCTAGTGACAAGCATTAAGCATAACAAGTTGCAACAAAGTCAAAAAGCACTAATAATAGATACTAGGCACCATGCCCTAACAATCTGATGCCATTAGATGAACGATCTCATCCAATCCCTACCATCCCCATAGCCTACAGCGGGGGATTACTCACTCATAGATGGGGGAAACATGGATGGTCAATGGAGAAGCGATGGTGATGATGATGGCGATGATCTCCTCCAATTCCCCGTCCCAGCAGGGTGCCAGAACAGAGTTTCTAGTTCCGAATCGCGGAATCTGGTGGTGGCAGCGTAGCGGAACTCTTTCTGGAAAAACATCGAACCCCCCTTGGTTTTTAGGTCAAGAGGCAACTCATAGGCAAAGAGGGAGGCTGAGGGGGTGACCGAGGCGGCCACACCACCCCCAGGCATGGCCAGGTGGTGTGGGACCCTCGTGGCCCTCCTCCGTCTCGTCTTTTGGCTCCGTGAGCTGGTGAAATAGGATTTTTGGCATATTTTTCAGGATTTTTCCTGATAGTTGATTTTCTGCACAAAAACTAGACACCAAGGTAATTCTGCTGAAAATAGCGTCAGTCCATGTTAGTTGTATCCAAATCACACAAGTTTAGAGGAAAAATAATAGCAAAAGTGTTCGGGAAAGTAGATACGTTTTGGATGTATCAACTCCCCCAAGCTTAGCTTATTGCTTGTCCTCAAGCAATTCAGTTGAAAACTGAGTGCAATAAAAGAAACTTTCACGAACACATTTGCTTCATAAGATGTATATATTCTCAGCATATGATCAAGTACTTGGTCAATTCATAATAAGTAGTATGCAGATAAGGTTACTCAAAAGTCATTGCAAGCCATGAAGAGATTCTAACTCAAAAATAGTAAGTAGCATGAAACATAAACATAAGCAACATTGCAATGCTCATAAAAAGGTATGATAGAGTGGTATCTCACTTGCCTTTGATTGTAGGGCAAACATAGATGCCAAGGAACCTCTGAAGTTCAAGTGAATACTAGAAGTAAAGATATCAAAGATACATGCATCAAAGTCATGACATAATTAATCAAGTTTTGAGAGAAGCACATTACACTAAGAATGACAACTATGCTCTCAAGAAAGTGCTCATAGAATAAGTAGTGACTCAACAAGGAAGTGAAAAGGTTTTGAACAGTTTGAAAGGCTTTCAAATGCTGAAAGTATGGTACTAATTAGTTTTGAGATTTCATTGCCCCTATCATAAGCATCTTTAAATGGTTAAGGTTAAAGTGACACAACTAATAGGATATGCTTGACAAGTTATAAGTTGAAATCTCATGCCCCTTGCTTACGAGTATCCAACCTCATGCTACTCAACTTCAGTCACAAGTAAGCTCTTGTCATTGTAAGTACATATGTATCATAGAGAACCGCCAACGGGGTACCCCTTGCCCCATGAGACAGGAGCTATCCCATATCAAAATGATAAGGCAACAGACAATGAGCACCTCAGCGATCTTTTTATTTGCTATTTGCATAGGTTTTTATTGAGGATGCTTCATATAATGCTCATTATGGTTATGCTGCAAGTTCCACCATGATTAGGCATGGCTTAGGCTAGCGGCCTAGGCATTTCTCTAACACACATACAAACTCCATGATCTTACAAGTTCCCCTTTTATTTCACACCGCCGGGATCCATAAGCAAAAGAATCATGATATCAATGGAATAATAAGTGCAATGTTGAAAGCGTTCCCCATGATACATGGTTATGCTAACTTCAAATCATAAAGCGCAAGAATATATGCAACAAAGACGGACACAATGGTTCAAGATTATTAAGTGCAAGAAAGTAAAGTGTGCCATCAAGTTCGTGAGAGATTTACTAACTAACTTCCTCATAACAAGCAAACATTTTATTCGGAAGAAAACAAGGCATACTAAATATGCATGGACTAGCAAATGATGCTAATAGGTAGGTATGGCGGACACTTTTGGCAATATTGGTTTTGGGGAGTTGGAAACATGAGTAGAACTCATACTCAGTGCAAGTGAAGGCTAGAAATAGTAAGGGAGTGACAAACGAGAGAGCAATAACTGTCATAATCATGCTTGCAATAAAATAGGACTAATCATGGCATGAAAGTGATTCAAGACCCCTGAGGCAAAATAATTCATCGAGGCTTGACTGATTATTGTTTCAGTCATATGAATGCGTGAGCATAAGCCAAGTCAATTCAAGTGAAACATTCAGAGGAGGATACCACATTGCCATACCAAGTTATGAATAGAACAATGCAAGAAAACATTCATATGACATGCTAAAAATCATTAGCAAGCTAGAGCTAATCATAAGAAAGCAAGAACTACTAAGCATCCATAAATAACATACACCCTACATGAACAGACTGAGGATGCCCACAATGATGAGTATATGTACAAAAATGAAAACAAATAGAGTTTGTTACCAGCCTCTTACCACACCTCAAGTTGTCATTAATCCTCATTATTGCCCTTCACTTGTGTGTCTTGAATAATAACATGAAACCAAACTCCACTGAGGACTGCTGAACCCTGCAATGAACTTCACAAAACCAAAGAAGAACAACCAATATTTTTGGTGTTTTTGATTTTTAAAGGCGAGAACAAAAAGGAAGAACAAGCAATGCAAAATCTTTTTGGGTTTTTCGAATAGTTCAAACAAAGCAAAAAGGAAAAAGAAAACCAAGGCAAAAAGAAGCAAATAAAGAGAAACAAAGAAAATATTTTTGGCCGTTTTGTGCTTTAGAAACCAAAATTGAAGAAAGAACAAAAACTAAAAAGAGAACGAAGCATGGATATACAAAGTACCGACTAAAATGATATGTAGATGAGTGTGATGTTGGTGTACCTCCCCCCAAGCTTAGGCTTTTGGCCTAAGTGGGTATCAATCCCAAGCTGGCCAATATGGAGCGCCTCCATAGTACAGCGAGGAGGTGCCCTCGTCCTGATACGAGCCCGAGGATGTCCCACCGTAGTGCGCAAAGTAGTCGTAAGAAGGCACATCCTCCTGGTGCTGCCTGTGGAAACCAAGCAAGCGGAGCTGCTCATCCACCTCCTCCTTAGAACGTGACCATGGCCTCCTGTGAATACTGAACAAAGTGGATTGTGGCAAAGGAATTTCCCTCTTGTCTCTGTCAGTAAACAAAATCATGTATACTAAATTGTCCGTATCAGAGTCAGTAGTGACGAAGTGAAGCATTTTCATAGCAGCAAGATCAAGCCTTTGTGGTGCCAACACACTGTCACTAGGATCCACAAAAAGTTCTAATGCAGCAACCATACGTGAGGTAATAATGCCCCCATAAATAGGTCCCCTAGCAGCTAGGCGGCGAGCAATGAGAGAGCCAAGGTTGTACTTGGTATCATTATTAAGTGCAGCAGCGACAAAGGCTAAATGATAATTAGAGATATTACTAGTGTTCTCCCTACCAACAATGCTAGTGGCAAGATAATAAGCAAAATATCTAAGAGCTGGGAGTTGAATGTTCCTTATCTTCCCGCGCCGAGCTACGCAGTCATCGCCATTTCTCACACTTCGATAGAGCTCCAGCAAGTCAGCGGGTCGACCTTGGATCTTCTTCACTGTCCCCGTCATGCCTATACCTATAATGCTGCAAAATCTTTCCAATGACATGGTAATAGGCTGATTATAAATTTTGAATGAAACAGTTGACTGATAAGGGGTGTTGGTGAAAACAAAACTCTCCACGAAAGTTTTGGTGAGCACGGCATATTGCTCACTCTCATCTTCCATGTATGTGGTCAGACCAACCCTCTGAACTAGTAGTAAGAAGTCATTGAGGATCCCTGCAGCTTGCAAAAAGGTAAAACAAGGGAAGGTAGATGCGTGAGCATCTCCCTCATCTCCTTCATTGCCAAATCTTGGTGCAATAAGGTCTTCATTGTACGAAGGCCTAAACTGAGAGGCTGATCTTGAAGGCCTTGACCTCCTAGGTGTGTCCCTCTCAAATATTTCTCCAAATGTATGGTTGTTCATCTTTGATATTCTGAAATTTAAACATCCATTATACAAGTGATTGCAAAGTGAATACATAATGAAGGGAACTACTCATAGGGACATGTAAGAGGCCTAAACATGCATCAAAACAATATCTCTAAGTATTGAACAAGCTTACAAGCTCTCATAACCTGTCACCTACAGTAGCAAAATACTCAAGATATAAACCACTAAACATAAATCTACTTGGACAAGCGGAGGAGTCACATACCGGAGAACAAATGCTCCAAATTTCAGTAGCAAAGATGGGGGCTGAGCAAGGAGATCGAAAAATCATGGACAAGTACAACAATAACGCGATTTCGAGCAATGAACTGATGTTTTCTTGGGAGAGAGGAAGCAGTGGCAAGTGAGAGAGTGAGTGGAGGGCCAGGGGTGGCCCACACCATGGCCAGGCACGCCCCTAGGGTGGCCGCGCCACCAGGTTGGGTGCCTGCCTGGTGGGCCCCCTGGGTCACTCCAGGCACTTCTCTGCCTGTTTTTTCATGTAAAAATTTAATATGAATTTTTTGGAATTTTTTGAGACACTTTATTTTTAAGCAATTTTTAGGTATAGATGAATGATTTTCTGATAGAAAGATGTTTTTGGAATGATGCAATGACAAAACAAAACTAGAAGTTCAGAAGTTCTAAGACACTCTAATATGCAAGCAACTAGCAATAGAAAAGTAAACTAAGCGAAAGCAAAAACTAAAATAGATAAAATAAAAGTAAGCAAAGGTAATCACGGTGAAAACATTGTTTTTGTCATTAAAATACTTTTGTTAACAAGGTTGATCAGGTCTTGTTACCAAAACAATTTTATATGAAACAAAACTTTGTATTCCAGTAATGATTATGTTACCTCAACCTTGATAGCAATGGTCCCAATCATGATAGTTTCATATTTTTCTCGTGGTATGGGACAATATATTTCTCCAACTTTGATGCCCTCAACATGTTCAATTGAATTTAAGCCATAAGTCCTATCAATCTTCTTGGGGAAATAGACAGTATGCTCCTTATCATTAACACTAAAAGTCACCTTTCCTTGATTACAATTAATAACAGCTCTTGCAGTATTAAGAAAAGGTCTCCCAAGAATAATAGACATATTATCATCTTCAGGCATTTCAAGCACAATAAAATCAGTTAATATCAAGCAATTATGAGCCACTTGAACAGGTACATCCTCACATATACCAATAGAAATAGTAGTAGATTTATAAGCCATTTGCAAAGATATATCAGTTGGTATTATTTTTCCAACTGAAGTCTCTTATAGAGAAAAAAGGCATAACACTAACTCCTACTCCCAAATCACACAAAGCAGTTCTAACATAACTATTTCTAATAGAGCATGGAATAGTTGGAATCCCTGGGTCTCCAAGTTTCTTTGGAAC
Source organism: Avena insularis (assembly GCA_023614405.1). Classification (NCBI taxonomy): domain Eukaryota; kingdom Viridiplantae; phylum Streptophyta; class Magnoliopsida; order Poales; family Poaceae; genus Avena; species Avena insularis. The sequence continues at coordinate 774,532 of JAJUPC010000089.1, forward strand.
CTTACCATTAAAGGAATAATTAGCAAGCAAAGTAGAAATTTCTTCATTAGGGATCTTCCTTTTATTAGAGATAATATCCTTCATATACTTTGAATAATGTGGTAATTTAATAGCATCAGTCAGAGGGATTTGCAAAAATAAAGGTTTCATCCACTTGCAAAACTTATTATAGTGTCCATCTTCCTTTGACTTGTGTTTCTTATCAGGGAAAGGCATAGGTTTTTGGACCCAAGGCTCTCTTTCACTGCCATGTTTCTTAGCAAAAAAATCTTCTTTAGTGTATTTAATATTCTTAGTGTGCCTTTCAGGTTCTTCTTCAACTTTTTCTTTATCAAGAGAATCATTTTCCTCATTACCACTTTCAGTTTCAGCATCAGAGATAGATATACTATTGGGATCTTTAGCAGGTTCAGAAGGTTCTACAATAGTTTTATGTTTCTTTTTCCTTTTCTTAGGAGTAGTACCACTATTTTCAATTTGTTGAGAATCCTGCTCAATTCTTTTAGGATGCCCCTCAGGATATAGAGGATCCTGGGTAGCAGCACCACTTCTAGTTCTAATTTCATAAGCATGTTTTTCTTTAGCAGCATTAACTAGCAAGTCTTTTTGTACCTTAATAAGCTGATCAATTTGAGTTTGAACCATTTGAAAATGTTTAACAAGCACTTTAACATCATTAGAGGTTCTTTCCACAATATATTTTAACTCAACAATAGCTCTAGAGTTTTCCATTAAATGATTTTGCACCCTTTTATTGAAATTATCTTGCTTAACAATAAAAACATCGAATTCTTCTAAGCATTAATCAGGAGGTTTAGAGTAAGGAATATCACCTTCATCAAAATGTTGGAGAGAGTGTACCTCAATAGTGGATGAGTCGGAGATTGGCTTACATAATTCTTCTATAAGAGGTAAATTCTTGATGTCTGCAGCTTTAATTCCTTTCTCCTTAAGACATTTCTTAGCTTCCTTCATCACTTCATCATTTAGTTCAATAACTCCCCTCTTCTTTGATGTTGGTGTAGGTGTTGGCTCAGGCACAGTTAACACAGGTGTTGTTGTCTCAGGCGTAGTTGGCTCAGGTGAAGTCTAATCATCATAATTCTTGCTTATTTTAGCCATTAATACCTCAACTTCTTTGGGGGTTCTATTCCTGAAAACACAATCAGCACAACTATCCAGGTATGTCCTAGATTCTTCAGTTAGTCCATTATAATATATATCAAGAAGCTCATTTTTAGGTAATGGACATCCAACCTGTGCATGAACCAAAGCACAAAACCTTGCCATGATTCAGGCAATATCTCTTTTTCTCCCTGTTTAAAATCAAAAAGCTCCTAGAAAATAGCATGTCTAGCACTAGGAGGGAAATATTTCTGACGGAAGGTACTAATCAAGCAATCAGGGCTATCAATAGATCTAGGAGGTAAATTATTAAACCAAGTTTTAGCTTCTCCTTTCAGCGAAAAAGGGAAAATTTTAGCAACAAAGTAGGTGCGCATCTTAATATCATCAGAAAACAGGCCACTCATGGTAGAAAGGTCAGTCATATGCGCTACAGCACTTTCATTCTTATTCCCACAAAAGGTTCTTTCTCAACAATAGTAATGTAAGATAGATCAAGAGAGAAATCATAATCCTTATCTTTAATGTTTATGGGAGATGCAGCAAACTTAGCATTAGGAGACAATTTGGGTTTTATAGTACACCTCTCAAGGAGACTCTTAATAGCACTCCTATCATGGGTGTTTTGACATTCTTTAATAAATTCATCGGTCATCTCTATATAACTGTCCTCAATATCATAGCTCTCTCTAGACTCAGGTGAACTGACAGGTGTAGTAGTGTCTTCATTAGGAGTTTCAGTATTTCCAGCTATAGTTCTAGCAATCGTAGCATCTAGGAAAGGACCTAATGAACCAGTCTTATCAAGCACAGTAGAAGCAGCATCATAAGTATCAGAAGTTTCAAATTTAGTAGTAGTAGCAGTAGTAGCAGTGTGTGTAGCATGTGTATGTGGTGGTGTAAGGAACTTACTCATAACAGATGGTGAATCAAGAGCAACAGAGGTGTTCAGAACTGTACCTCGCCTTGTAGTGGGTGGTAAAATAGGGACCTTGCCATCACGAGACTTACCCATGATGGAAGAATGGCAGCGAACAATAGTGATTCCAAGTGAACTTGATAAATAGAGCTATGCTCCCTGGCAACAGCGTCAGAAAATAGTCTTGATGACCCACAAGTATAGGGGTGTATCACAGTATTTTCAAGGGAAGTGAAACCCAATTTATCGATTCTACACAAGGGGAGCCAAAGAATATTTACAAGCCTTAACAACTGAGTTGTCAATTCAGCTGCACCTGGAAACAATCTTTCTCACAACATTTTATCAGTAGCAACGGTTTGGTAGTAGCAATAGTAAACTAATAGCAGTAGTAAAAGTAAAGACAGTAGTAACAATTGTAGTAAACAGTAGGATTAAAGTGCGGTAGGTATAGGGATGGATGGACGATTGTTGCATGGACAAGACAATTCATATGGCAGATAAATAAGATAAAGCACCCAAGTATTAAATAATCATAGGCATGTGTTCCATATATAGTTATACATGCTCGCAATGAGAACTTGCACAACATGTTTTGTCCTGCCAGCCCGTTTGCAGCGGGGCCTCAAGGGAACTACTGGCAATTAAGGTGCTCCTTTTAATAGAGCACTAGAGCAAAGCATTAACACTCCGTGAACACATGTGATCGTCACATCAAAGCCATTCCCTCTGGTTATCCCGATTTCCGTCACTTCGGGGCCATTGGTTCCGGACAACAACGTGTGTATACAACTTGCAGATAAGACCATAAACAATACTATCATAATGAATCAATAACATGTTCATATCTGAAATCATGGCACTAGGGCCCTAGTGACAAGCATTAAGCATAACAAGTTGCCACAAAGTCAAAAAGCACTAACAATAGATACTAGGCACCATGCCCTAACAATCTAATGCCATTACATGAACGATCTCATCCAATCCCTACCCTCCCCATAGCCTACATCGGGGTATTACTCACTCATAGATGGGGGAAACAAGAATGGTCGATGGAGAAGCGAGGGTCATGATGATGGTGATGATCTCCTCCAATTCCCCGTCCCAGCAGGGTGCTAGAACGAAGTTTCTGGTTCCGAATCGCGGAATCTGGTGGTGGCGGCATAGCGGAACTCTTTCTGGAAAAACGTTGAACCCCCCTTGGTTTTTAGGTCAAGGGGAAACTTATAGGCGACGAGGGAGGCCGATGGGGTGACCGAGGCGGCCACACCACCCCTGTGCGGCCAGGTGGTGTGGGCCCCTCGGCCCTCCTCCGCCTCTGCCTTACGGCTCCGTGGGTCTTCTGGTGAAATTGGATTTTTGGCATATTTTCCGGGATTTTTCCTGATAGTTGATTTTCTGCAAAAAAAACTAGACACCAAGGTAATTCTACTGAAAACAGCGTCAGTCCATGTTAGTTGTATCCAAATCACACAAGTTTAGAGGAAAAACAATAGCAAAAGTGTTCGGGAAAGTAAATATGTTTTGGTTGTATCATAGAACAACAACAAGTTTCACTTAAGTGGATTACCCAAGGTTTATCGAACTCAGGGAGGAAGTGGTCAAAGGTATCCCTCTCAAGCAACCCTGCAATCAAGATAGAAGAAGTCTCTTGTGTCCCCAACACACCCAATACACTTGTCAGGTGTATAGGTGCACTAGTTCGGAAAAGAGATAGTGAAATACAAGTGTTATGGATATAACACAATGGTTCCATAAAATAGCTTGACGGGAGGAAAATACTGAAGGCAAAAAGATGGAAGCAAGCAAACATGTAACAGATCTAGTTGCAAACAGTGTTTCAATGTTTAGAAATAAGGCCCAGGGATCATACTTTTACTAGTGAACACTCTCATATAAATATCTTCTCTTCATGATACTACTCTGAACTACTCTTCGGTTGGACACTCTAATCCATGGAAGGGCTATAACATCACACCTCAAAGTTCGCTTTCCCCATCTAGATAACCCCACACTGTCACCTTGAGCGCTAGATGGTTCCAACAAACACCACAATTTCATAGAGACATCCAACTCCAAATATAACTCATAACAAGTAATTGTAATCTCTAGCCTAAGTGCCACCATGGTGTGCACCCTGTCACTTTCACACACATGGGGAGAGCAGAGATCTATTAAAGCACTTGAGTAGCAAGGTAGATCTACTTGATTACAAAGCTTATGATCACAATATGATCATGCATAGAGAGAGAGATGAACACATAGCTACCGGTAGAACCCTTAGCCTCGAGGAAGAACTACTCCCTCATCATCATGGGAATCAGCAACGGTGATGGAGATGGTGGTGGAGATCGATGGAGATGGCTCCGGGGGCACTTCCACGTCCTGGCAGGGTGCCAGACCAGAGACTTTCTGTCCCCCAAATCTCCCCTTCGGTGGTGGCGGCACTGCAAAACATTTTGTGGCTGGAGGCTCGATTATTTTTGGTTTCTGCATCGGAGGCTTCTTATAGGCGAAAGGGGAGACCGAGGGGGTTCCCGAGGGGCCCACACCACCTGGTGGCGCGGCCAGGGGGGACCGCGCCACCCTATGGTGTGGCCAGCCCCTGGCCCCTCTCCGTCTCGTCTTCTGGCTCCGTGAGTCTTCTGATAAAATATCGACTTTGGCCTTTGTCCCGTCCAATTCCGAGAATATTCATTTTCTGACTTTCCTGGAACCAAAAACAGCAGAAAACAGGCAATTGGCACTATGGCATCTTGTTAATAGGTTAGTCCCAGATAGTGTATAAAAATACTCCAAAGTATGGACAAAACATAAGAAAGTAGATACAAAACAAGCATGGAACATCAAAAATTATAGATACGTTAGCAACATATCAATATGCAACCTATCTATTCGCTAGAACAACAGCCACGTGGAGGGAAAAATCAAAATTTACAGCACTGGGAGGAGGTCTTAGTACCTGGTCGAAGTTCAAAAAGAAGTTCCATGAATAGTTTGTTCATAAAAATAGTGGGCAAAGGAAGGATGATGAAGCTTTAGAGAACAAAAATCTTCCGGTTCTAAAGCATGTATGAGAGTTTAATCGTTTATCTTAGTACATTAGTGAGGAAGAAAATAAGGAGGCGGAACGTCAAAAGAAGTTCATGAAAGGACTAGAAGCAGTCATGAGAATGCAACTTAGGATTCTTTGTGCCAAAGAGTTCCAGGAATTAATGGATACCGAACACATTCCAGAGGATGATGATAAGATTACTGCAACTACTGGATACAAGAAGGAAATCTTAAATGGAACTCATACAACAAGGTCAATACATCGAAAACACATTTGTGACAACTGTGGAACCAAAGGACATTATTATATCAGTGAGTGCCATAAAGCTCTAGTTACTTTCCACACGTGTGGGGAACCGGGACATATTAGACCTTATTGTCCCAATCAACCACCAGTTTGTGAACCACCAACGCAGGTTGGAAAGAAGTGGAAGACTTGTGGTAAATACGAGAATGTATGCTATGAATATGGATAGCCGAGACGTATCATAATCAATTGCCTGATACTTCCATCATAAGAAGGAAGCGACATAGCACCTGGGATTTCACAAGTAAGTAGGGGTATTGATGAAGGAACGTGTTCCGGGAAAAGGAAGTATGAAGTTATGACTCAAGTCAACCCTGATGTCCAACAAAACTTATCAAGTGGTAAGTCACCATGTTATCCTTAGTATGAATTATTACTCCCTCCGATCAATATTAATTGTCACTGGATTGGATGTATATAGCAATAAAACATGTCTAGATACATCCATTTTTGGGACGATTAGTTTGGATCGGAGGGAGTATATATGTACGCCTTATAAGATGAAGAATTCACATGGGCATCCACAAATGTGTGGGTATACCATATGTCTCTTGATAAGACCATTAGGAAACCCTAAGGGGGAGAGTGAAGAACATGTTAGACTTCCAGATCTAACAGTTATAGTAAATTTGAACAGATGAATTTGAATCTATTAAGAGTGTCAAAATTTGACGTAACCATGGTATTAGGGATATATCTGGACCGCAACTGAATTATATTACACAACTAGCAAATCATAGCTTTTTATCAATAGTCTTTCCAAATAATAATAGGTTATAATCTAAATGTATTATAAGGAAGAGAAGGGTAATTTGGAATGGATGGACTAAATAAGTTCAAATCATTCATAGAAAGGAAACAGAAAGGGACTAGCTAGAATCCATAGGATTTTTAAAAACCTGAACTCTACCATTAGTAAACCTTCATACCACCATAATACCTATGAATTAGTCATTAATCTTATGAAGTAGTTTTGTCAGTACATTAGGAAGGATTATAAAGTGTAGATAAGTCAGAAATCTAGAATAGATAATCCTAAAGAGGCAGGGTGGAGTATATCACCAAAAGGGACTGGTGGATGGATGAGGATTATCAAACTTCAATGGAGGAGATTCAGAAGGAAAGTTTTTTGTACTCTAACAAGAGTTATATCCGTAACTTCAGGGACAAAGTTTAGTTTAAGGGGGAGAGACTGTAATGCCCCAGCATTTAGAGCTACATAAGAGAGTTTGTGCATTTGCATTCATGCATAATAAAATTTGGGATAATTTTTTTGTAAACTAAAACCTTGGAGAGGTCAAAGTTTCTTCCACTAGGTTGAGTTAGGGTTTAGCTCATCCTCGTGATTGTTATAAATTTTGATATGATCTCTAGGTATTTTGAATTACTTTGGGATCAATAATTTAAACTAACATTTGAATTTGAATTTGAATTTTTGAATTCAGATCATAAACATTTAGTATTGAAGTTTATATTAATAACGTTGGTTTAGTTGAGAAGTTATACTATTTTATTAGCTAAGTAAAGAGAGTTTAAGTAAATGAAATAATAGAAATAAGATTATATTTGCAAAAAGAATAATTACAATAAAGAAAGAAGAAATGCTTAATTGAACAATAAATATATATATATTACATTGTTCTTACACAAGAATAAAAATAAAATTACAAAAGGTTAAATGAAAAACCTATACTATTTCCTAACTAAATTCTATATCTACATTTTATTGATCTTCTCTGTAGTAGTTTGTACATGTAAGCAAACAAAGAAGAAAACAAAATAAAAGAAAACATTATGTCAAAATAACTGCTCTTAGATCCTTAATAGTTAATTACACTATTGTAATTCATCATTTAGCAAATACAATTTTGGCGGCAAGTTTCACCAAAAGCATAGCATATGTTCTTTTAACAAAGTGTTTTCAGTACAACATCATTAACCACACAGGGGCAAGTTTCACCAAAGCAGATAGAAGTAAAAGGGTAAGAAATTAGATATTTTCACTTGAATTGATCTACAATCATAGCACACAAACACACAGCTCAGTCACCCATGCAGAAGTGTGGTGTTGTTGACACCAGTTTGAAAGGAGGAAGTTGATAAGGAGGACAACCGTACCAACAAAGGGAGTTTCTCCCTGCTAACCAAACTTTCACCTAGAAAGAACAACATATACACACCTCTATTCTCCACCAGATTTCCCCCATCTTAACCTATAAAATACCCCAGCAATCCATTATCTCACAAGCCAGAATGGTTACCTAAGGAGGGGGTGGATCAGGTGTTGGGCCAGACCAGTCCAGGAGCAGATAAAGGAGGTGATCAAGGAGGGGAAGGAAAGCTATTGACAGGAAGTGGCTGGAAAAGCTCTTTAGCAACAACAAGAGCAAAAAAACATTAGCAAACATAGCAGGATGGAGATTTCCAAACCAACCGATATCTTGTACTTGTTGTTAGTAAATATACAGACAAGATTTGTTGGGTTTGGATGAAATCCTCAGAGATACACCCAGATGGGATGTAAGATCATCACTGGACACTTTAAAAGCAATAACAACATGATAACCACAATATCATTACTATTCCCAATTTAGAGCCAACGGATTAAAATCATTAAGATCACATAGGTAGCAGTACTAAATAAATAAGGCCAAGCATCAACACCACTATAATATGAACCCAACACAAACTTCACAGAACATACAACCATCAGAACAGAGCCTAGTATAATCCATCAAAAAATTCAGATCAGGATTGTGAATGTAAAGAGGGTAGAACCCTAGAACAAGCACAAACCCTAATTAGGGCTAAGAATCTTTGCTCAGTGAGTTAACCAGAGAGAAACATAGAGACGAGTGGGAGATAAAAACTCACCTTAGAGCCTCTCTCAGCAAGAAGAAGTAGCAGAGGGAGAAAGAGTGCCAGAGGCAAAGTCACAGCGACACGTGGATCACCAGAAGGCGATGCAACCCGTGCCATGCCGCAACCTCGGTGGCCATAGGAGAAGGATGGCCACGATGGGCACCAAATCACCGTCAAATCACCAGCACAACAACATGAGGTCACCGGATCACGACACCATAAGGGAAGCTGCAAAACCTAGTCATCCAAGAGGAAACGATGTGTCCAGAGGAGTGCACGAGTGGTGAATCGAACAGGACCAATCGACATGGCAATGTCGACTCCGTCGGAAAGCACGGCGGTAGTGGCCGGAGCGGCCAGAGGTGGTCGGACTTGAACGATGATAATGGCGGCAACGCGGAGTCGCTAGAGGAGAAAGGGACCGAAACAAGACAAGAGACCATGCGTGTGGTCTAGGCCACCGACCCAGGGCATCGTGGTGGTTTATGCCCAACCCACTGGGTCAAACTGGGCTGGGCTAGCCTAAGGGCTAGTCCTGGATTTAAAAAGGAAAATGAGTACATCATAAAATACAAATTAGAAAATACCTCGATGAGTATTTTAGCTCTAGGAAAAGAAATAAAAATCCTAAAAATACAAATTATATTTTAGAATGATAAGAATTAAATTGATTATTTTAAAACAATAATTCCTTTATGGAATTTTCTAAAAATAGGGATAATACTTAAAAATAAGTAAAATTCATTTTTAAGATCCTAAATAAATACTTTATGTAAGAAAAATAATAGATTGTATTTTAATTTGATAAAATTAAAATGTCTATTTGAAACACTTATTCCTTGGGATTTTGCTAAAATAAGAGTTAGACTGATAAATACATAAAAATCACTTTTAAGATCTGGAAAAAGTATATTTTACTAAAAATGTTAACCATGTTATTCCAAAATATTTTAAGATTTCTAAAGTAATAAATCCTTAGTTGTCTATTTTATTCAAATAAAATAATTGTTTTGTTATAAGTTAACTCTTCAACATTATTTCCTAAGTAAGAATAAACATATGATCCTATAAAATATTGTATTTCTAAAAGGAATCCTTGAAGTCAAAATAATAAACCTGAAACCATGCGTTTATAATAAAACCTAAATGTAAATTACTAATTATTTAATACTCCTTTAGAGTCTTAAATCAACTATAACCAATAACTTCAATCTAACCTTAACTTCAATCACTTATTTTAGGGATGAATGATATCATTCCTTTAACCATATTTAACATAACTTTAAAGGAAAATAGGAGGTCAGCAAACTATAAAATGAGATCACCATATCTCATAATTAGCTCTAACTCTATAACTCACTGATAGCTCCAAATATTAACACTTTTTACCTATGGTTTTTGCCGGGTTTTTGTTGAATTTTATCTTTCAACTAATGTTAACATCACGAATTAGAGAAACCTTTGTTTTTGGTTTAAGTTTCAAGTAATCAATATTTCTGGAGGATCTTGGAGCATTTATGAGCTATTTACAACCAAAGAAGCAAATCCTCAATTAAAGCCCCCTTCAATAGGGGCGTCTAGGTGGTGTAACAACCACTGGTATGGTCAGCACGCCCATACCATCTGGTCGTACCATCCTCCAGCGCCTTTGTTATATCAATACAAGCAACTTCTGTATTTGGTGGCGAGGCAAGAATAGGGACGGAAAAGTAAACATAGCCACCATGTAACACCCCTAGTTTTGCTAATCCTAATTAGGTCTTACTTTTTTGCATCATGAGCATTGCATGCATGCATTTGAATCAAGGAATTTAAAATTGTAACTAAGATAAGAAAATAAAACCCTAATTGTTTATTCCCTCTCTCATAAATACATTCAAAACGGTTTTGAATTTCGAAAGATACAAAATACATGGAGCCCAAATGGTTTATAAGGGCCCTGCAGTATTTGACTATGTTTACAAAAGTTCTCATATTTTGGAAATGCTCAAAACATATTTGAAATTTAAAATACAAAAGATAAAACATGATTGAAAAGGAGAAATGTTATAGAAAATAAAACAGAGTTCTAACCCTAACATGGGTCACAGCCCATCTCCTTTACCTCCTCTATGCCGCTCGCCCGCAGCCCGCTGCCCTTGCTTTGCCGCAGCCCAGCTCGGCCCAAGACATCCCACCAGACCTAATACCCCTTTGGACGTTCTTTCCTCGTCGTCTTCGTCGATGACAAGAAGTAGTTTTCTATCGCGGCTGCTGCCGCCCGATGGCCGCCACCGCAACATCGAGCGCCAGGATGAATGCGGCCGCCCTCTGTCGCCTACAAGTACCCCTAGCATCACCACGGGTGAACCCTATCCCCTCTCTCTTCCTCTCGCCCTCTCCCTCGTTGCGTGTCTAAAAACCTAGGTGAGGTAGTCGTCGCCCCGGACCGCCCCAAGCCTCGTCGTCTGTCCTAGGAGATTCGCCTCGTCGCCCTCATCGTCCTCGTGTAGCCACGCAAGCCGGGGAGCTCCATGCTCGCCGGAATCGAGCTCGACTCTCCGCTAGCCGCCACAGTGACCGCCGCCGATTCACCTCTGTCCGGCCTCCCCGAGCCTCATCGACCCCTTCAGCATGCTTGTGGTGAGCTTGTGGTGAGCTTGTGGTGCTCCAGCACCCTCCCATTCCCCCTAGTTCTCTCTGTCGTCGCTGCCACGTAGACTGTAAGCTTCACCGCCGGCCACCATCAAATTCGATGCTCTGGTGACCATCTTCGGGCAACGCCACCACCACTAGGTTGCCCACGTCTCGCTCTCTCCAGCGCACCCAACCGCGCGTCCAAGCGTGCACGGGATCGATGGATCCGTGTTCGACCTAGGGGCTCTGCCATTGGTGACGTCAGCATGACGTCATGCTGGCGCAGTATTTCCTTTTCTTTTTATTTTAAAATGTTTTGTCTAATTGGTTTAATAAAAAATGCTGATAGGTGGGCCCAGTTCGCTAGGTTTTTAATCTTTTCAAAAATAATTTCTGTAATTAATAAAAGTCTGACATGTGGGTCCAGGTTATAAAATAATTCATAAAATCCAAAAATGTTTAATTGTTTTAAAATGATTTAAAAATGGATTTAAATTTGGAAAATTCATAACTAATTCATTTTAAATCAGAAAATATGAATAATATATCAAAATGTTCAGAAAAATGAGATCTATCTCATAGGATCAAAATCATGTATTGTTCAACAACTTATATTGCAAGTCTAATTAGAAGAACCAATTGAACCCCATAGGTGACTCTGAGGTTCTCCCTATTCTAGGGTTTGTATCCCTCGGACCCTGTTTAAAATGACCAAGAATGTTTTAGGGTTTCATTTCAAATAAACTTAACTTGTCATATCATCATCCTTGCTTGAGCATTGCATCGATTCCATGTGTTGATTGTTGCTTTCCTTTCCAATGTTTCCGCTTCTTCTCAATAGACCTCGGAGTTGATGTGAGCAATGGGATCGTGTCCACGGTTGAAGATCGAGATTAACACCATTGAAGAGAAGTGCTTGCTCAACGGTGAACAAGTCAAGCTGATGAACCTGGAGTTTTGTATTGGGTATCAATAGGCAAAGGCAGGTATAGCCCCACACGTGATATAATCCTATGATTTCAAAGTACTTCAATTCTTGCCATGTGCATATGATTCTAAAGTCTTTTATCGATAGATAGAGTAATCCTATCTGATGCATGTTTCCTTTGTAGCCTATATTACCTGATGCACTGCTCCTAACATAACTAGGGTTTGGTTTATAAGCTTTGCTAGAGCTATTTATATGTGTTGTGCTTAGCCAAGCTTATTTGTTACCGCTGATCCATCCGGTTGATGAATCAGAGCTACGAATGAACCTAGTATAACAGGATGACGTGGTATGATCAGAGATGAAAGTAAAACATGCTAAGGCTTGTATGGGAGGCCACATTGAATTGTGGTTTTTGCAATCCCATACTTGCCACCACTAGGATCTGAGTTCTTGCCTCTTGAACCAAGACGAGCGTACAACCACATGGGGGCCTGGAAACCCCCTCAACCAACTAACTTGCCTAGTAGATTCCATGAGTCACATAGTTCGGGCGTTCCATTCGACATATGCATTCTGGTTATTCTCGAAGGCGGTGAAGGATGTGCATTCATACAGGTAGGTAAGTGTGGCAGGGAAAAAGAGGGGCACGACCTCCGTAATCTTGAACCCTGCGCACATCTCTAGGGACCGACTTTGGGACTTGACCCATTATGGTGGAATCTCCTTAGGGCGTGACTCATGGTCTCTATGAAAGCAAGGTAAAGGTCGTGTCCAACCGCTCTCTGCCACCCTTCCAAGGAAGAGGGCTAACGATATCTGGCTTTTAGAGGAGGTTGGTACGTGTGGGTAAAGTTGTGCACCCCTGCAGGGTTATTAATCTTTTCAAAAAATTGTTTCCACGATTATGGATGACTTGGGAAGTGATTCAAAGATAATAGAGAACTATAAACTAATCGTAAAATTTGGCAAGTAAGAAAAGTGTGTTCTAAGGATGCTTCCTCTGGGATCGAGGGGTGATCCTAGTTGGTAGGTTCAGCTGATAAAGATTCGGTGGATATCAAAGATGATCAAAGCTAGTGATATCGCTTTCTTATCCCCTTTTAAAAGGTTATATTAGTCAAGCTTATCCTCCTTCTTTTACAAAGAAAGTTAGCTTTACGCAAAAATAACCCCACCAACCATAAGTATTGCGGAGTACACCTTGTACCTAGCCTTGCTTTGTTGATACTTTTGCAGCCGGCAAGTGTTACCATAGAAGATGAGTTATTTATGGCATCGACATCAATGAGTAGCTTGGGGTTCCTGGTTGGCAGCCTGGAATCTATGGATTGGGACGTCATCGTTATGCTTCACGCCTCTTAGGCCATTCGTTAAGTTTGTTATACTTAATACTCCCTCCGATCCATAATAAGTGTCACTCATTTTGTACTAAGCTAGTACAAACTTGTACTAAGTAAGCGACACTTATTATGGATCGGGGGGAGTAGCATACTTTGCCTTCCATTGTTTGGTGTTTGTGGGCAGTGACCTCTGCTTTTAATATTTTGGTTCTTTGCTTAGTTATGAGCTAGCTGTAATAATTTTTGAGTCATAGGGTCACTGTAATGTTATTGATTCTTTCTCTGTATGCTTCCGAGATTTAGGTTAGGCTTATATCAGACAGAGGTCTAGGATTTGGCTAGCCCTAATCCCGGGGGTGTCACACGCTACAAATCATTCAAGAAGAGGATAGATTAGTTCCGAAGGAGGAGAAGAACATCTCCTCATTAACCAAAGATATCTAGCCTCTAATCCATCCACTCCACCATCATTCCCAATTGTAGAGAGAAAGAGAGATATTGGCACTTGTAAGATTAGGGTTTCACACTTTGATCTCATCTTGATTTGTATTTGGTTTGATCTCAAAATGGTATTGTGGCTTGCTACGGTAAAGTTGAGATGATTTCCTTTGCAATATAATTAGGGATTTCTATTTTCATGCTCTTGTTTCGTTAGTTGTACTTAGTTTTCCCCAGGTGCTTAACTTTTCCTCACTTTTCCCCTCCCTCTATTCTGAAACCCTCATAGGCGCTCGGACGGAGGGATGTCGTTAGGTGAAAGGCTTGACCATTACATGATGACTGGTGGGACCGTGTTGGGGAGGTTAGTGCATTGAGCATTATGTTACATGGCCTCGACCGTTACATGCTGACGGGTGGGGCCATGTTGGAACGGGTCCTGCATACATGGTGAAGGGTCAGGCCGCATTGGGACGGGTCTTGCATACGTGGTGAAGGGTGGGGCTGCATGGAGACACGTCGCACTGGCCATTCTCGCTCACCCAAAGCATCCGCTTCCCTGATCCTGGAATAGCTCCCACACCGCCCCTCCACTCCCCCACCACCGTGCCCTCCTAAGCCCACTCCACCTCCGGCTCCGCTCCTGCCCCCGCTAGATCTACACCTTTCGCGGAACAGTATGCAACACCTTCTAGTGTACCGGTCCTCCCTGTCAATCGCAGAGAAGATTGGGTGGAATCGGAGGGATCTAACACATGGATTCCATCTGGTAAGCATTGTTTCCCTTTGTGTATTGATTATAGGCAGTAACTGAGCGTGAATCGCTGGTTCTCAACTAACCGCCTTGCTTTTTGAAAAGGATTGATCCAGCACTGACATTTCGGCTGGCGGTTAAACTAGATACTAGTGTAATTCGTGGTTGTGAACAGTAGCTCTCTGGATATTACTTCCCAATGGTGGTTGCAACCTCCATAACTCTCAGAGATATGGAAGATAAAATCTATTATAAATTCCCTTGGAGCAGTGGCGATTCATTTTATTTGCAATATTTCAACCTTAGCAAGCAAAGATTGGTCCCACTAACTAGTGAAGCTGATCTGGTAATGCTTTTCTCTTTGAATGATGCCGAACGTTTTGGTCGAATTCGTATCCATGTGCAACCTAAAGTTGAACACACATGAAAGAGGGTTAAAGCATCATCTGGTGGTCAGGCATCATCAGGTGGTCTGGCATCATGTGTCACTATTGTCTCTGCTAATATTGTGTGCCCCCACATTCCTTGTAGGTCCACAGCAGTACCATCTGCTTGCACTGCGAGTGTAAGCCAAATCGCTCATGCGGACGATGTGGAGGACGAAGCAGAGCCTGACGAGGGAGCGCCTCCACTAGATGACGAGAATGAGTTGATGTTTCCTAAATTGGTAGATAGATTCAGTAAACAGGCACTAGAGGATTAATACACAGAGGAAATGGCCCACGATGCTAGATTTGATGACACTGATGACGAAGAGAACAAGGAGAACAATGACAGTCTCTTTTTAGTCAAGTATGATGGTGAGGACTTGCCAGTAATTGAGTGGGACAGGAACGATCCTAAGATTTCAGAAGGCACCGTATTTGAAACGACGCGGGACTATCGTAATGCCCTTACTACATATTGCATCCGCACCAATAATGATTATGATGTTATTAAGAGTGAGGCAGCAAGGTTCACCATGTAGTGCCCATACAAGAGGTGTAGGTGGAGGATGCATGCATCCACTGTGCTCAGGAGCAGTCTGGTTCAGGTATTACAATTAGTTGTGTATTTTAGATCATTGTGTAGAGTTTGTTAACTGTACCTAACATTTTCATTATGTTTTGGATAAAAAGTAATCGGTTCGAAAATTCTTGTCCACCTCAAGGGGGACATCCAAAGGACAAAACAAAACTAGAAAATACTAGGTGGTTGGCAGATGCAATCATGGATTGGATGAGAGCGAACCCATCACTTGGTGCAACAACACTCATAAAAGAAGTTTCTAAAAAGTTTAATATTACAGTACCTTACATGAGGATGTTCTATGCAAAGGAAATGGATATTTATAGGATCAATGGTTGCTTTACACCTTCAAAGATAAAGTGGAGATGGCTAGTCCAGGTAGTGTTGTACAGATAGACATGCATAAAGTTCAGTATAAAATAAGAGGGAAGACAATGGATAAGAGTGCTTTAGAAGGGCTTTTGTTTGTTTCAAAGCTTGCTGGCAAGGGTTTCTGGATGGTTGCAGGCCTTATTTGGCCATGGATGCATAACTCTTCATGGAAGATTTAAAGGACAGCTAGTAGCTGCTACTATAGTTGATGGCCACAATTGGATGTTCCCTGTTGCTTTTGGAGTTTTGGAGATTGAGTCCAAGGAAAGTTGGACTTGGTTTCTGGAGAATTTTCATGAACTTATAGGTCATCCACTAGGACTTACTATCCACACAGATGCTTGCAATGGTTTGGAGAAAGTTGTAGAAGCAGTATTCCCCGAAGTGGAGCATAGGGAATCTATGCGACACTTAGTGTAGAATTTTACAAAGAAATTCAAGGGTAAAGTTTATACTGACAACCTATGGCCAGCTTCATACACATGCAGTTTGAGGAAGCATCTGTATCATTTGGAAGTGTTGTATAAACAAAAACCTGCAGTGAAGGAGTACTTGGATGCACATCATGGAATGGTGTGGTCAAGAAGCCAATTCAATGAAATTTGCAAGGTAGACTATGTAACAAGTAATCTTGTAGAGAGTTTTAATGCAAAGGTCAAGTCATTGAAAGGGATTATGCTTTGGAAAATATTTGATAAGATTAGGCAGATGATGATGATAAAGATCGATTTGTGTCAAAGAATTGCATCAACAGTATATGTTGGCCATCTCATCCTCCCATCTTTGATTAAGGCTTTGCATGCCAGGTCAAAACAATTGAAGATGAAATGCATTAGAAGAGGAATGGAGGCAGAGGTAACATACACTGACATTAAAGATAGGCAATGGAGGTATCCAATGAGTTTGGTTGATAGGTGATGTCTGCAAGAGCACATATCATTTGTAGCTAGTTTTGAAGTTTAGATATCGATCCCACAGGGAGCCGAAAGGTAAGTGTTTATAGGCAAAGTCTCTGTCACACCCGAAGTTGTCACATGTCTTCGAGTGAATTGACTGCAAGTGTTGAAAATAGGAATGGGGTTTTGATTAAATGAGATGTATTTAAATAGAACTAAAATGTAAACTTCAGAAATATAAAGCATAAAAGTAAAGAACGACTTTGTTGTTTGTTGTTTCCTAAAGATGGCGAAAGAAGGCGCGGGGAGATTCAGTTCATGGTGATAGTGACTGTTCCAGGTGGACGAGTGATAATTGTAACAATTATAATCTTAAAATATATGTGTAGGCGAGCAACCCATAATTAGCCGGAACTCCTCTTGGTAGTTTCATCCCAACTTCAATAATCCTACTAGCTCGTTACCAAAACCATGGTCAGACACTAGACGATTAAGACCCTTTAGGTTGCTTAGCAATTAAGCTCCTTGGGTCGGAATAATGCAATAAGCACAGTGGTTACTTGTTATCGTCGAGTCAACTAGCTTTCCATTGATATCCCCATGTCACCCGGGGGTCGCCGGTCCACTAGCAAACAAGATCTTATCTATGTAGAACAAAGCATCATGTTGTCTGGGCCCTTAATTGGACAACAAGCATTAGGCATCCCACAAATAGTCAAGCACACATAATATAGTAATTAGAATCAATCACAAACTAATGGAAAATATGAAGGCACATCACATCTCACCAATCCCCTACATCTCTGACGCCCAAAGGAATTACTCACACATGAGAGAAGAACGGATCATCAATATAATTGAATAAAGGGAATTCGTCTTTGTATTACTGTGGAGATCCACAATAAGAATAGAAAAATATCCAACACAATTCAAGATGGGAAGAAATAATCTCAAACCCTATTCTTGCAAGGTGGAGATCCCTCTCTCTCTCAAGTACAAGTAGTGGCTATGGGGGTGTATTGGCTAGGAGGTTGAAAATCATGGAGCAAGATGAAGAACGTCTTCCCCTTCTTCTCCGGATCTCTTCTTTCTCCCTTCTGGATGGTATGGCGATGGATGTGTTGTGTTTTCGTCCCTAGTCCCTGCATGGAAGTTGTCCCTTTTGACGAGACAGAGGCAGTGGCAACTATACAGCGGGAACTATACGGCTGGAAAAATATTCCCGCCATATAGTTGCTCGTTAAAGCTTCTGCAAGCTCCCCTCGCGTGCTTCCAAGGTGGGACTCACTTGTTTTCTCCAGAATATTGTGTTTCTCTAGTTAAATCCCTCTGTTGACGTTCAGAACTTGAAACATATATTAAAACCATGTTTTCTTCGCTACCGAAGTATTAGTGTTAGGTAAAGCCAGAAAACAATCAAATCTAGAAGAAAACCATCAATAAAAGCCATAAAAAAATGTGTCGAATCTCACAGCTATCAACTCCCCCAAGCTTATATGTTGCTCGCCCTCTAGTGACAAGGAAATAAGGAAGAATAGCGGAGATTCGAGATTAAAAATAAAAGAACTCACAAGTTTGAATCGGTGTCAAATTCTTTTCTTCATAATCCCTGCAATCTTAAATATGATCATACAAGTATTCACAAGATTGCACTGAGTCCACTTTCTAACCACGTATATCTTATTAGCAAATAAATCATATGCCCAAGCAAGTGTCGAAGGTTTTAGCTAGGAAAGTGAGACAAATTCTTTTGGTGCCTCTCTTTATGGAGAGATGAAGAATTTTTGTTCTTGTTTGTCTAATCAATTAAGAGTACTCAAGTTGCCATCAAAGCATGTAATTTAAGAATAACTCATCTATCCCACGTCAAAATATCAAGACTATCAAAGAACCTCTTTCTGTTCTTTTGCCTTTCAAAAACTTTAGTTCTTTCATAGAGAAATCATGCCACTATTTTTTTCATGTTTAATTGGGCTATGTTGTGCACTCGTGAACATGCCAATAAATAATTATTGAGAAATTATGGGCCAGAGGAGTAATACAACTTCACTTGGAACGTGAAACCATGAGGAGACTAAAAAATTTACCCATCAAAGCATTGTTGCTACAGACGTTTACATAACTCGATAGACGAAATCAAGTGGTTTCCCACATTTAGATCGTTCGTTGGCCAGCGGAGTTAATAGTTCCCCATGGAGCACAATAGAGTTGTAATGACACGCGTAACAATATCTTACGGTAATTATTAGAAAAAGTAGTGGCATAATTTCTACTACTTCGAAGCATCCATTTTATCAAACAATTTCAATCAAAGGTACTATCAAGTCTATCTATATTAAGCTCAAATGGAATGGAGTAGTTCTAAAATTAAGTTCTTCCGGCTAAACATGGACTCAAGTCATCTTTCAGATGCTTTTTCTTGTTGTAAAAATGTAGGAAGTATTTTTAACCAAGTTCTTTGCTCATTATTTCAAGGCTAAAAAGGAGACACTAGCAAAAGAATAGAATTTATAGGATAAAAGCTAAGTGGGGAGCGACCTCAGTGCAAGCAAGTAAATATTTGTAGGATCAATTTAAGGTTGCAAAAATGATGATGAAAGGAACGTGATACCTCTTCTAACTCGCTTCATTCTTGTATTTGAGTCGAACCCACTCTAAGCTTCCCTATTGCCAAGTCACCTGAAATTAAGCAATCTACGAGAGAAACAAAGAAATGAACTTGCGGATAAAGTTACAACTAATTTTTATTTATTTTTGGTTTAGAAATGCAAAGCGAAAAATAAACATGCAAATTTGAAGAAGTAAAATAAATCAAAATAAGAAATTAAAATATGAATGCAAAGTTTGGAGGTTTTCAAACCTCCCCCAAGCTTAGGCAATTGCTAGGCTCAGTTGTTGCCATCATTTGGCGGCTGGTACGGATACTGCTGGTAGTAGTCGGGGAAGTGGGTCATGAAGTGACTAAAGTTGTGAGCCAAAGTATTCACATCCTGAAGAGTGTGGTTGATCTCCCCAACGCGCTAGTTGAGTTGCCGGAACTCCTGATAGGGGACGTAGTTGTACCCCTGTTGTGGCTGGTTACACCACGGGTCCCAAGCTTCTCCTTGCTGTTGCTACTGTTGTCCCTCCGAAGCAGGGTTGTGTCCCTACTCTTCCTCCTTCTCCTGCTCCTCATCATCATTCTGCCCTTCACATTCCTCTTCCTCGGGTTGGAGCTCGGCCAAGATCTCCGTCACTTGGTCCTTGGTGAGGATCCAAGTGTTCTTGTCCACAATTGAGAAAGCTTGGGGGCAGGGCAACTGAACCTGCTCACCCTGTGCATCATTAAGATAATTGAATTGATATGTTTGGAGCCTCAGGTTAGCATGGTAAACACCAAGGAATCCACAAGCAGTCAAATATTTGACGTCCATGAGTTTGGAGCCGTCAACAGGTTCCATAACAGGTAGTGCAATGTTCAATGCATAGGCAAGGTGGGTTACCAATCCACCAATGCGAATATCACCTTTGGTCTTGTTGATTTGGTGGCGGAAGTGCTGGATGACTAGAGCTACAGAACCGGGGCTTTGCGGTGAAGTGGGGAAGAGAGCCTTGGTGATCATTGCCATGTCCGCATTGGCCATGGAGCCTGTGTCACCTCTCCCCAGTAGTGTGTTGGCGAGGAATAGAGCGTAATAGCGGATGGTTGGGTTCTGAATGGTGGACATCTTCTTCTGATAAAAGTGCCTGCCACCATTAACAGAAATAACCTCCCAAGTTGTTCCACTTGTGACGCTATAGAGGTTAGTAACATTGGGCTCCCCAGTATGAGGGAAGCTGAAAGCTGTGCAAAATTGTTCGAAACTTATGTCATAGTGCTGCCAGTTCATGGTGAATCTTACCATGCACAAGTTACCTTTCTCCCTGTGGTCGTCGTTGAAGGAGGCAAGGAACTCATGGGTAAGCTCAGCTTAGGTGTCGTTGTTGTGAAGCCAAGTATCATCAACCCCGCCCTATTGCACATGAGGTCGAAATCCCCCTTCAACCCTGCCACTGTGAGAAAGTTGTGGTCGGCCCAACATGTGGGCAGCACCCTCCTCGATGAGACAATGTCCAACTTGGAGTTGCACGAGGCTCGGGACCCCGAGCTCGAGCCCTCGCCCCGTTAGCGCTTGCTCGAACGAAAGAGGTTACCGATTTTGTTCATCATGATGCACGATCTATTGATTCCCCCACTGAAACAAACGAAATCCACGAAGAATCAATAGTTCTAGGTGGATTTTGAGGGGTTTGGAGAGAGAATATGAGAGTAATAATGAGGATAGGAGGAAGACCTAGCCGCCCTAGTGCGATTTTGTGGTCGCACTGAACTATACGGCCGGAACTATATGGGCGGGTGATGTTGCTCCGCCCATATAGTTGTGGCGGTACTACCAACTAGGGTTTCTTTATACTGGAAACAGTTATACGGACGCAACTATATGGCCGGATTGCAACGATCCCGCCATATAGTTGGTCGTTAAACTGTCTGCCTCTCGAGATAAATTTCTAAAACTAGCATCGATATCTATACGACCAGAACTATACGGCCAAAAATTTTATTCCCGCCGTATAGTTGGTCGTTAAACTCTTAATACATTTGGGATGAAAATCTTCGAAGACATCGATATCTATACGACCAGAAATATACGACCAGAATTTCTATTCCCATCGTATAGTTGGTCGTTAAACTCTCAGTACCTTTCAGAAATTTTTGTACAAAGGCATCGATATCGATACGACCGCAACTATATGGCTGGAATTTTAATTCCCGCCGTATAGTTGGTCGTTAAATTCTCTATGTCTTCGAAGAAAATTTGTTGATGACAAAGATATCTATACGACCGGAACTATACGGCCAGAATTTTTATTACCGCCGTATAGTTGGTTGTTAAACCATCAATAATCATGAAAAAAATTCTATTTCTTAGAGGATTCCTTCTTATCCCGTAACTTAGTGAAATACCTTCTTTTAAACAGAAAATTGATAGTAAAACTGTTGACCAACATTAGCATATTAAAAGCAAAATTGTAGCTTCTGAAAATAGAAAAATCAAACTTTTATTCTTATTATTATTCTCTAGTCATTCAATCGAAGTTTCTACTCCTTTTGAGAGCTGCATCTTGACGGGCGCGCTTCCGCAAGAATGTCTATGAAAAAGTGGTAGGAATGCGATGACCTTTTTATTTTCTAATCGATTTAATTGACAGGATGGGTTAACTCCCATTAAGCATTTATTAAGAATGGTTGAGTAACTCAACTTCTTCTCTCTTCTCGAATTCTTACCTTGGGTTGCCCCTTATCAAAGGTACTTACCACATGAACTCGTTTTGCAGGTGGAACATATCTTTCTCCTGCTTTTAGCTTCTTTGGAAAATACCGGATGATTTCAACATCATAAACATTGATGATTATCTTTCCTTCAGCACAATCTACTGATGCACCTGCAGTACTGGGGAAAGGTCTTCGAAGTATTATAGATAATCTTTCATCTTTTGGCATTTCAAGGATAATAAAATCAGTGGGAATAACATGCTCATCAATCCTAAGTAAGACATCCTCAATCATACCAACGGGTTGTTTAGTGGATTTGTCAGCCATCTGTAAAGTGATAGTAGTAGGAGAATACTCCCCTAATCCTAACCTTTTATAGAGGGAGTATGGCATTACATTAACTCCTGCTCCTAGATCACACAAGGCATTATGAATATCAGTTTTGCCTATTGAGCATGAAATAGTTGGTATTTCAGGATCTCCATACTTAGACAAGAACTTCCCATTAGCAGGATAGCTACTTACCATGGCAATAGTGTCAGTTATTTCTTTCTTTCTACTAAGAATATCACGGAGGAATTTACCATAAGTAGGAACTTTGATTGCATCCGCAAATGGAATTTCCAGACGAAGGTCACTAAGTGCCTTTGTAAAATAATTATAAATTACCTGATCCGGTGCTTTGTTTTTTCGATCTGGATAAGGAAGCTTTTTCTCACCTGACTTACTCTTGTATTTTACCTTTTGTGGAGGGTCAGGATCTTTCGTTGCTTTCTTTTGTTGTTGCTTATTGCTTTTCTTCTTTTCTACTATAACAAATTCATCTTCCTTGCTTATTTCTTTATCTTCTCTTGGATCAACCATCTCTGCATCAGAGTCATAATGGTCAACTTGTGCATCATTTTGGTCCTCCTTGGTTTGATGTTGCATTTCAGTTTCATCTTGAGGATCCACCAATGTATCATCTTCTTGGCTTCCTTCGAGCAAGGCTTTTTCCTTTCGCTCTTTTTCGGCTTCGTATTCCGGTGGTCCTAAGGGTCCTTAGCAACTGCACCCCTTCTTGTGACAACATTAGTAGAAACAGGAATATCTTTATCTTCACGAAGAAAATTTTGATAACCAGATGCTATTTGTTCACATTGGGTTTCAATCATACTAAGGTACTTGTGAAATAATTTTATTTCTTTGCCAATCTCATCATAATTTTCAGTGATTTCCGCCAAAATCTTTTTGTGTTTTGGAAATGCTTATGCAAGTTATTATGAGATTTTACTTGTCGATGTTTTAATTCTTGAAAAACTTTTATAGTTTCATATTCTTCAGTTAAAACTTGTAACAAATCTACTTTGTTTCCCTTAACAAGTTCAGAAGGTATACCTTTTTCTTTCATACTCTTGCGTACCTCGGGCATAAGATCAGGAGTTATGCGAAGTATCCCTTTTTTCGGCTTAGTACCAAAATCAGGATTATATAAAGAATCATTCTTAGCCCTAGTAGACATTAATTCCAAACATTCTTTAATAGTCAAAGTATTTATTGATCCTCCTGCTAAGAAAGTCAAGTAACTCTATAAATTGAGTATTGAGACCATGGTAAAATAAATGGAAAATTGTTAGTTCAGAATAGCCATTATTAGGAACACTACTGATCATTCCAAAGAATCTTTCCCAGGCTTGTGGGTAGTTTTCTCCCACATTCTGACTAAAGTTTCCCATGTTCTTTCTTAGTTCAGTTACCTTTTTAAAAGGAAGAAACCTGTTTATGAATTTAGTAATGCAGTTTTCCCAACATTAAATTTAATGGCGAGGGAGAGAATATAACCAGTATAGAGCTTTACCTTTAAGAGACCATATTAATAGTTTAAGATGAGAGAAGTCTCTTGGCAAACCTTTTGGTCCAGCGATGTTATCACATCATCAAACTCTCTGTAATATGTCTTCTTGGGTCTTCATCTTCCCTTCCACTTAAAGCTTTCTCCTGCAAAATTTTAATAATTCCACCATCAAATCGATATTCTCTAACTCCAGGATTAGGGAACTCTATTAGTTGTTTAAGAAATTCAGAACTTGGAGCACTGTATTCCTTGAGAGTTTTCTCAGGTTTCATAGGAGTTGTCCTGGAAATAGACATGATTTCCATTACATCACTGAGGTTTTCAACTTTAAGTTTATTTGATCTTAAAAGTTTTTCAATAATTTCTTTGCGCCTCCGAGAAGGCATGCGCTCAATATAATCCGGCAGGTAGGTCCTACCAGAGCATGTAGACCCTTTGTCTCCTAAGTAGAACATTTTGTAGTAATAACACCTAAAATGTCAAAAGACAAACACTTAGCGCTTAGCTCCCCGACAAAGGCGCCATAAAATAGCTTGATGTCTGCAAAAGCACAGATTGTTTGTAGCTAGTTTCGAAGTTCAAATATCGATCCCACATGGAGCCCAAAGGTAAGTATTTACAAGCGAAGTCTCTGTCACACCCGAAGTTGTCACATTTCTTCGAGTGAATTGACTACAAGTGTTGAAAACAGGAATGGGGTTTTGATTAAATGAGATGTATTTAAAAAGAACTAAAATGTAAACTTCAGAAATATAAAGCATAAAAGTAAAGAACGGCTTTGTTGTTTGTTGTTTCCTGCAGATGGTGAAAGAAGGCGCGGGGAGATTCAGTTCATGGTGATAGTGATTGTTCCAGGTGGATGAGTGATAAATGTAACAATTATAATCTTATAAATATGTGTGTAGGCGAGCAACCCATAATTAGTCCGAACTCCTCTTGGTAGATTTCATCCCAACTTCAATAATCCTACTAGCCTGTTACCAAAACCATGGTCAGACACTAGACAATTAAGATCCTTCAGGTTGCTTATCGATTAAGCTCCTTGGATCGGACTAATGCAATAAGCATAGTGGTTACTTGTTATCCTCGACTCAACTATCTTTCCATTCATATCCCCATGTCACCCGGGTGTCGCCGGTCCACTAGTGAACAAGATCTTATCTATGTAGAACAAAGCATCATGTTGTCTGGGCCCTTAATTGGACAACAAGCATTAGGCATCCCGCAGATAGTCAAGCACACATAATATAGTAATTAGAATCAATCACAAACTAATGGAAAATATGAAGGCACATCACATCTCACCAATCCCCTACATCTCCCACGCCCAAAGGAATTACTCACACATGAGAGAAGAATGGATCATCAATATAATTGAATAAAGGGAATTCGTATTTGTATTACCGTGGAGATCCACAATAAGAATAGAAAAATATCCAACACAATTCAAGATGGGAAGAAACAATCTCAAACCCTAGTCTTGCAAGGTGGAGATCCCTCTCTCTCTCAAGTACAAGTAGTGGCTATGGGGGTGTATTGGCTAGGAAGTTGAAGATCGTGGAGCAAGATGAAGAACGTCTTCCCCTTCTTCTTTGGATCTCTTCTTTCTCCCTTCTGGATGGTATGGTGGTGGTTGTGTTGTGTTTTCATCCCCAGTCCCTTCATGGAAGTTGTCCCTTTTGACGAGACAGAGGCGGCGACAACTATATGGCCGGAAACTATTCCCGCCATATAGTTGCTCGTTAAAGCTTCTACGAGCTCCTCTCGCGTGCTTCCAAGGTGGGACTTGCTTGTTTTCTCTAGAATATTTTGTTTCTCTAGTTAAATCCCTCTATTGACATTCAGAACCTGAAACATACATTAAAAACCAAGTTTTCTTCACTACCAAAGTATTAGCGTTAGGTAAAGCTAGAAAACGATCAAATCCGGAAGAAAACCATCAATAAAAGCCATAAAAAATGTGTCGAATATCACAACTATCAATGGGACATGCCATTGCAGGCATTGGTAGCTCCATGGGAAACCCTACAGACATGCATTCTTTTTCATAGGTGTTCTAGGAGGTGAAGAGGGTGAAGTTGATCAGTACGTGTCGGAGTATTTCTCTGTTGCCAAATTTATGGCAGCATATGCTCAGAAAGTTACAGCCTTGTTGGGAAAAGACAAATGGATGGAAGTGGATCCAGGCTTCAAGCTATACCCTCCAGTTTTTACTAGACCAGCACGTAGGCCAAGGAAGAATAGGATGAGAGCTAGTGCAGAGGGTGGTGCACCACCTCGGCAATGTAAGTGCAAACATTGTGGGATCCTAGGGCACATTGCTAGGCTTTGTAAAAATGCAGTGGACCCATCTTATGGAATGGATGATCGGGCGGGAGCAGCAAATGCAGATGAGAATGAAGTATTTGAACGAGAGGAGAATGAAGCAATGGATACATTGCATATTGAGCCAACGGATCGAGAGGAGATTGAACCAAATACATAGGAGATTGAACCAAATGCAGGGGATATTGAACCAAAATGTAGGGGAGATTGAACCAATGGATCGAGAGGAGATTGAACCAAATGCAGGGGAGATTGCACAAAATGCTTGGGAGATTGAAGCAATTGATTCACTGGATGCAGAGAATAAAGCAATTTATTCATTGGAAGCAGAGTTCAAAAGTAAAGGAAATACACAAGAGGATATTGAAGAAATGATGCCAATGCATTTTGAACCGTATGAACCAATGAATCGAGATGTGATTGAACCAATTGTACAATAGAATGAAGCACTTGCTTCATTGGATGCAGAGAAAAAGAACAAAGGGAACAAACGGAAGAAGCTGATGGTGGACTCCGAGAATATTACACCTAGGATCACCCGGAGCAAGGTGGTGAACCCAGTGAAAAACAATAGTAGAAAGAAAAAAATGAATTTCAATTATTAATTTAAATTTGTATGATGAATTTGAACTACTGTCAAAGTTTGTATTGAATTCGAACTAGTGTGATGCTCCCAAGTTTGTATGTTGGATAATCCCATAATGTAAGTGTTACTGCAAGTTTCAATGGTCATCCACCTAGTTGCTTAGCACTACTCAATTTTGTCCTCGACATGTGGTGAACACATGGGGTTTAGCTAGTTCATGGCTTAAACCATAGCAAACATTGACCAATTGATCCAAAATTTGGCACACTTGTGTATCTTGGATTGATTTACCATATGAAGTTGCAAATTTTGGATTTACTTGTCATTATCAATTTTATTTTTCTAAGTGATTAAATTCAAAAAATTGGTATTAGGGTTAGTTTAATTCAAAAAAAGTCAAAACATAGTGCAACCTTCGCATGGAGTCTTGTTGTGTTACCTACAACCTAGCATGAATAATAAAGTAAAAGGAAATAAAGAGAAATGGACTTATACCCTAAACCACTTCTTAAACCCTTCTTGGAATGAGCTACTATCTATGAAGATGCATGGCTTTCTACTCAATCAACCTCAAAAAATAAACCATCCCAAAACATACTTTGTCTAAATGAGGCCAAATTTGGAACACTTGTGCAACTTTGAGTTGCAAACAATATAATGTCGACCAAGATGGATTGTTTTGTTCAAATAACACATTTTCCATTTTTATGCCAAAAGCTTGAATTTTCCTTACTCATTTTTTATCTGAGTGCCCTTGTTTTCCTTAGCTCTACTCAGTTTTCCCCTCCCGCTAAAGTTTTCCTCACTTTTCCCCTCCCGCTAAAGTTTTCTTCACTTTTTCCCTCTCTCCTATCTCAGTTTGGCTACGCTCTGATTGGTCGTGATGTATGTCACACGGATGTTGGCTAATCACCGTTGGATACATCGTGATCCGACGGGCTGGAGGTCTCTCTCTCTCTCGATAGACGCACCTACCTTGTATGGCAAGGAGAGCTCGACAGTCTAGATGCCTCTCCCCCTTTACATGTCGCACGTATACCAGCCGCATCAACTAGCGCTCAGTTCTATGATTGGTCGAGATGTATGTCACACGGATCTTGGCCAACCATCGTTGGATACATCATGGTCCAACGGGCTAGGGTCTCTCTCTCCCGTTGGGCGCACCTACCCTATATGGAGAGGAGAGCCCGCCGGGCTGGATGTCTCTCCCTCCCTTTCCCTGTCACACGTATACCAGTCGCATCTTCCTTCCCTCCTATCAATGTACGGTAGTGTGGCAGTCCGAATGGCAAGCGGCAGCGCGAATCAAAGTGTGGCGGTCCGAACGGCATGCGGCCACACAGATCTAAGCGTGGCGGTCTGAACAGCGTGAGGAGGCATGGATCTAAGTGTGGCGATCCGAATGGTGTGCGGCGGTGTGGACCTAAGCGTGGTGGTTGGAATGGCGTGCGGCAGCGCGGACCTAAGCATGGGAGTCAGAACGGCTTGCGGCGGTGCGGATCTAAGCGTGGCGGCTGGAACAGCTTGCTGCAGTGAGAATCTAAGCGTCTGAAATTTCTGTCTCTGTCTGTCTCACTTCCATTCACCTCCTTAGATCCATTGCTGATGAAATACACCGAGGCTGCGGTAGTACCGACGGTGGTCATCGACGCGACGACGATTGAAGCCATCATCCGCAACATCAGTGTGACGGCGTTGGTGTCGACATTGGTCATCAATGCAATGATGATTGAAGCCATCATCTGCAACATCAGTGCGGTGGCAGTGGTGCCGACTGTCATCATCGATGAAATGACGATTGAAGCCATCATCCGCAACATCAGTGCGATATAGGTGGTGGCGACAGTGGTCATCAATGCAACGACGATTGAAGCCATCATGCACAACATCAGTGCCACAGCGGTGGTGCCGACAATGTTCATCGATGCGATGATGATTGAAGCCATCATCCTCAACATCACTGCGACGATGCAGATCAAGCCCTTGTGAACCAAATCTATGGGTGGCTGGCACGTCGAGGTCCACTTCAACGGTGAAGGTCGGATGTACCTCATGGTCAGATGGATGGGAGCACTTTGCTCGTACTTCCTGGAGTACACATACGGAGGGGAGGGCGGCTAGCTCACCG
Organism: Avena insularis; assembly: GCA_023614405.1. Classification (NCBI taxonomy): domain Eukaryota; kingdom Viridiplantae; phylum Streptophyta; class Magnoliopsida; order Poales; family Poaceae; genus Avena; species Avena insularis. The sequence goes on from JAJUPC010000089.1 coordinate 803,320, forward strand.
TCCACTTAAAATTGGGACAAATTTGAACCCAATTTGAACCAAAATTCTGTGACTTAAAATATATGTATGATTTGAATAAATTTGATATGTATTTGAGCCGTGAGACCGTTGTATATGCTCTAAATCTGAATCATAAGTAGTAGTACTTGCTTTGACAATCTCCAGTGGGCTTGTATAAATTTGATCCAAATATGTATGATTTGAATCAAAATTGATATGTATTTGAGCTGTGAGGATGGTGGATATGCTCTAAAGCTGATTCATAAGTAGTACTCCCTCCGACCCAAATTAGTTGATTTAGATTTGTCAAGATTCGATTGTATCTAGACATGAATTAGTATTAGATTCATCTGTATCTTGACGAATTTGAGTCATAATTTGGATTGGAGAGAGTAGTACTTTCTTTGATAATCTCTAGTGGGCTTGTATAAATTTGATAGAAATATGTATGATTTGAATCAAAATTGATCTGTACTCTTGAACCGTGAGGCCCAGGAATTGGCATCCCATCTCCGCGCCATGGCCGCGACCACATATCGCTCTCTGGAGAAGAAGAATGCAGCGTCAAGAAGAACGGGGAATTGATGCTGTCGCCAATGCTACAAGTCTACATGGCAGCCACGATGGCAGTGACAGAACAGTCAAAACTGATAGGGCCCCAACTTGACCCTCTAGGCATTTGGCATGCCAACTATGGGCAGCTAGATCCAATGGGAAGCAACTCGGGCCCTGCAATGCATTCTCTTGACAACTTTCGGACCACAAAATGACTAAATTAGCAGGAACTCACAACCATCCATTGAATAACAATTCTACTCTCTAAATTAGCTATCTATTCAACTAATCATTACACATGCCACCCTTCACCACAACCGAATACTATAACTGCTAGGACGGAGATGATAACTACTAAAACTAACCACATGAATCTACTATATATTCTCCTCCACCTTCTGACATAGGTATGATTACTCGGATGCTTATGATTTACTACCCTATACTGGGTAAAAGGCTTATGGTCCATGAAGATTTCAGATGATAGCCCAAGGAAGCAACTGACAAAGATTTTGATTGTATTAGGAAAGTCACTATGAACCGACAATGTATTGGTGTTGTAATTACGCGTGTATGAAACCTATCCGCATACAGCTTTGAGACCCGGCTTATTATATATAGGACGGGAGAAGCCCAAGTGAGGGTATAAAAAATCTCCCAGGCAACTTGTAATAGGGCGATTCTTTAATATTCAGGCGACTTTGACTTCATTGTTTTCCTGACATCCAACGAAATCCCCAGCATTCTGTTTTCCGTGAAACCCTAAGTCCTTCACTATGGACATTGCCGAGGTTACCCCTCGTCACCTTCACTTCAAGTTCATGTTTTAGATTTTCTACCACTTTATCAGATACGGCAAGATCAGCCTCAAGTATCAACTTCTCTTTGCGAATAAGCTCTGAATTCTTCATTTCTTCCTCGATAGTACGCTTCAGCTCGAATATGAACAGTTTTTTACGGGCCAATTCATCACCTAAATTGGCAACCATCTCCTCCAAATCCATCCTCTGGCTAGACCACTGGGTTGATTCATCTTGGTATGAGTGTACCATGGATCATCAGCCTGCATAGCTCACTGTAACAATCCCAAAATAAACCCAATTGAAATCAGTCCGACAGTCCATGGCGGCACTTCAAATTCAATGGTAGTACAAAGAGAAGGAGCTACCTAAACTTCCAACATGGTAGGAGAAGGAGAATGTGACCATGACAAGATCGATTCCTCACCCTCGCTGGTGTACCCGCTACGACCAGACATTGATGACTAATTTGCAATTGCAATATTGAGGAAATTATGGGAGCCGAATCAATTAGGGTAGGCGGAGCAGGAGTGAAGGTCTTACCATGCACTACTAGCAATTGTTGTGACTGTTCATCGAGCTATGGCGGCGGAACAAAATCCCGGTCGTCGTGGGCGGTGGACCTGCCTATGGTCGGTACTACCTTAATGTACAATACATGCGGATGAAATAGGTGCTGGAGATGTGGTTGAGGTGTAGCGCGGCAGTCCGTCCAACGCTGCCATACGAAGGATCTAGCGACACGCCGACGCGCCGACGATGGCTTCTCTATCCGCTGGTGGGATAGGAATAAGCAAATCCCCCCTCTAGCCCCACATGGTGGCCCCATCGGTCATTGGCTTTGACTGCCCAACAGAATGGCCCCACATGGTGTAACACCCCAAAACTTCTAATCAAGATTATCAAGTTCTAACTACCCAATTTAGGGTTAACAAAAACTTTTATCAAGAAAATGAATATGAATGCATGTGTAGATTTGAGTGCTTATGCCATGCTTGATTGTTGCCAATGATGTGAAATGGTTTAAAGGTTAATACTACATCATCTAGACCTTTTACAAACAAAATAAAAAGAAAAAAATCAAATATGAATAAATAAAGCAAATGGTCATTTTGGCAAAAGTTAACCACTAGGCCACTTTGTGTGTTCCTAGAAGAAGAATTCTAACAGAAACATTTCTATTTATTTTCACCCCTTGCTAGACCAAGTAAAAGTGTATCAAGGCCCACTTTACAAACTTACAAAAATATCTTTCAAATTAATTTAATGGACAGTTGAAAATTTAATCTAGTTCATATGTTAAGATCCCACTTATTCAAAAACCTATAAAATCAATTCCCCTTGACCTCTCCAAGCAAACATAGACTCTCAAGCTTAACTTAAGATCACTCAAAAATTTTGAATCAAAATTTCCAAAGCAAGTTTCATGCGGCCATTTCCACAAACACCTTGCTTACACTAATTTAACCTCCTGCCTAACTTCACTGTTTCCACAGTAATTAGTCGACCATTTGGTCTCCACTTCACTCCCCTGTCTCCCCTGAGCATAGCCGGCACCTAGACCAAGTCCCCCCTTTGCTGTTTACATAGTGGAGCACCGCCCGATTTTGGTCATCACTGGCCGACCATGGCCAGCTCACAGTAGACACCGCCGTAGCCAACCATGATGTCCACGAAGCACGCCGCACTCCACCGCCACCTCTTGTCCCAGCCTCGACCCCATCCGAGCCCTAGACCACCCTAGCTACGCCGCGCACCGTGCCTCTACACCATGTCCAGAGCGCGCTAGCTCGCCGCGCTCGACCAGCTCGCCCGGACCACGCCTTGCCCTCGCCACGCACGCGCACGCACGCCATGATCACAGCAACCCAGTAGACAACCCCGTTCACCACCGCACGACCCGCAGCTGCCGCACGCCGCCGCAAACACCTCTTTGTCCGTGCGGAGCACCGCACGCTCCCGACCGAACCACACTGCCCCACGCCTCATTATTAAGTCCGTGAGAACCGCCAGGGAACCACACACTGCCCACTAGCCTCCGCCATGCCGATAGCCGCCTGTAGCATCATCACCGACGAGCTCGCGCCGCACCGTTCGGTCCCCTCGCCGCAGAATAAAAGGAGGCCACCCCTGCCTCTTTTCTCCACACCATTCCACTCACCACCTCTCACTGACCCTCCCCCACTTCTTCCTGGAGCAAGGCAAGATCTCTCTCGCCGGAATTTGGCCGCAACCCGTCGCTACTGGACGAGAAGGGCGTCATCGATTTCGACCACCCCAAGACCTACCGTGACCGCGCCTCGACCCGGCGTCGTCTACCATGTCGATCGCCCCCGTCGCCGACCCTAGCTGGAGCCCAGGTGAGCCTACCCAGACCCCCACCGCCGTGCTAGGTCATTTTCCTCGCCGGAGTAGTTCGTCATTGATGACGACTCCCAGCAGTTAGATTAGAATTTGATCACATGGCCTAGATTCACCGATATCGTTTCGTTTAGTTAGTCTCGCTGACGAGTGGACCCCCTGCTTAACTTCCCGCGCTGGCCCGGAAATTCAAATATTGGTTTTTCCATTTTAGTTTAAACTAGTTTCTGTCCACATATTAAAAAAATCAATTCAGAGAGTTTCACTGAACCAAATTGCGTGATTCAAATTTTGCTAGAAAGGTATCTAAATTATCTATCCAAGCCCGTTGGATTTAAATCATTTGGAGTTAGATATAATCTTTAGTAAAAATAACGAGATAGAGACTTTTGCAAATTCAAACATTTTTCAAAAATCAACCATAATAGCTTTTGAGTTGATTCCAACTCTCAAAAATCACATTTGATAATATCTATCTGAATATGTAAAAATGTCTAGGTTTGCATGTAGTGACACTGGACTAGTACCAACAGAATGCTATTAGGGCATTTCTAGTCACCTTAAATTTATTAAATGATAATCTTAAACTTTATAAAATATGACCAACCCTTTAAATCACATTCCCATGTATTAGAATATGTGGTGATGACATGTGTCAACATGAACCCATATTTTAATTGGAGAATATTAAATCTTAATTAATTTCAATGAGTAGAAAGTACTTTTCTCAAATAAACTAAATAAAACTAGTTCCTCATTTCATGTGATGATTGTGATGATGCTAGATCATCAAGTATGAGCCTTAGTGTGCTAAATAGAATTAGTTAAGTATTGTTTGGTGATTGTGTACCTCGTATTTATGTATAGACGATAGTACTTACCCAAGCTACGAGGAGGAGGAGTTCTACCCCGAAGAAGAGGAGGAAAACTTCAACCACCGCACCAATCAAGGCAAGCTAGATCTATGCAAGATATTATTGGCAAGCTAGAATTATACAAGTTAACCATGCAAGCTTTAACATAAGCAAGATGCATTAGGCATGCTTGGTTATACACTTTGATTTATACCCATCCCAAGTGTTACTTGCAAGCTTTACTCTTTTACTTTACCAAAGTTCTTTACCTTTAGTTAGTGCCTTGTGAGTATTGGAAAGTAGTATAGATAGCATAAAGAGTATAAAACTAGGCCTATACTAGATGTCATTCTATGGCATGAGATTGAAGATTGGCACCCTCATTAGTGAACACTCTTAACTTAGTGGCTAGTGCTAAGCATAAAACTTGATCACTTTAGATGGGAATACTTCGTGAAAATGATTATGAATACCTTGGAATGATGAGTCGTTCTATTGAAATTTTTTGACATGTGTTGAGAAACACAAATGGATTTGGTGATGAAAATGTTGAGGCATGAGCCTTATCCCTTTATAAAAAGTGATGGTTGGGTTCGGATGCGATACCATTCCAATTTTACCGTACAACCACAATACCTGAATTGGGTAAGGCTTAGCCAGAAGTTTATATGCATTAGTATGGGTTCCCTCGCAGACAAGGTTTGAGCTGAGGCTACCTCTTGATGATGCCCACCTATGTAGTGCCCAGGATGGCAGATTGCCATGGCTGGGAGGCCAAGCTCATAGGGGAGGTGTCTATACTAGAGTGTGTAATTGAAAGGTTATGATTGATTAACCGCATACTAAGTATGATGATTCAGGGTTATCCCTGATGGATGTATCGAATTTTTTGGTGAAAGTGTACCACCTCTACAGAGTGTCAAACTATTCGAATAGCCGCGTCCGCGGTCATGGACAGTTGGAGTGGCCATACTGTTCCATCGTCAGATGTTTTGAAAGTGACTTGTGAAGTGAACTATTATTTTTGACTTGACCACAACAAGGTTGTGAATATGAAAACTAGGTACCCACTTAAAGTGATTTAGAACATTTACTTAGTTTTCTTTACTTCTAAACTCAGTTTCGATAAATCTGGCTTTTTGCAAATAAACTTAGAGCTTAGGATTTCCTACTAGAACTACCTTACTTGTTAGTGATAGTTTGCGAGTACTTAAAGAGTACTCATGGATTTGTCCCTGGCTATTCCCGTGGCCAGACTATGAGGAGGACTACCAGGAGGATGGACAGCTGGACGTCTACGACAACTAGGATCATCTCCCATCATCAGCATTGCCTGTGACACTGAAGATGGAGCCCACTGCTACACTTATTATTCCATTGCTTGTTTGTATTAAGACTGGACCATGAGATTCTTTATTTGTGTAAGACCTTATTATGGTTTGTAATGGATGAAGTACTGTGATATCTAATCTGTTATGTCTCCTAAAAATGGTATTCCTGGGATTGCGATGTACGACATAACAGGCATCTAGGATTAAAAATCCGGGTGTGGACAAGTTGGTATCAGAGCCATCCTAACCATAGGAGACCCTAGTTAGAATGGACGTCCGAACAAAAACTTAGTTTCGAAACAAAAGAAGTGAGCATTTATGAAAACTTATTCCCACTCTTATCCTTAATTCTGTCAAAAAATACATGTTCCTAAAAAATTCTTACATTCCTACATAAAATTTGACAGACTTGATCACCTCACTAACTTACTCATCCTAAATTCTTATAGATGGAAGTTCAGTATTGCAAGTTCTTCCAGTTGGGCAACGGAGGCCAGCTAATCTTTGAGAGGGATCTTGATGCACTATCAGAGTATCTTGAGCGCCCGCATCCAGAATTCTTTGGGGCTCAACTCAAGGATCACCCAGGAGGAGATCTACAATGGCTAATAGTTGTAGATCTCAGAGGCAAGATGGAAGCACCCCTTTCTGAGAAGATCCAATTCACCGTGTGAGAGAACAACTAGCTAGATGGATTAGCCAGGGCTATGCATGAAGCTCTTGCCCGTCTGTGTGGGAAAACATCAACTTGATCTAGGGAACCCGCTTTGCTCACTTCACAAGGCGTGATTCTATGGGAATGCCATTGGAGATGCCAAGTCACCCAGAGTTGAAGCGCCAGGTGGAGAATCTTGATTTCCTGTTGTATGATAGGAAGAAGGAATTGGACAATGCTCGAGCCTACGCCAACCACAACCGTGCCATTTGATACGTCCAAAACGTATCTACTTTCCCGAACACTTTTGCTATTATTTTTCCTCTAAACTTGTGTGATTTGGATACAACTAACATAGACTGACATTGTTTTCAGCAGAATTACCTTGGTGTCTAGTTTTTGTGCAGAAAATCAACTATCAACAAAAATCCAAGAAAATATGCCAAAAATCCTATTTCACTAGAAGACTCACGGAGCCAGAAGACAAGACAGAGGAGGGCGACGAGGGGCCCACACCACCTGGCCGCGCGGGCCAGGCCTGGCCGCGCCAAGGGGTGGTGTGGCCGCCTCGGTCACTCCCTCGGCCTCCCTCTTCGCCTATAAGTTGCCTCTTGTATAAAAACCAAGGGGGGTTCGACGTTTTTCTAGAAAGAGTTCCGCTACACCGCCACCACCAGATTCCGCAATTCAGAACCAGAAACTCCGTTCTGGCACCTTGCCGGGACGGGGAATTGGAGGAGATCATCGCTATCATCATCACCATCGCTTCTCCATCAACCATCCATGATTCCCCCATCCATGAGTGAGTAATCCCCCACTGTAGTCTATAGGGATGGTAGGGATTCGATGAGATCATTCATGTAATGGCACCAGATTGTTAGGGCATGGTGCCTAGTATCTATTATTAGTGCCTTTTGACTTTGTTGCAACTTGTTATGCTTAATGCTTGTCACTAGGGCCCAAGTGCCATGATTTCAGATCTGAACATGTTATTGATTCATTATGATAGTATTGTTTATGGTCTTACCTGCAAGTTGTATACACATATTGTTGTCCGGAACCAAAGGCCCGTGATGACAATCGTGATAACCGGAGGGGATGGCTTTGATGTGAGGATCACATGTGTTCATGGAGTGTTAATGCTTTGCTCCGGTGCTCTATTAAAAGGAGCACCTTCATTGCCAGTAGTTCCATTGAGGCCCTGCTGCAAACGGGCTGGCAGGAAAAAAGATGTTGTGCAAGTTCTCTTTGCGAGTACGTATGACTATATATGGAACACATGCCTATGATTATCTAGTACTTGGATGCTTTATCTTATTTATCTACAAATGCCCTATGTCTTGATTGCAATATGAATTGTCTTGTCCATGCAACGCCCGTCCATCCATCCCTATGCCTACCGCGCTTTAATCCTACTGTTTACTGCAATTGTTACTACTGCCTTTACTTTTACTACTGCTATTACTTTGCTATTGCTATTACAAAACTGTTGCTACTGATAAAATGCTGTGAGCAAGATTGTTTCTAGGTGCAGCTGAATTGATAACTCAGTTTTTAAGGATTATAAATATTCTTTGGCTCCCTTGTGTCGAATCAATAAATTGGGTTTCACTTCCCTCTAAAATACTGTGATACACCCCCTATACTTGTGGGTCATCACCATTGCCGCCAAAAAGGACCAGACTCTCACCATGCTCGTCAAAGATCGCCAATCACTTCATCATCAGCGTGAGAAGAAGGATCGCACCATCGATCGTCCTCGCAAGAAGGTGGCCACTCTTGAGAAGATCATACATGAGCAAGAAGTCTAGCTTGAAGCAAAGGAAGAGGAAGAAGGTGAAAACATCCAGGGTGATCTTCACTCGTACCTCAGTGATGACAACGACTACCTAGAGGATGATGCCATGGATTTCTACACCGATGATGATGATTCTGACTTCATTGATGATGAGTAGATGCACTTGATCGCTACCATAGGAATGAGTTGTATCGGTCCCACTGTATCTTAGTTCACAGAATGGTTCTTAAAACCATCTATTTTCTATTTGTGTGTGGTGTGTGTTTGTATTGTTTGCTTGAATGAATGAATGAATGAATGAATGAGAACAAGTTAGTTTGCAAAACCTGAGTCAAACTCAAAGTTTAAAGATTTTGAAACAAAACCATGAACCTTAGAACTTTCCCTCTTACCTCATTATCTATCTCAATCTTCAGATGACTCGTGGAAACCCCGGAGGAAGCAGCTCATCGCAGGACCCGATGCTGCAGATTCTGCACATGCTAGTTTCTGACCGTGAAGCTAGTAGAGCCAAACGCCAAGCCAACCTAGCCACTCTTCAACAGATATCTCAGATGGCCCACAATAATCAAGGTCATGGAAATCAGGATCACCATGGATCCAAGCTTAAGAACTTTCAAAATACCAATCCCCCTATCTTTAACAAATCTGAGGATCCCTTAGATGCTGATGACTATCTGCAAACCATGGAGAACAATTTGGAGGTCGCAGGAGTTGAAGCCAATGAGAAGGTGTTGTTTGCCACCCACTATTTGGCAGGAGATGCAAGAGCCTGGTGGAATAGCACCCGTACCATGAACCATGGTCAGATGATGACTTGGGACGCATTCAAGATCAAGTTCAGCCGCACCCATGTGCCACAAGGTTTGGTTACCAGAATGAGAGATGAGTTCAGGGAACTGAAGCAAGGAAGGATGACGGTAGTTGAGTACCGTGACAAATTTCTATCCCTAGCTAGATACGCCCCTGATGAGATCAACACTAAAGCCAAGAAGAAGGAAAGGTTCCTGAATGGATTGCATGATGAGATGCAGACTGTGTTAGTCAACATCCGTTTTGAAGATCTAGAAGAACTAGTAGACTCTGCCATCCAGATGGAAGGGAAGATCAACCAAGCCAATGACAACCACAAGCACAGGATGATGCACCAGACTGGGTCCCACAATACCCAGAAGTATCACCCCAACCTGTCTGCAGGATATGCCCCAAGAAACAATAGACCACCGATGTCTCGTCCAAGCTACCCCAATCGTAGCGGAGGAAACTTGAAGTCCGGAGGAAACCACAACAACAACCCCGACAACTCCAACAATTTCAACTGTGCATCGCCCAAGTCCAACAACAATAACAACAACAATACTGCCCCAAGGACTAAAAGCAATGTCGTGCCTGTTGCAGCCAAAGAAAATTCCCAGATTACTTGCTTTGAATGTGGAGTCAAGGGTCACTACTCCAATGAGTGTCCCAAGAAGCTTGCAGCCACCACCAATGTGAATGCCCCTACTCAGCAACAACGCCGTGTTCAGCCAAGAAGGAGATTTGCCCCAGGGAATTCGCTCAACCGCAACGGCCATTTGTTCCACATGAATGCTGAAGAAGCCCAGGAAGCGCCCGATGTCGTGCTGGGTATGTCTTCTGTTAACTCAGTACATGCAAGAGTGTTGTTTGATCCTGGAGCATCGCACTCGTTTGTTATAGAACAATTTGCATGCACTAGTAATATTCAACCAACAAAATTGAAGCATGTCATGATAGTTCAAATACCTGGTTCAACCACCAAAGCTACAAAAATTTGCAACGCTGTACCTATCAGAATACATGGGATAGATTTTTATGCCAATCTAATAGTACTTGGAACCAAAGGTTTGGAAGCAGTACGAGGAATGGATTGGATGTCGAAACATAAAGGATTAACCGACTATGCTAAGAAAGCCATAACCATGACTAGTAGCTCTGGAGTATCAGTAGAGCATGTATCTGAAATCTTGCCCCGTCAGTTCAAATGAAACAAGAGTCTAGCCCAACCAACCATAGACGAAGTCAGAGTAGTCTGTGAATACCCCGACGTATTCCCAGATGAATTGCCCGGTATGCCCCCAGATCGGGATATCGAGTTCATCATTGAACTAATTCCTGGAAACGGACCCATAGCTCAGAGACCTTATATGAACCCATCTAAATTAGTGGAGATGAAGAAGCAACGTGGTGCTATGCTGGAGAAAGGTTTGATTCAACCAAGTGCGTCGCCATGGAGATCGCTTGTTTTATTTGTGGATAAGAAAGATGGAGGTAACCATTTGTGTACGGATTACCGAAAGCTGAATGATGTCACCATCAAGAACAAGTACCCACTACCCAAGATCGAGGATATGTTTGATCAGTTGACTGGTGCTAGAGTGTTCTCTAAGATTGATCTTAGGACTGGTTATCATCAACTCAAGATTCGTGCAATGGATATTCCAAAGACTGCCTTTACCACTAGATATGGATTCTATGAGTATACGGTCATGTCTTTTGGATTAACCAATGCCCCCGCTTATTTCATGGATCTCATGAATAAGATTTTTATGAACTTTCTGGATAAGTTTGTCGTTGTTTTTATCGATGATATTGTAATCTATTCCAAGTCAGATGAAGACCATGAGCTACATCTGAGAACCATCCTTGAAACCCTTAGAGAGCATCAGTTGTATGCCAAGTTTAGCAAATGTGAGTTCTGGCTGAAAGAAGTAGGATTCCTCGGACATATTGTGTCGGAAGGAGGAGTCACTGTCGATCCTGCCAAGATCAAAGATGTTGAAGAATGGGAAGCCCCAACCACTCAAACCCAAGTTCGTGCATTTCTTGGATTAGCGGGATACTACCGCAAGTTCGTTGAAGGATTTTCGAGCATCGCAAGGCCAATGACCCAACTGTTGAAGAAAGACAAGAAGTTTGAATGGACCGTCAAATGTGAAGCAAGTTTTCAAGAGCTCAAGAAGAGATTGATTTCAGCCCCAATTCTGATTATGCTAGATATCAAGAAGCCTTTTGATGTATATTGTGATGCATCCAAGATTGGTCTCGGATGTGTGTTGATGCAAGAAGGCAAAGTCATAGCATATCTATCCCGACAACTGAAGTAGCATGGGCAAAACTACCCTACCCATGATCTTGAATTGGAAGCTGTAGTTTTAACTTTGAAGACATGGCGTCATTACCTTATGGGTAACCGCTATGAGATTTATTCAGATCACAAAAGCTTGAAGTATATTTTCACTCAGAAGGAGTTGAATATGAGGCAAAGGAGATGGATAGAGTTAATCAAGGATTATGACCTTGACATTCACTACCACCCCTGCAAAGCCAATGTGGTAGCGGATGCTCTTAGCAGATTGCCGTGTAGGTTAAACACCATGATCAAAAAAGCCCAGCCAAGTTTGCATGAAGAGTTGGAGCAGTTTAGAATGGACCTAGTTATCAAAGGATTTTTAACTACCATTGAACTTCAACCCACTTTGATCAGTCAGATCAAGGAAGCACAAAAGGGAAATTCAAGTATCGACGGAATCAAACGTCATATTGGTATAGGAAAGGTACCTGGATTCATCGAAGATGAAGAAGGAGTTTTGTGGTACAAAGGACGTATCTATGTGCCAGCAGATTCGGAGCTGAAGCAAGTTATCATGCAAGAAGCTCATGATACTCTTTATTCTATCCACCCCAGAGGAATGAAGATGTATCAGGATTTGAAGGAGCAATTTTGGTGGCATAAGATGAAGAGAGAAATCGGAAGCTACATAGCCATGTGTAATATCTGTCAGAGAGTCAAAGCGGAACATTAGAGACCGTAGGACTTTTGCAACCATTACAGATTCCGGAATGGAAATGGGATTCTGTCAGAATGGACTTTATCACTGGTTTGCCTACTTCTAGTAGGGGAAATGACTCTATCTGGGTCATAGTTTATAGACTGTCCAAGGTAGCCCATTTTATACCTGTCAAGACAACCTACCAGAGTTCGAAGCTAGTAGAGTTGTACATTGCTAGAATCATCAGCTTGCATGGAACCCCCAAGACAATAGTGTCAGATCGAGGAACCCAGTTTACCTCAAGATTTTGGCAGAAAGTCCAAGAAGGATTAGGAACTAAGTTGAATATTAGCACAGCTTATCACCCGCAGACCGATGGACAAACTGAAAGAGTCAACCAAATCTTAGAAGATATTTTGAGAGCTTGTGTGCTAGAGTATGGATCAAAATGGGAAGAGTGTCTGCCTTTCGCATAATTCTCATACAACAACAGTTATCAAGCCAGTTTGCACATGGCCCCATTTGAATTTCTGTATGGGAGGAAATGTCGTACCCCCTTGAATTGGTCGCAAGTAGGAGAGAGTCAGATTTTCGGGCCCGACATCCTACAAGAAGCCGAAGAGAAGGTTCACAAAGTCCATGAACACCTCAAGACCACCCAATCCAGATAGAAAAGTTATGCTGAGAAGAGACGTCGAGACCTGACTTTCAATGTCGGAGATTTTGTGTATCTCAAGGTGTCGCCTTTGAAAGGAATGCAACGTTTTCAGCTAAAAGGAAAGTTAGCCCCCCAGATATATTGGACCCTTCAAGATTTTGAATTGCAGAGGAGAAGTATCATATCAACTGGAACTGCCAGAGGAGATGTCAGCTATCCATGATGTGTTCCACAACTTGTTACTTCGCAAATGCCTAGAAGTTCCAGAGAAGACCGAAGTGTTCAAGAACATCGATCACCGAGCCATAGATATCAATAAGGATCTGACGTATCGAGAAGTGCCCATACGTATTTTTGAAGAAGCTTCCAGAACCACCAGGACCCGGAGAATCAAGTTTCTCAAGATCCAATGGAGCAACCATACCAAAGAAGAAGCTACTTGGGAGCGAGAAGATTACATTAGGACTGAGTTTCTAGATCTCTTTAGTTCCTAGTTTTTCTTAAATCTCGGGACAAAATTTTGTTTAAGGAGGGAAGGTTTGTAACACTCCAAAACTTCTAATCAAGATTATCAAGTTCTAACCACCCAATTTAGGGTTAACAAAAACTTTTATCAAGAAAATGAATATGAATGCATGTGTGTTTGCATTAGTGTAGATTTGAGTGTTTATGCCATGCTTGATTGTTGCCAATGATGTGAAATGGCTTAAAGGTTAATACTAGATCATCTAGACCTTTTACAAACAAAATAAAAAGAAAAAGAAATCAAATATGAATAAATAAAGAAAATGGTCATTTTGACAAAAGATAACCACTAGGCCACTTTGTGTGTTCCTAGAAGAAGAATTCTAACAGAAACATTTCTATTTCTTTTCACCCCATGCTAGACCAAGTAAAAGTGTATCAAGGCCCACTTTACAAACTTACAAAAACATCTTTCAAATTAATTTAATGGATAGTTGAAAATTTAATCTAGTTCATATGTTAAGATCCCACTTATTCAAAAACCTATCAAATCAATTCCCCTTGATCTCTCCAAGCAAACATAGACTCTCAAGCTTAACTTAAGATCACTCAAAAAATTGGAATCAAAATTTCCAAAGCAAGTTTCATGCGGCCATTTCCACAAACACCTTGCTTACACTAATTTAACCACTTGCCTAACTTCACTATTTCCACAGTAATTAGTCAACCATTCGGTCTCCACTTCACTCCCCTGCCTCCCCTGAGCATAGCCAGCACCCAGAACAAGTCCCCCCCTTTGCCGTTTACATAGTGGAGCACCGCCCGATTTTGGTTATCGCTGGCCGACCACGGCCAGCTCACAGCAGACACCGCTGCAGCCAACCATGATTTCTAGGAAGCACGCCGCACTCCATCGCCACCCCTTGTCACAGTCTCGATCCCAGCCGAGCCCTAGACCACCGTAGCTACGCCGCGCATCGTGCCTCTGCACCATGTCCAGAGCGCGCTAGCTCGCCGCGCCTGACCAGCTCACCCAGACCATGCCTTGCCCTCACCACGCACGCTCACGCACGCCATGATCACAGCAACCCAGCAGACAACCCCGTTCGCCACCGCGTGACCTGCAGCTGCCGCACGCCGCCGCAAACACCTATGCGTCCGCGTGGAGCACCGCACGCTCCCGACCAAACCACACCGCCCCACACCTCGCCATTAAGTCCATCAGAACCGCCAGGGAACCACGCACCGCCCACTAGCCTCCGCCATGCCGATAGCCACCTGTAGCATCATCACCGACGAGCTCGTGCCCGTACCGTTCGGTCCCCTCCCCGTAGTATAAAAGGAGGCCACCCCTGCCTCTTTTCTCCACACCATTCCACTCATCACCTCTCATTGACCCTCCCCCACTTCTTCCCGGAGCAAGGAGAGCTCTCTCTCGCCAGAATTTGGTCGGAGCCCGCCGCTGCTAGAGGAGAAGGGCGTCGTCGATTTCGACCACCCCAAGACCTGCCATGACCACGCCTCGACCTGCCGTCGTCTACCACGTCGATCGCCCTCGTCGCTGACCCTAGCTGGAGCCCAGGTGAGCCTAGCCAGACCCCCACCGCCGCGCTAGGTCATTTTCCTCGCCGGAGTAGTTCGTCGTTGATGATGACTCCCAGCCGTTAGATTAGAATTTGATCGCACGACCTAGATTCACCGATACCGTTTCGTTTAGTTAGTCTCGCTGAAGAGTGGACCCCCTCTGTCAGCAGCCCGCTGCACTGTGCAGTGTAGTTGGGCCATCCTGTTTAACTTCCCGCGCTGGCCCAGAAATTAAAAAATTGGTTTTTCCATTTTAGTTTAAACTAGTTTCTGTCCACATATTAAAAAATCAATTCAGAGAGTTTCACTGAACCAAATTGCATGATTCAAATTTTGCGAGAAAGGTATTTAAATTATCTATCCAAGCCTGTTTGATTTAAATCATTTGGAGTTAGAGATAATCTTTAGTAAAAATAACAAGAGAGAGACTTTTGCAACTTCAAACATTTTTCAAAAATCGACCATAATGGCTTTTGAGTTGATTCCAACTCTCAAAAATCACATTTTATAATATATATCTAAATATGTAGAAATATCTAGGTTTGCATGCAGTGACATTGGACTAGTATCAAAAGAATGCTATTAGGGCATTTCTAGTCACTTTAAATTTATTAAATGATAATCTTAAACTTTATAAAATATGACCAACCCTTTAAATCACATTCCCATGTATTATAATATGTGGTGATGACATGTGTCAACATGATCCCATATTTTAATTGGAGAATATTAAATCTTAATTAATTTCAATGAGTAGAAAGTACTTTTCTCAAATAAACTAAATAAAACTAGTTCTTAATTTCATGTGATGATTGTGATGATGCTAGATCATCAAGTATGAGCCTTAGTGTGCTAAATAGAATTAGTTAAGTATTGCTTGGTGATTATGTACCTCGTATTTATGTATAGACGATAATACCGACCCAAGCTACGAGGAGGAGGAGTTCTACCTTGAAGAAGAGGAGGAAAACTTTAATCACTGCACCAATCAAGGCAAGCTAGATCTATGCAAGCTATTATTGGCAAGATAGAATTATACAAGTTAACCATGCAAGATTTAACCTAAGCAAGATGCATTAGGCATGCTTGGTTATACACTTTGATTTATACCCATCCCAAGTGTTACTTGCAAGCTTTACTCTTTTACTTTACCAAAGTTCTTTACCTTTAGTTAGTGCCTTGTGAGTATTGGAAAGTAGTATAGATAGCATAAAGAGTATAAAACTAGGCCTATACTAGATGTCATTCTATGGCATGAGATTGAAGATTAGCACCCTCATTAGTGAACACTCTTAACCTAGTGGCTAGTGCTAAGCATAAAACTTGATCACTTTAGATGGGAATACTTGGTGAAAATGATTATGAAAACCTTGGAATGATGAGTCATTCTATTGAAATGTTTTGACATGTGTTGAGAAATACAAATGGATTTGGTGATGAAACTATTGAGGCATGAGCCTTAGCCCTTTATAAAAACTTATGGTTGGGTTCGGATGCGATACCATTCCAATTTTACCGTACAACCACAATACCTGAATTGGGTAAGGCTTAGCCGGAAGTTTATATGCATTAATATGGGTTCCCTCGCGGAAGAGGTTTGAGATGAGGATACCTCTTGATGATGCCCACCTATGCAGTGCCCAGGATGGCAGATGGCCATGGCTGGGAGGCCAAGCTCATAGGGGAGGTGCCTATACTGGAGTGTGTAATTGAAAGGTTATGATTGATTATCCGCATACTAAGTATGATGATTCAGGGTTAGCCCTGACGGATGTATCGAATTTTGTGGTGAAAGTGTACCACCTCTACAGAGTGTCAAACTATTCGAATAGCTGCGTCCGTGGTCATGGACAGTTGGAGTGGTCATACTGTTCCGTCATCAGATGTTTTCAAAGTGACTTGTGAAGTGAACTATGATTTTTGACTTGACCACAACAGGGTTGTGAATATGAAAACTAGGTCCCCACTTAAAGTGATTTAGAATGTTTACTTAGTTTTCTTTACTTCTAAACTCGGTTTAGATAAATCTGGCTTTTTGCAAATAAACTTAGAGCTTAGGATTTCCTACTAGAACTACCTTACTTGTTAGTGATAGTTTGCGAGTACTTAAAGAGTACCGATGGCTTTGTCCCTGGTTATTCCCGTGGCCAAACTATGAGGAGGACTATCAGGAGGATGGACAACAGGACATCTATGACAACTAGGATCATCTCCCATTGTCAGCATTGCCTGTGACACTGAAGATGGAGCCCACTGCTACGCTTATTATTTCGCTTCTTGTTTGTATTAAGACTGGATCATGAGATCCTTTATTTGTGTAAGACCTTATTATGGTTTGTAATGGATGATGTACTGTGATATCCAATCTGTTATGTCTCGCAAAAATGGTAATCCTGGGATTGCGATGCACGGCATAACATGCATCTGGGATTAAAAATCTGGGAGTTGACACATGGTGGCCCCATCGTTCATTGGCTTCGACGGCCCCACAGACTGGCCCCATTTGTCATTGGCTACACCGGCTACACAATTAGGAAAAAAGCGGCCCACAAGTTAGCGAGAGATGGATGGCTGGTCCGACGTCTATCTTGGCCCCATCCGTCAGCATGTAACGGCCACGGCAGGACCTGCCCCAACGCGGTCCCCCCGATCAGCATGTAACGATCAAGCCTTTGACCTGACGGCATCCCTCCGTCCGAGCGCCTGCGAGGGTTTTAGAATAGAGGGAGGGGAAAAGTGAGGAAAAGTTAAGCGTCTGGGGAAAACTGAGTACAACTAACGAACCAGGGGCACGAAAATAGAAATCCCACATTATTATGCCTTTTATCTATCTTCCTCTCATGTCCGAGTAAACCCCCATGGGCATGGGAGATGTAGGGTATTGGTGAGATGCGATGTGCCTCTCTTATTTCCATTCATTTGTGATTGTGGTCGTGATTATTATAATGTGAGATTGAACATCTATGTTTGCCTAATGCTTGTTGTCTAATTTAAGGGCCCAGATAACATGACCGATCTCATAGATATGAACTTGTTTACTAGTGAATCGGTGACCCCCGAGTGACATAGCCGATATCAAGGAGGATCTAGTACTACTCGAGGATCAACAAGGAACCATCAAGATTAAAGCCTCGATCCAGTCAAAAGACCTTAATTAATGTGCTGGCCATTACTATGATAACAGGCAGATGGATCATTGGGACAAGGGAAAATTTTCCATGAGGACTCCTAGTTGGTATATGGGTTGCTTTCCTACTCATTTATTAATATGAAGTATCACAATCACTTATCTCATTTTATCCATTTGGCATATTCACTATCACCATGAACTGTTTCTCTCCATGCCTAGCTTCTCATCTGTATAAACTCCGAACACTTTCATCGTCTTTCTACTTTTATGTTGTTTACTTTCAGCATCTACCTTTACTGAAGTTTATCCTATTATTCACTCACCACTTTCCACCTCAACCACTTGCAATGAATTCACTCAAGACATGTGGCACCTTGGGTGCGATAGAAACGTCGCATAAAAACATTTACCGAAGCTCCTTATTGGGATCAATATAAAAACTGGAATTAGTACTTCCACGAAAATATGTTCTGACGAACCTGTGCACTTGCAGTCCATCATCAAGCTATTTTCTGGCACCGTTGTGGGAGAGCTACGCGCTAAGTGTTTGTTTCTTGACATTTGTAATGTGTTGGTACCATCCATGATCTCCGTTCAAGATAGGGGTACCACTCGTTTAGGTAGAACTTATTTGCCTCCTTATATTGATTGTATTCCTACTGAAATACGCCTAGAATTTATTGAAAGATTTTCTAACTCACGTTTTGTAGATGTGAACAAGTTTGATTACTTTAATGGCAGACTTGACCATTACCTAGGGGGCCGAAAAGCCTGAACAACCATTGGGAGAATATGGAAATCCATCTAGGCACCTAAGAAAATGCCTATTCTTTACCCTGATTTAGAAGCTGGAGAATTTGAAATATATCCTGACCTAATCTATATGATGAAAGAAATTGCTTTCATAGAGAAAGAAGATCAAGATCCTAGTGATCATTTGACAAAAGTCCATGACCTCTGTGCTACACTTAAGCTAGCTAATCTACCGATAGAGTTTGTACTTCTCAAACTTTTCCGCTGGTCCTTAAAAGAAAATGCATTTACTTTGTTATAATCACTGCCCAATCACACTATAAAAACTTGGGAAGATTGCAGCCGCGAGTTCATGCATAAATATTGTTCATTTACTAAAATCATGCAAATTAAACATAGAATTAGAAACTTTCTTCAAGGAATTGGGGAATTTTTGAAGGAAATATGCCCTGAGAGGCAATAATAAAGTTGTTATTATGTATTCCTTATATATGATAGATGTTTATTTTGCATGCTAGAATTGTATTGATCGGAAACATCAATACATGTGTGTTTAATAAACAAAAAGGGTTCCTAGTTATGCCTCTCTTATAGACTAGCTTGTTGATTAACAAGATGATCAAGGTTTCCTGATCATAGACATTGGATGTTGTTAATAACAAGGTCACGGCATTTGTGAATGATGTGATGAACATTCATCTGAAGTATAGCATTACGATCAATTCATTATGTTTATATTGCTATAACATCATATGAAGTAATATTTATCCTTAGACCATGAGATCATGTTAATTGCTAACACCTGAAGAGTATCTTGATAACATCAAACGTCACACCGTAACAGGGTGACTATAAAGATTGGTTCAGTGCTACGAAGGTGTTATGTTGAGGCCCATGGATCAAGAGTGGAATTTGTCAATCCCGATGATGGATAGATATACTCTGGGCCCTCTCGGTGATATCACATTGAGATAGCTTGCAAGCAAGTGATGTGATCACTAGAATGTTATATCACGGGAATGAGAAAAGAGTGCATGTCGGTAACGAGATCAAACTAGGTATTTGGATACCGATGATCAAATCTTAGACATGTATTATATCATGAGACAAAGGGATTAAATTACAAGCATTAAAGGTTCTCACGATCACAGAAGTCATCGTTGAAAATGCAGGAGTCAGTATGGATCTCCAGGTCCCGCTTCTGACTATTGATCTGAGAGGAGTCTCAATCATTTCTGCATTATTCGCGAACCGTAGGGTGACACACTTAAGAGTTACCGGACACTATTTTGGAGCACATATGTTTCAGACGAAAGAATTGCAAAGCGCAGGAATTGTTTCGATAGAAACCGAAATTGTTTTGGGTGAAATTGCAGAAAGTGGTTCTGCATGTGATATTGAAATATTGAAAGGGGTTATATGTGAATGTTTGTTAATTAAAGTAATTAACAAAATTCTGAATAAATTTAATAAAAGAGTTTTATTAAATGAGAGAGCATTAAACTTGGAGAATTTTAATGGATTTAAAGTGGGGACTTTAAAAGGGAATGTGAAGAGGCATTTTAACGTGGAGGGGTTACCACCACATGAATGGGGGAGGTGAGGGGTCACCCCCCATGCGCCGGCCATGGATAGGAGGGGCACCCCCCTCCTCCTCCTTCTTCCACACACCTCCTTGTGAAGGATCTCTCTCCCCCTCTAGAATTATTTCCCCATGGTCTCAGATTAGCGAGATACATGTTCCCGGTGGCATTTCGTCTGGAAGGAGTTGCTTCTTCCACTGGATCACTGGAGCGATGAGGTGGAGGTTGTCTGGTGGCTTGAAC
This sequence comes from Avena insularis, assembly GCA_023614405.1. NCBI lineage: Eukaryota > Viridiplantae > Streptophyta > Magnoliopsida > Poales > Poaceae > Avena > Avena insularis. Next base: position 823,881 of record JAJUPC010000089.1, read on the forward strand.
GTGTGTGCGAGTACGGATGCGCTCGCTGACTTCCTCACGATCTTGAGATCGGCAAGTGTACGACTACATCAACCACGAGTTCCTACTTGTTAACAAAACTCATTGTCTTCGAGTGTAAGTTCTCGTTGGATGTATGTCCACCTGTTGCTTTGTACCTAGTAGATAGATCTTGGTGTGTAGTTCTCATCGTAGGAAAAATTTTGTTTTCTATGTTGCGGACCCAACAGTGGTATCAGAGCCTGATCTATGCGTAGGTGCTTTGCACCGGTAGTACACATATGTTCATATGCGGGCGATGATGATCATGTTATTGCATCTTCTATGTACTTTGGATATTGGTGGCATAGTGGGATGAAGCGGCCCGGACCAACCTTACATGTCATCGTACATGAGACCGAATCCACGACTGACATGCAACTTGTTTTGCATAAGTGGCTGGCAGGTGTCTGTCTCTCCTACTATAGTCAATATCTGATTTACAACGAGTTGCTAATAACTTGGTTATCCTCGTTGTGGTTCATGTTCGTAGGTGAGAATGGTTCTATCTCCGAAAGCCCTAAGCCACGTAAAACTTGCAATTGATAAATTAGAGGCGTCTAGTTTAGATCGTTGCTGGGCTAGTGTATTGATATGGTATTGTTGTAAGTAGATGTATGATAGATACTCTTACAACACATTCAACGTGTAAGTTCCATAGACCTTGGCCTTACACACAAAGGAATGATAGAGATCATACCATGATGCAAATGATAGAGATCAAATGCATGGACCATATCATCTCACTTTACACATTAGATGTTAGCATCACATACTTCTAGTTTGGCGCTTTTGGTAGCATTGTAAGATGATCCCTCATTTAGATATCAAGATAAAATGTGTTCTTCCTTGACTATGCACCATTCTATGGATCGTGTTTCGAGACATCACGTGATGATCGGGTGTACTCGACTCTACGCTTTCATACAATGGGTGTAAGACAGTTTTACACACGTGAGTACTAAGGTTCTTACTTGGCGAGCCTAGCATGTACAGACATGGCCTCGGAACATAGACCGAAAGGTTAAGCATGAGTCATATAGTTGATATGATGCCCATATAGATGCTCACCTTTGAAGCTACACTGACTCACGTGATGATCGGACTTGGTGTAGTGGATTTTGTTCATGTAATCACCAAAAGGACACGAGGGATGTCGTTTTTGAGTGGGAGTTCATTAGTAATTTGGATTAGTTGGACTCAATCTATCATAAACTTAGTCTAAATAAACTTTACAAATTCTGTTGTAGATGGCACCACCTGCTTTTAATTTCAATGTGTTCATGGAGAAAGAGAAACTTGCTGCGAATGGTAGCAACTTCACCAACTGGGCTATGAATTTGAGGATTCTCCTCGCTGTTGCACAAAAGCAATATGTGCTAGATGCGCCGCTAGGCCCCCCACCAGCTCCTGATGCTTCTGACGAGGAAAAGAATGTCTATGTGACTCGTCAGGAGGACCACAACTTAGTTCATTGTGGCATACTGTATGGACTAGAGCCAGAACCTCGAAAGCGTTTTGAAAATGGCAATGCCTTTGATACCATGGGAGAATTGAAAATGATTTTCGATACCCATCCTGCCGTAGAGAGTTATACTGCTACTGAAAAGTTCTTTAGCTGCATGATGGAGGAGAACAGCTCCGTTAGTGAGCATGTACTCAAAATGTCTGGGTATGCCGATAAGCTTGTGTCCTTGGGAATAACGATTCCCATTGACTTAGGCATACATCGTGTTCTCCAATCTCTGTCACCTAGCTACAAGAGCTTCGTGATGAACTATAATATGCAGGGCATGAACAAGACTCTTCCCGAGCTTCTGTCAATGCTTAAGACTACAGAAGTGGAGATTAGGAAAGAACATCAAGTGTTGATGATCAATAGGACCACCGGTTTCAAGAAGGACAAGAAAGGCAAGCACAAGGGAAAGAAGGGTGGCAAATCTGTTGTCGCGCCTGAAAAGAAATCCTGAGCTGGCCCTAAGTCCGATACCGAGTGCTACTATTGCAAGGGGACTAGCCATTGGAAGCACAACTGCCCTAAGTATTTGGTGGACAAGAAGTCCGGCAAGGCAAACAAAGGTATATATGATATACATGTTATTGATGTGTACTTGACTAGTACTCGCAGTAGCACTTGGGTATTTGATACGGGATAGGTTGCTAATATATGTAACTCGATTCAAGGGCTGTGGAACAAGCGACAACTAGCAAGGGATGAGGTCACAATGCGGGTCGGCAATGGATCAAGAGTTGGTGTGATCGCCATCGGAACGCTACCTCTCCGTATGCCATCGGGATTAGTTATAAACCTGAATAATTGTTATTTGGTGCCTGCACTTAGCATGAACATTGTATCCGGATCGTGTTTGATGCAAAGTGGTTATTTGTTTAAATCTAAAAACAATGATTGTTCGATTTATATGGATAATATCTTTTATGGTCATGCACCTGTATTAAATGGTTTACTTCTGATGGATCTCGATAGTAATATTATGCACATTCATAATGTTAATGCTAAAAGGATTAAACTTGATGATGATATATCTGCATATATGTGGCACTGCCGTCTAGGTCATATTGGTGTTAAAGCATGAAGAAACTCCATTCTGATGGACTTTTGGAATCACTTGATTTTGAATCATTTGATACATGTGAGCCATGCCTTATGGGCAAGATGACTAGAACGCCGTTTTCCGGTTCAATGGAATGGGCGACAGATTCATTGGAAATCATACATACTGATGTGTGTGGACCAATGAGTGTGTCGGCGCGAGGTGGATATCATTATTTTGTTACTTTCACGGATGATTTGAGTAGACATGGGTATATCTATTTGATGAAAACACAAATCTAAAACTTTTGAAAAGTTCAAGGAATTTCAGAATGAAGTGGAAAATCATCGTAATAGAAAGATCAAATTTCTACGGTCTGACCGTGGAGGAGAGTATCTAAGTTACGAGTTTGGCACACACAAGAAAGAGTGTGGAATAGTTTCACAACTCACGCCTGCCGGAACACCTCAGCGTAATGGTGTGTCGGAATGTCGTAATCGTACCTTATTAGATATGGTTCGATCTATGATGTCTCTAACTGACTTGCCACTGTCATTTTGGGGTTATGCACTGGAAACAGCTGCATTCACTTTAAATTGGGCACCATCTAAATCCATTGAAACGACACCGTATGAATTATGGTTTGGAAACAAACCTAAGCTGTCATTTCTTAAAGTTTGGGGATGCGATGTTTATGTGAAGAAACTTCAGCCGAATAAACTCAAACCCAAAGAAGAAAAATGCGTCTTCATAGGATACCCTGAGGAAACGATTGGGTATACCTTCTATCATAGATCCGAGGGCAAGGTTTTTGTTGCCAAGAATGGATCCTTTCTTGAGAAGGAGTTTCTCGCGAAAGGTGTGAGTAGTCGGAAGGTAGAACTCGAAGAGGTTATTGAACCTTCTCTTCATGAAATGGCGAGTAGCGCAGCACCGGAAGTTGTTTCGGAGTTGACTTCACCTAATGAAGAGAGAGTTAATGATATTGATCATGAAACTCCGAAAGAGGACACTACCGAACCTCGCAGGTCAAGCAGGACACGTGCAACTCCTGAACTATACGGCAATCCTGTTGTGAATTTCATGGTTGATGAAATGGATGACCCTGCGACGTATGAAGAAGCGATGATGAGCCCGGATTCCAACAAATGGCTAGAAGCCATGAAATCCGAGATGGAATCCATGTACGAGAACCAAGTTTGTACCTTGGTGGACTTACCTCACGATCGAAAGGCCGTTGAGAATAAATGGATTTTCAAAAGAAAAACTGATGCTGATGGTAATGTGACCATCTATAAGGCTCGACTTGTCGCAAAGGGGTTTCGACAAATTCAAGGAGTTGACTACGATGAGACATTCTCTCCCGTAGTGATGCTTAAGTCGGTTAGGATTATGTTAGCAATTGCTGCATATTTCGATTATGAAATATGGCAGATGGATGTCAAAACTGCGTTCCTCAATGGTAATATTGAAGAAGAGTTGTATATGATACAACCTAAGGGTTTAGTCGATCCTAAGGATGCTAAGGTATGCAAACTTCAGCGATCCATCTATGGACTGAAGCAAGCATCCCGGAGTTGGAATCTCCGCTTTGATGAGGTGATCAAAGAGTTTGGATTTGTCCAAACTTATGGAGAGGCTTGTATTTACAAGAAAGTGAGTGGGAGCAATGTGGCATTTCTGATATTATATGTGGATGACATATTATTGATTGGAAATGATATAGATCTTTTAAACAGTGTTAAAAGTTATCTAAACAGCAAATTTTCGATGAAAGACCTTGGTGAAGCGTCATATATATTAGGCATTAAAATCTATAGAGATAGATCAAGGCGCCTAATTGGGCTATCGCAGAGTACATACCTTGATAAGATATTAAAGAAGTTTAATATGGACGGAAGTAAGAAGGGGTTCTTACCTATGTTGCAAGGTAATACATTGAGTAAGACTCAAAGTCCGGCCACTGAAGGAAGAAAGAGATGATGGATAAGATCCCCTATGCCTCGGCCATAGGCTCTATTATGTATGCCATGCTATGTACAAGACCGGATGTGGAACATGCTATTATTTTGACTTGTAGGTAACAATCTGATCCAGGTTGAACCTTTGGATAGCGGTCAAGAACATCCTCAAGTACTTGAGAAGAACTAGGGATATGTTTCTTATATACAGAGGTGAAGAAGAGCTAGTCACTAAGTGTTATGTCGATGCTAGTTTTGACACTGATCCGGATGACTCTAAGTCTCAATCCGGATACGTATTTCTCTTGAGCAGCAGCGTTAGTTGGAGGAGTTCCAAACAACCTGTGGTGGCTGGATCAACGATGGAGGCGGAATATGTTCTTTGCTTGTAAGCGGCAGAAGCGGTTTGGATGAAAGAGTTCATTATGGAACTAGGTGTGGTTCCTAGTGCATTGGACCCAATGGTGATCTATTGTGATAACAATGGAGCCATAATAGCATAAAGGAACCAAGGTCTCACAAGAATTCCAAGCATATTAAGCACGGTTTCACTCCATCCATGAGCATGTCAAGGATGGAGATATAAAGATTTGTAAAGTACACACGGACCTAAATGTAGCAGATCCGTTGACTAAAGCTCTCCCTAGGGCAAAACATGATCAACACCAGAACTCCATGGGTGTTAGATTTATCACTATGTGAACTAGATTATTGTCTCTAGTTCAAGTGGGAGACTGAAGGAAATATGCCCTGAGAGGCAATAATAAAGTTGTTATTATGTATTCCTTAGATATGATAGATGTTTATTTTGCAAGCTAGAATTGTATTGATCGGAAACATCAATACATGTGTGTTTAATAAACAAAAAGGGTTCCTAGTTATGCCTCTCTTATAGACTAGCTTGTTGATTAACAAGATGATCAAGGTTTCCTGATCATAGACATTGGATGTTGTTAATAACAAGGTCACGGCATTTGTGAAATGATATGATGAACATTCATCCGAAGTATAGCATTACGATCAAGTCATTATGTTTATATTGCTATAACATCATACGAAGTAATCTTTATCCTTAGACCATGAGATCATGTTAATTGCTAACACCTGAAGAGTATCTTGATAACATCAAACGTCACACCATAACAGGGTGACTATAAAGATGGGTTCAATTACACGAAGGTGTTATGTTGAGGCTCATGGATCAAGAGTGGAATTTGTCAATCCCGATGATGGATAGATATACTCTGGGCCCTCTCGGTGATATCACATTGAGATAGCTTGCAAGCAAGTGATGTGATCACTAGAATGTTATATCACGAGAACGAGAAAAGAGTGCATGTCGGTAACGAGATCAAACTAGGTATTTGGATACCAATGATCGAATCTCGGACATGTATTATATCATGAGACGAAGGGATTAAATTACAAGCATTAAAGGTTCTCACGATCACAGAAGTCGTCGTTGAAAATGCAGGAGTCAGTATGGATCTCCAGGTCCCGCTTCTGACTATTGATCTGAGAGGAGTCTCAATCATTTCTGCATTATTCGCGAACCGTAGGGTGACACACTTAAGAGTTACCGGACACTATTTTGGAGCACATATGTTTCAGACGAAAGAATTGCAAAGCGCAGGAATTGTTTCGATAGAAACCGGAAATTGTTTTGGGTGAAATTGCAGAAAGTGGTTCTGCATGTGATATTGAAATATTGAAAGGGGTTATATGTGAATGTTTGTTAATTAAAGTAATTAACAAAATTCTGAATAAATTTAATAAAAGAGTTTTATTAAATGAGAGAGCATTAAACTTGGAGAATTTTAATGGATTTAAAGTGGGGACTTTAAAAGGGAATGTGAAGAGGCATTTTAACGTGGAGGGGTTACCACCACATGAATGGGGGAGGTGAGGGGTCACCCCCCATGCGCCGGCTTGAATGGGGGAGGTGGAGGTTGTCCGATGGCTTGAATGTGTGTGCGAGTACGGATGCGCTGCTGAGTTGCGGCGCTCAGACTTCCTCACGATCTTGAGATCGGCAAGTGTACGACTACATCAACCACGAGTTCCTACTCGTTAACAAAACTCGTTGTCTTCGAGGGTAAGTTCTCGTTGGATGTATGTCCACCCGTTGCTTTGTACCTAGTAGATAGATCTTGGCGTGTAGTTCTCATCGTAGAATTTTTTTGTTTTCTATGCTGCGGACCCAACAATTTTTTTACCAAGCATGGAATAGATTTTATGGCATGATAATGAAAGTACCAAACCATGGATTTCAAGAACATTTAATTATTCAATACTTCTAAAATGGACTTAATGCAGATTCGAAAGATATGATTGACTTGTCTGCATGGGGAGCTATTAGTAACTTGATATTTCAAGAGTGCGTAAAACTTTTTGAGGTAAGATCCTTCAGCGATGAGCATTTCAACCCAGTTGAGGATGTTAAGCCGAAAAAAGGTATGTTTCAAATACCCGAAGAACCTATGCCAGAAGTTAAAAAGTCCATGGAAGAAAAAGGAATAGCTACGGAACTTGTTGAAGGAAGTAAGGTTGTTGTTCTTCAAACTTATGTTATATAAGATGAAATTAATCCTATGATGCAAAAGTTTAGATATCAACAAAATCAGTTCCAATAAAAATATATAAATGGTTAATGACCCAAGAAAAGAATATAAAAGAGTTGACCGAAGTATTTGATGATCTAGGACATGCCACTAGACATTTAGATAAGTACTTGAGTATGGTCAAAACTCAGTGTGATTAAATAGCTGAAACTCAAACTTTAATTTAAAAAACAATTTCAATTATAATATTGTCTCTACTAATATTGTTACTAGACGTGGAACAGAGACACATGAACCACAAGGGCCGCCATGGTACCAAGAAGAGCAGGCCCGTAAGACAAGGGATACTCAAGTAATGAGTCAAGAAGAAGAGAACCTTGTTGATCCACAAGATGCTATTATGAAGCTCAAAGAGAAGGACATGAAACTCATAATGAAGACAAATATGAAGAAGCAAGAGACAAGGATAAATCGTATGATTCAGATGTTGAGACGGTTGATTCAAGAGAAGACATTCAGCTTCGGAACGAACAAGAAGAACAGCTTATTTCTCCAAGTAAGAAGCATACCGACAAGCAAAAACCTCCAGCGAAGAAGAAAAATAAAAAGCATGCCGAACCAACAACAAAGGTAAAAGAAAAGGTAATTCCAACAAAAAATAAAGTTCCTTATCCTAACCGAGTTTAGTATGAACCGGATAAAGCTATTTATGATTCTTTTGTCGAAGATCTTGGAAACCTCCATTTAGAACTTCCTCTAGCTAATGCAATTCAAGTTCCTACTTACAAAAAATTCATGTGAGATATTCTTAGTGGAAAAAAGAAGATAACTAAGACTTTAGCTATGATGACAAGCTTTGGTGATAAGCTTCCTGCTAAGATTGGGGATCCAGGTATACCGACCATCTCTTGCTCGATTGGGAAAACAAATATTTTTAATGCTCTTTGTGAGTTAGGAGCAGGTGTTAGTGTCATGCCTGAAAGGTCCAACTTTGGTCGACTAGAGGGCAGTGAATAGGAGACTACCATTTTTTAAGCTTTTCTTACAAATTTTGGCTTTGCACAAAATTAAGTTCTCTAGAGATGCAACTAGATGAGCAACCTATATGGCAAACGATACAACAAGTAAACATGACGATAATTGCAAGTAGTAAAGGAGAGGAACAGGTAAATCGGCGAGAGGACACACATATGTAATTCCCTAGTTCACTTCCAAGGAAGCTATGTCTCTATTGGATAGGTGTCTGGGGCCACACAATTTCACCCGAGTGCCACAACGGCCTCACCTTCTTCTCCGGTGAGAACCACCACAAAGGCGGCCTCACAATCCACTAACATGTGACCTTGAAGGCTCCAACCGAAACCTTTACAATAAGGTTGAGTGGAGACTCCACAACTCAATTGGAGTACCTACACCACAAAGCTTCACAAAAATTGCCCTAGCTCCGAGGATTCCCTACACCGTCTAGGGTTCCAAGAATCCAAGAGTAACAAGATCCACTAAGGATGTTGGGTGAAATCATGATTCCTTTGGTGGAAGTGTAGATCTAGGTCACCTCTCCCACTCCTCAAAATATCAAGAGGTTTGAGTGGCTAGGGAGAAAGACTAGGTAGTTGAAGCACTTGTATTAATGGAGGAGAGAGAAAACAAAGAGATAAGATGGGAGTTGGAAGAAGGGTGCCTTAAATAGGCCCCATTCAAACTAAACCGTTACCTATCCCCGCGAAGCCACCAGTACTACCGGCGGGCGGCTGGTACTTCTGGTGGGACGCTGCAATGGCTCGAAAGCTGAAGGAGCGGCTCCCCGGCCCAGCCAGAAATTCCTGTTGAGTCTAGCGGAACTAACTGACCGGTACTACCGGCGGAAGTTCCGGCCCAAATTCTGACAAATATGACACTTTGAAATAGAAGTGTACTGAAGCGATATTGAGCATCGTCAGAAGTTGGATCGGAACTGGCTCGGAAGTATTGGGTCACGGGGTTCCTGACCGGAGCTACCGGGGCCTAGCGGTACTACCTGTCAAGGGATGTGGCCTAGTAGTGTTGGCCGGAAGTTCCAGTACTGGGTGACTGAAACTTCCGACTAGTACTACCAGGCCAGATTCCGGTGCTAATTCTGTTAAATATGGCACTCTCGGCAGATATTTACTGAACATGAGTGGAACTAGCACCGGACCTTGCACCAGAACTACCTCTAGGCCAGCCTCATAGAAACCAGTGAGCGGAACTTCCGACCAGGATAGAAAAGGCTCAACCTCAAAAGATCACTCTCTCGTTGAAGAATAGGAAGGCTATGGATGTGCAAGTATGGTTTGTATATGAAAGCGTGATTTCCCACAACCTTCCTAGGTGCATCCCCTCTTGATAGTATGGTCTCCTAAAACACAAAAGAGAGAGAAAGTGCAAATAATAGACACCGTATTCATGATCCTTCAAGAGATGAGTCCACATACCAAATTGTCCGTATGTAAAACCTGCAACTTAGGCACACGATTAAACCAGAATTGATGTTGTCATCAACACCAAAATACAAAGAGAAATCAATATCCTTTCAATCTCCCCCCTTTTTGGTGTTTGATGACAACCCCATAAGATTTGCATAGATAAAGAGCAAAATGGAACAAGCTTTTGTAATGTAAGAGTAGCTCTCCCTAGATGTGTGCAAGAGATGAAAGTTTGCTTATGGAATGCAACAAGCAAACATATGGGAGAACTCCCTCTTACCATTACAAAGACAACATAAGTGCAAGGAAATAAAAGTAAGGGATAGAGTCATACCTTTGCACCAACAACCATATAGAGAGACAATATATGATAAAATTTGATAGCTCCATCCAATATAACCAATCACTAGAACATCACATAGATAACACACAACATAGTCTCAAACACATAAGCACACATAACAGAGGTCCACACACATACAGATAATGGAGTTCCATAAACATACATAAATATAGAAAGTGTTCACGAGCATTAAAAAGATCAAAGCGAGTACGAGCTCGTGACACACGACCCATGCAAATCTTGTAGCTCCCTAATGGACAAATTTCTCCCCCTTTGGCATCAAGACGCCAGAAAGGGACAAAGCCACCAAACTACACACCCCAACCACCAACGTAAGGAGGAGAAGGCTCGGGGATCCATGTGGCATTGTTCCAAGCAGGCAGAAGAGGGCCGGAGACATCATCCTCATCATCACTATCGGTCCACTTGAAATGAGAATTGATCCACTAATACTTGGGAGAGGTGATGGAGCTAGAGTTAGGAGAAACATCAATATCAAGCTTCCTCATAATGGACTTATCCCTTTTAACACTGTGCCTCTGGTCAACATAGGCTTGGTACTCATGGCATTGAATGAAACAAAAAACATCTTCTTGACCTTCTTAAACAGCTTGTTGGCCCAAGATGGCTGCCTCTCAAGTCGGGGTGGAGGAGAAGCCTCGGCACAATCCCCATCACTAGACCGAGCATGGCCTGAAGCCCCAGCAATGTCCCTTGCAGCCCTCAATGTAGCATCTTCCCTTTCAACTTGAGTTTGGGGTTTCTCATGCTTCATGACACGGAGAGTCTTCTCCTCATGGATAGTGAGATAATCTTCAGGGAAATGAGTGTGGGTAACCTCCCACCACTTCGCATTGATAAGAGTCTGAATGTAAGGGGCATAGGGACACGACCTCTTCTCAATCAGTGCAAGCCAAATCTCCTAGAACAGATAGTCCATAACATCAAGACGCTCCTCAGACTCTCTCTGGCGATATGTCTGATACATAAGATCAATCTGGAAGGCATGAAGCTGATCGAAGTTGCCTTCCTTGGGAGCAATGGTGTTCTAGTACACTATGCACATGATGTCATAGGTAGGAAGAAGATGAGCCACATTGACCTCACACCCCATCCTTCAATGTACAAGGGCTCCAAAACTTCAGGAGCGGAAGCCTTGGACCTGTGGACATGCCATCCATTTGTGCGCTTGCCTTGTTGAATGGGATAGCCAAGAAGATCAGCAATAAACTCAGACCACTTAGCAGTTAGCAGCTTGTCATGAGTCATCCACTTTAGTGTTATATCCTAAGGATCAGTATCAATGTAGAGAGTGGTGTAGAACTAAGCAATAGCCCTCTCATCATAATCCTGACGATGCTCCATGAGCTTGATGAGCCCAAACTTCCTGCATAACACAAGAAGCCTGCTCTCCATGTGAGAACATTGATATGCTGCTGAGGGGCCATAGTATGCTTCTTATTGGTGGTGTAAACTTCAAGATAGATTTCCTCTTGACGCTTCGTGTAGAAGAAGGGGTCATGAGATAGACAGTCACGGGGAGTAGCATAAGGATCCTTCTTGCGAAACTGCTCATAAGCTGCCTAGGGCCATGAAGAGATCTTTTACTTGGACGAGTCGATCCCTGCGGGGGTTTGCTTCTGGAGGCTACAACGGGCCTCTTCCCTTCAGCCTCGGTAGCACGGTGTGCAGCAGCAGCTCTTTGATGGGAAGTCTGACTAGTCAGACGCACAACCTCTAGATCATCGTCATCAATCTCCGGCGGAGCACTCGAGAACGCACAGGACCGCTTGGAGCCACCACAGGAAAAGCCTTACCCTGAGAAGAAAGCATAAGGTAGGGAGGGAATGGGAGGTTAAGTACACAAGTTCGAAAGGAAAAACAAAGATAGATTGAAGAAATACAGAAAATGAATCCTGACAGGGTGCACCGGAAGTTCTAGTGAGCCGCCAGAACTATCGTTGTTGGTTAGTCCACCGGAAGTACCGGTTGTTCCACACTGGTAGTACCGGCGAGGGCACGAACATAGGGGTTCATCGGATCAAATGGGCACCCAAGTACAAATTCATCCAATGTATTGGGTCAATCTACTAGGGCAGTGAACTCTAGGCCTACCACGATCTCCTTAGATAGTTCTAGCCAAAGAAACAGCCCTAGACATGGCATGCCCTAACTCAAGCAATTTGATGTGCAAGATCTCCATGAATGGAGGGAGTGAGGGGCAAATACCGGAGTCCATGGCGGGATATCAAGGTGGGGAAGGTTCCCATGGAGAAGATTTGAGAAGGGCTGGCCGGAATCGGAGGTACCAGCGGCACCTCCGCAGAAAAATGGCTCCTAGTGGTGGCTCCTATAAGCGACGGGTCGAGGGAGAGAATGGGGAAGAAGACCGCATTGCCTCCCTGGCCTGTGACTTAAAGGTCGATAGCTCGATCGGTAGTGTCGGCTAGGGCCAGAACTACCGGTGTGCGAACAGTTCAGACCCTAGCGGTAGCACCATTCCGGGGACAAGAAATTCTCCCAGGATCGGTACACCAGCGATGTCCGAAACGTCCGGTGCTGCTAGGAAATTGTTCCAGGTTTAGAAAATGGTGAACTTGTGGAAGAGATGGAGGGTTTTTTGGGCAGGAATACAGGCTTGTGATATACAGCTCAAACTATGAAGAACCAAACAACACCCAATAATGAATGAACAACACCAAAAACAAAACAAGAGAAACAACACGAAACAAACAAATAAGGAAAACACACAAAAGGTTGGTGGCTGAGGCCACCATATATGAGTAAATTTGGCTTGACACCGTGAAGATATATCTTGGGTTCATTACCAAAACTCATCATTGAAACTCATTTTGTCTCCTTGAGAGACCATATAGAATGAATACATTAATGTGGGCATAATAGGGAGAGTGTTGGTTCATATGAGGAACTACATTCCCCCTAAGTCCATGCCTACATCCAAACAAGATATGCTTTGAGACACGGGTAGGTGTGCAAGTCACTCAAGACACATTGCTTGAATCTATGATATTTAGCTCATGCCTTAACTCCTGGAACCTTGCTTCATCAAGTGGCTTCGTGAAAAGGTCCGCTATATTAGCCTTGGTAGGAACATACTCCAAAGAAATGTCTCCTCTTGCAACATGATGCAGAATGAAATGATGATGAATCTCAATGTGCTTGGTTTGGTTGTGTTGCACCGGGTTGTGAGAAATGGCAATGGCACTCTTCTTGTCACAAAAAAGGGGCACCTTGTTGAAAGATAGACCAAGATCCTTCAAAGTTTGCTTCATCCATAGAAATTGAGAATAACAACTTGCGGTGGAGATGTACTCGGCTTCGGCAGTGGACATAGACACGTAGTTTTGTTTCTTAGAAGACCAACACACCATGGATCTTCTGAAAAAATTACAAGCTCCGGAGGTTGACTTCCTTCCCACCTTGTCTCGTGCCCAATCCGAATCCGAGTATCCAATTAGGTCAAAGCTAGCTCCCTTGGGGTACCACAACCTGAAGTTTGGGGAATGAACCAAATATAGAAAGATTCTCTTGACCGCCACCATGTGGCTTTACTTTGGTGCAACTTGGAATCTGGAACACATACCCATGCTCAACATAATATCCGGTCAGGATGCACAGAGATAAAGAAAAGAACCAATCATCGAGCGATAAAGTTTTTGATCCACATCCTTACCATCGGGATCGAGATCAAGATTAACCTTTGTAGGCATGGGAGTTTTGGCTCCATTGACTTGATCAAGGTTGAACTTCTTTAGCATGTCTTGAATATATTTGGCTTGGTTCATGAAGGTTCCCTTAATCAATTTCTTGAGTTCAAAACCAAGAAAGAATTCCAACTCCCCCATCATAGACATCTCAAAACGGTCGATCATGAGCTTGGAAAAGTCCTCATTAAAAGCTTTGTTAGTAGACCCAAAAATAATGTCATCAACATAAATTTGGCAAATGAACAAGTTTCCTCCAACTCTCTAAAAAAGTGGGGTCGATTAGCCCAAGTTCAAAACCACGGTCTAACAAGAGCTCTCTAAGGCACTCATACCACGCGCGTGGGGCTTGTTTAAGGCCATATAGTGACTTATCTAGTTTGTACGCATGGTCCGGGAAGAGAGGATCCTCAAAACCTGGAGGTTTCTTGACATAAACCAACTCCTTTAAGGGACCATTAAGGAAATCACCCTTAACGTCCATTTGTTGCAATTTAAAATTATGATAAGTAGCATAGGAAAGAAGCATGCGAATGGATTCAAGGCGAGCAATGGGGGCATAAGTTTCACCATATTCAATGCCCTCAACTTGGGAGTATCCTTGGGCTCCTAACCTTGCTTTCTTGCGGACGACTATCCCATTGGAATCTCGCTTGTTCTTGAAGATCCACTTGGTCCCGATGACATTTTGACAATCTCGTGGCTGCTTCACTAATGTACACACCTTCTTCCTATTGAAATTGTGAAGTTCTTCATTCATAGCATCAAGCCAATCATCATCTTCAAGCGCTTCAAAGACCATTTGGGTTTCAACATGAGAGATAAAATCATGGTGAGTGTTAAAGAGGTTAGTTGCCTCCTATTAGTAGAACCCCTATTGAAATATCCCTAAACATTATCAAGGATATGGCCATCTTTGATGAGCTTGGCGAGACGATATGCTTGATGGTGGGCTTGGGTCTCAAGACGAGATTCTTGAGCAACCACTTGGTCATCACCAAGATTTGAGTCCCCGCCTTGACTATATGAACGAACTTGATCACTATCTTCATCAATATCAACCGTTGGAGAATCATCATCAATGGGTGGAGAGACATTATCTTGGCCTTGGTCATTGTTAGCTTGACCTTGTTCTTCTATAGCTTGACCTGGATCAATAATGTCTTTTGGAGTTCCACAATCTTGGAGGGTAGAGCTTGTGGATATTGACGTTGGCGGGGGCTTGGGGAGTTATGTTCATGAGGAGCTTGTGAAGAACTTGGAGAACCTTGAGGAGCAACAATTTGTCCTTGAGAGACAAGATGGTCTTGTCAGAGTGAGGGATCCACTTGAGTAGAGCTTTGTCCTTCTCCTTCGGACACAAGGGGTTCCTCAATGGGGTGGAAGAATCCCACACCCATTCTTCTTATGGCCTGTGAAGGAATTTCATCACTTGGATCACGAACACCATCTTGCCTCACAAGAGACTCATGATCTTCATCGAACTCAACATTGCTAGATTATTCAACTCTTCCAGTGGCTTTATTGTAGACTCTATAGGCATGAGATTGATTGGAGTAGCCAACGAAGATACCTTCTTGAGCCTTGGACTCGAACTTCGACAACCGGACACCCTTCTTGAGAATGAAATATCTACAACCAAACACTTGGAAGTACTTGAAATTTTGTTTGTGTCCGGTGAGGAGTTCATATGGAGTCTTGTTCTTCTTCTTGCGTAGGTAGAGGCGGTTGGTAGCATGGCAAGCGGTGGTAATAGCTTCGGCCCAAAATTTGTATGGTGACTTGAATTCTACCAACATGGTCCGGGCCGCATCCATCAAAGTACGGTTCTTCCTTTCGGCAACACCATTTTGTTGAGGGGTGTAAGGAGTTGAGTATTGATGCTTGATCCCCTCATCACTAAGAAACTCGTCCAAGGTGTAGTTCTTGAACTCGGTCCCATTGTCACTCCGAATGGTAAGAATTGTAGCATTGTGTTTCCTTTGAACTTGATTGGCAAAGTCGATGATGGTTTTTTGAGTCCCGCTCTTGAACTTGAAGAAGTAGACCCATGTGTATCTTGAGAATTCATCCACAATCACCAAACAATACTTCTTCCCTCCAAGGCTATCATGAGAAGGAGGCCCAAAAAGATCCATGTGAAGGAGTTCCAAGCACCGCTCGGTGGTAATTTGATTGAGGATCTTATGAGGCTTCTCATGCATCTTCCCTTCAATACGAGCCCTGCACACACGATCTTTGTCAAAGGAAATGTATTTTAGTCCAAGGATGTGGCCCCTCATTTAGATATTTTTCAAAGACTTCGTGTTTACATGGGCCAAGCGGTGATGCCACAACCATCCCACGACGAGGATTTTCCGGAGAAATCATCCATGTACAAGTCATGCTCTACGTATCCAATGAAAGCCACCATGGGAGACTTTCTCCACATGAGGACCACAAAATGCTCATTAAAGAAGGACGAAAGACCCATAATGGCTAAAGCACAAATGGAAAGGAGATTATACCCAAGGGTTTTGACAAGCATGACATTAACCAAGGAAACATCTGGGGTTACTACCACCTTACAAAAACACAATACCTGGGAACTTGTTTTATCACCGTAGGACACCATAGTATTGGCAAAATTTGGCCTAATCTCCGACATGATAGACTTGCTTCCGGTCATATGGCTTGTAGCTCCACTATCAAGCACCCATTTTGCTCCTCCGGAAGAAAAGTCCTACAAGATAATCAAGCTTTGATTTTAGGTACCCATTTTTCAATGGGTCCCCTTTTGTTAGTCACAAGGGTCTTTGGTACCCAAATAGTCCAATGATAATCATGAGTATAAGAAGTTCGAAAGTATTTTGCAAACATGACCATCAAAAGATTTGTAAAGAATATAGGAGGTGTTGTTCTTCCTGGCAAAGTTATCACTTTGCATAAAGGTAGAACCATGACGGGTCCTTGAGAAAAATCCTTGCTCTTTTTCTTCTTCTTCTCCTTCTTCTTGGGATTAGGAGAATACCTAATACCCTTCTTGTCAACTTACCCTTTTTGCAAGTTGTTCTTTAACTCCTTGTTTTCCTCAACAAGTTTCACATGCTTGCAACAAGGGTTAGTAGAACAAGACAAATCTATAATAGGCATAGCGGAAGACTTTGATTGTTCATTGTTCAATTGAGTTTTAAGTTGCTCATGAGCTTCAAAAATACTTGAGAATTTGCTCTTCAAGGTGTGGTGTTCCACTTTGAGTTTCTCAAAGTCCTTTAGACATTCATGACCAACACCAAACTCAACCTTTTCATTTTTAAGGACTTTAATTGAAGCAAGAGTATGATCATGCTCTTTAACAACTTGAGACATGGAGGAATTATGGTCATCTACAAGCTTAGAAACACTCTCATCAAGGGTTATTCTCATATTATGTTCATCTTTAAGAGATTGTGAAAGAGAGGCAATCTCATTGGCGGCCTCTCTTTCATTTTTGCCTAGCATATCAATTAGTTCTTCCTTTTCATCTAGCATTTCCCTAGCATGGTCAAGTTGGTTTGCAAGAGTTTCGAAGGACATTCTAGTATCATCATCTAGGTGCTCTATGAAATCACACATGCTTACCATCTCTTTATTTACCTCTAGTCCATCAAGATCATGCAAAGGAAGTTCATTTGAGGGAGACTTGGAGGTGGGTGTTACCTCGGTGGCCTTGGCCATGAGACACTTTTGGTTGGGGTGGATGATGTTCTCATTAGGCGAGTCGAAGAGAGACACTCGTGGGGTAGAAGAAGTAGCAATAGCGGCAACTCCCATAATCTCTCCACCTTGACACTATCATCATCATCCTCGCCCAAGAAGTACTCTTCATGGACCACTATTGCCCTTTCCTTGTTTGCGAGGTTCTTGTTTTGGAAGTTCATGTTCATTGGATGAGGAGGTATTGGCTTGCTCTTGTGGATAATACGGCCACCATTGTCCTCTCTATTCTCGAAGGGACATTGGGCCACAAAGTGACTCTTGTCATTTCAATTGTAGCAAGATCTTGCCTTAGGAGCCTTCATGGTTGCGTTGAATCTTGAGTTATCCCTTGACCTTGACTTCATGCCTAGCTTGTTCCAAAAGGTTCTTGATGCGAGAGCCAAGTTCTCATTGAAGGCGTACTTGATTTCCTATTAAGACCACTCACTAGTGTCTTCATCTTCATCAATTTCCACCACTTGGGCCTTCAAGGCTAGGTTCACCTTTGATCCATATGCACGAGCACGAGCAGACTTCGCATTCTTCTTGGCAATCATCATGGAAATAACTTCACTCAACACGTCTTGAGATGACATGATGTGATAGTTTCTTCTCCCCTTGATGGAGTTGAGTTTTTGCTCCTCAAAGGGAAGAAGGGCTTGAACAAACTTTCTCTTCATGAACTTGTCATCAACATTGGTAGATCCAAGGTCCCTCATAGTGCAACAAAGAACCTTGAGACAATGATACATGTCTTCAGGAGTGTCATCATCTTGCATAGAAAAGCCATCGGACTCATTGTTGACTTCATCAAACTTGAAGCTTTGAATGCTAGCATTCCCGACATATAACTCAGTGAGATGATCCCAAGCTTCTTTGGTGGTGGAGAATTGGCGAATGTGAGCAAAGTCTTTGGGAGTGAACGCCTTTTGAATCATTCCCTAGGTCAACTTCTTTGCATCATATGGCAAGAATCCTTCTTCCACAATCCTCATCAATTCAATAGAAGAGCTAGAAATGTGAGATTGCATTAGATATTGCCAATTGGCGAAATTTGAAGTATCTAGCATGGGAGGTGCTCCTTGAGGTATGATATGCAACATAGGTATAGGTGGGTCCGAAGTTTACTTCGGAGGTGGGGGCACCGCCGAGTAATCCTTTCTATCATCTCCCTCTTTAGAGGATGAGTCACCTAGCCCCTCGGTACTCTCACTTGGGGGCTTGGTGGTTTGTTCCACAAATTCTAAGCCCAAGTGATTAGAGGCGGCCGTGGGATTCACCCCGGGGGCGACCACGTGCACGATCTTGGGGTAGGGTCGGTGGTTTGGGAAGCAACATGAGGAGTGGATACTATGGGGTTAGGCTTAAGGGACTGCAAAAGGGTCATTATTTCCTCAAACTTGGTCATCACGTATGTCTCCAATCAATTGAGGTCATCCATGGTGTCCAAGTTCTTGGTGGTTCCAACCCCACTATCCTCTTCGTCGGTCATCATGTCTTAGGCGGTAAAGCCCGAAGTAAGAGCCTTGGCTTTGATACCAATTGAAAGGTCCAACTTTGGTCGACTAAAGGGGGGTGAATAGGAGACTACCAATTTTTAAGCTTTTCTTACAAATTTTGGCTTTGCACTAAGTTCTCTGGAGATGCAACTAGATGAGCAACCTATATGGCAAATGATACAACAAGTAAACAAGATGATAATTGCAAGTAGTAAAGGAGAGGAATGGGTAAACTAGCGAGGGGACAGGGAGATGTAATTCCTATAGTTCACTTCCATGGAAGATACGTCTATGTTGGAGAGGTGTCGGGGCCACACAAGGTCACCCGAGTGCCACAAAGGCCTCACCTTCTTCCCCAATGAGCACCATCACAAAGGAGTCCACACAATCCACTAACTGGTGACCTTGAAGGCGCTAACCCAAAACCTTTACAATAAGGCTGAGGGCAGACTCCACAACTCAATTGGTGGCCCTCAACGACACCATGAAGCTTCACAACAATTGCCCCAGCTCCGAGGATGCCCTAATCGTCTAGGGTTTCGAGAACCCAAGAGTAATAAGATCCACTAAGGATGGGTGGGGGAAATCACGATTCTTTTGGTGGAAGTCTAGATCTAGGTCACCTCTCCTACTCCTCAAAATCTCAAGAGATTTGAGTGGCTTGGGAGAGAGATCTAGGCAGTTGAAGCTCTTGTATTAATGGAGGAGAGAGAAATAAAGAGATAAGACGGGAGGTGGAAGAAGGGTTCCTTAAATAGGCCCCCGTCAAACTGAAACGTTACATGTCCTTGCGATGCCACTGGTACTACCGGTGGGCGGCCGGTACTTCCGGTGAGCATGCTCCAACAGATCGAAAGCTAAAGGAGCGGCTCCCGGTCCAGCCAGAAATTCCAGCTAAGTCCAGCGGAACTAACTGACTGGTACTACCGGCGGAAGTTCCGACCCAAATTTCGACAAATATGACACTTCAACACAGAAGTGTACTGAAGCGATATCAAGCATCATTAGAAGTTGGATCAGAAATGGCATCGGAAGTACTGGGTCACGGGGTTCCTGACCAGAACTACCAGGGCCTAGCGATACTATCGCTCAAGGGATGTGGCTAGGTAGTGTTGGTCGGAACTTCCAGTCTGGGGTGACTGAAACTTCCGATCGGTACTACTGGGCCAAATTCTGGCGCTAATTCCGTCAAATATGGCACTTTCAGCAGAGAGTTACTGAATGTGAGCGGAAGTAGCACCGGACCTTGCGCCGGAACTACCTCTAGGCCAGCCCCATAGAAACCTGTGAGCGGAACTACCGGCGCCTGGCCGGTACTTCCGGTCATGACATAAAAGGCTCAACCACCTCAAAAGATCACTCTCTCGCCGGAGAATAGGAAGGTTGTGGATGTGCAAGTATGGTTTGTGCATGAAAGCGTGATTTCCCACAACCTTCCTAGTTGGAGCCCCTCTTGATAGTATGGTCTCCTAAAACACAAAAGAGAGAGAAAATTAAAATAAGAGACACCGTCTTCATGATCCTTCAAGAGATGATTCCACACAACAAACTTTCAGTAAGTAAAACATGCAACTTAGGCACACGATTAAACCACAATTGAAGTTGTCATCAACACCAAAATATAGTAGAAATCAATATCCTTTCAATTCCTTACTCACTATTTAAGAAATTAAATCTTGGAGAGTACTCTCCAACTTCAATTACTTTGCAAATGGTCGATAAGACAACTAAATGACCTATTGGTATTATTGAATATGTTTTGCTTCGGATTGATCAACATGTTATACCTACTGACTTTATCATACTAGGTGTTTTAGAAGACAACAAACTTTGAATTATCCTTGGAAGACCTTCTCTTAGCACTCATGGAGCTAATGTAGATTTCTCCACTGGTAAGATTGTTTTCAATATTTATGATGACCAAATTCTTTGTTATTTTCCAAAGAAAGAAGAACAGGACGGAAAATATATACCACCACCAAAGTGTGTTCAAGAAGTAAGTACCACTGATAAAGGGCAACCGGAGGTGAACACTAAGAGCTTGGAGGTCGGTTAGTTCGAATCCGCACTTTTTGAATAAACTCTTGATGGGAGTCAACCCATTTTTAGTATTAAGGTTTTACTTTATTTTGTTCTCTAATAAAAGGTTGTTAAGTTTATAGTTTCCAGGAGAAATTTTACTAATATGAAGGGTAATAAAGAATTGGAAGAATAAAAATTTTGAAGAGAAGGAATAAAATTGGTTCCAGGTGATGTAACGAGATGTGGTAGGGCCAGACGTGCTCGTACCACCCGCTCGTACTGGAGCGGAGAAGGTTTGCCGATGAAGCGGCCGGAGGTAGCTCTCATAACAAGGAGTGGTACGACCGGACACGCCCATACTGAATATCGATAATTAGCTCTAACCTTACTGGCACAATAACGGCCACTAGTACGGCCAGATGTACCCGTACCGTCCTCCCATACGAGAACTCTCAGGTTTGATCTCGGAAACCTAGTTTTGATCCAATGGTGACGAGCACCGGTACGGGTGGGACCCGCCCGTACCGCGTGTGTTACGCGATTTAGAGGACGGCGGCTGGCAGTAGCCAGCCTTTTTCTTCTTTCTCTCTCTATTTTCTTCCTCTCTCTCTCCAACTCAAACCCTAATCACCTAGAACCATCGATTTTTCACCAATTTCTTGCATTTGAGTGGAGGAATCTTCACATCTATAAGTTTCTCATCCGATCCATGTTTTATTTTCTGAAATCCATCGTTGAATATCTCACATTGACTATCTAGATGAGTTCATTATATTTTGAGATTATTTTTGATTCCTCCTGTTAGGATTTGTAATTTCCTTCTGTAATCGTTTGTTTGTATGATAGAAACCTGATGCCTATAGTTTTTCTTTGAAATTTCTGTAGCATAATGAATATTGGGAAGATTTTTCATTCGGGAAGGGTAGGAACCTCGGGCACCTCATGTTGGAGATATGCCCTAGAGGCAATAATAAATGTAGTTATTATTATATATCTTTGTGTTTATGATAAATGTTTATATTCATGCTATAATAGTATTAACAAGGAAACATTAATACTTGTGTGAATTGTAAACTTAATTTGAAGTCCCTAGTAAAGCCTCTATATAATACTAGCTTGTTGGTTAATAGATGATTGTGGTTTCCCTATCATGAACATTGAGATGTTATTAACAACAAGATCATATCGTTAGGAGAATGATATGGTGGACATACTCCTATAGATAAGCGTAGCATAAAGATCAAGTCATTTCAATAGTTCAATTGCTATATGCTTTCTGATACATAATAACCTAATTCCTTCGACCATGAGATCATGCATATCACCTTTACTGGATGGATGCTTTGATGTCATCAAACACCACACCGTAACAGGGTGGCTATAAAGGTGGCATTGAGTGTTCGGAAAGTATTGGTTGAAACACATGGATCAAGAGTGGGATTTGTCCATCCACATGACGGATAGATATTCTCTGGGCCCTCTCGGTGAAATGTCATCCAATTAGCTTGCAAGCATGTGACTTGGTCACAAGGGATCACATATCACGGGAACGAGAAAAGAGTACTTATCGATGCGAGGATGAACTAGGTATGCGGAGATACCGACGATCATAACCTCGGATAAGTAACATATCGTGAGACAAAGGGAAATTGGTATCGTATGTAAGTGGTTCATTCGATCGCAAAGTAATCGTAGAAATATGTGGAGCCATATGAATTTCAGATTCCTCTATTGGTTATTGTTGGAGAAGTGTCTCGATCATGTCCGCATAATTCACGAACCGTAGGGAGACACATAAGGATTCGACGTTGTTTGAGTAGTTATGGTATTATGAGAAAGAGACCGAATGTTGTTCGAGTCTCGGATGGGATCCGGGATATCACGAGGTGATCCGGAATGGTCGGAGAATAAGATTCATATAAGGAAAGTCCGTTTTGGAGTTGGGGAATGGTTCCGTGTTTTCATCGGGAACATTCTAGAAGGTCCCGGAATGTCGGCACTCGGAGGAAGGGTACATTAATGTGTCATTACATATTGGAATGATTGCATCATGTACTAGGTGTTCTTGCTGTCCAAAATAAAGGGTTTATTTAAATCCTAAATTGAAAAGTCAAGCGGCTAGTTTGAAAGTCAAGCAACAATTTTGGGAAGTGGGAAAAGAGGAGGATTGGTGGAGGCCGAGTTGGAGGAGGTTCCTCCCTTGGCGGCGCACCTCCCAAGGCCGACTTGGGAGGAACTCCTCCCTTGGCCGCCAGCCCTCCCACCTATATAAGGAGGCAGGGCTCCCTCCTTACACACAAGTTCCTATCCTCTAAACTAAACCCTAGACCTAAACCCGGTTTAGAGCTATTTCAGTTTAGAGCCTTCTAATTGGTTTAGAGCCTTCTAATTGGTGTGTCTAATTACTAGACCACTAATAGCCTCTCATAAGCTCCACCATACTGCACCGGCTTAAGGCGAAGCCTGGGATTCCCTCTACTTCCGGTACCACGCCGTTGTCTTTGCCGAATCGCGAGAGTGCTACAACCTCCATTTCTTTGGAACAAGGAGAGGAAGGTCTTCGTCGAACGCAGAGCGATCAAGTGACCCATTGCTGGGCGATACTGGAAGGATCGTCTCTGCGATCTTGAGATCGGAAAAATGCGACTACATCACCCACGAGAATCTGCTCTCGTTAAACACTTTGGAATCTTCGAGGGTGAGTTATTCCATCGACTCGTTGCTGCAATCTAGTAGATAGATCTTGGCTTGTTTGTTTGTGCGATAGAAATTTTTGTTTTCCATGCTACGAACCTCTACGGTGGTATCGAGCCGTGTCTATATGTAGATCTCATTGCGAGTAGAACACAATGGTCATTGTGGGCGTTGATGCTTTATTGTAGATTGCTTTTGTGTACTTTGCATCTTGCGGTATGTTGGGATGAAGCGGCCGGGCTAACCTTACATGACATCGTTCATGAGACTTGCTCCACACTTGACATGCAACTCGTATTGCATAAGTGGCTTTCTTGGTGCTGTTTCTCCTAGCATAGTAAAGATCCAATTTACAACGGGTGATCAACAATGCTAGTATCAATGTTGTGGTTCTTGTTCGTAAGTTAGAACGACACTTATTGAAAGCCCCAAACCACGTAAAATATGCAAAGAAAGTAGATGCGTCTAACTTTGTTTTGCGGGGTGTCTGATGATGTGATATGGCCATGATTGTGATTATATTTGATGTATGCAATGTTCCTTATTGTAAGTTGGCAACGGCGGAGCCATATGGTTGTCTTTAATTTCTGTTAAGACCTGCGTGTCTATTCAAAATAGTTGTAATAGTTGAAGCTGGTGGACGACAACCATGAAAGAAGCGTCATTGACCTTGATGCTATGCCGGTGATGATGGATATCATGTTCGTGCTTGAAGATGGAGATCGGAAGCACAAAGAAGAAAAGGCCATATCATATCACATATTATAAATTGCATGTGATGTTAATCCTTTATGCATCTTGTATTGCTTAGTAGACGGCGGTAGCATTATAAGATGATCCCTCATGCACATAAATTTCAAGTTCTAAAGTGTTCACCCTTAGTATGCACCGTTGCCAAAGCTTGCTGCTTCGAAGCACCACGTGATGATCGGGTGTCTTTGATTCCGCGGGTGAATACAACGTAAGCAAGCCAGATTTGCTTATGCGGTAGCTAAGGTTTGATCTTGTGAGCCTAGCATGTACGGACATGGCCTCGGGAACACGGATGGCGAAAGGTAAAGCATGAATCATATAGTAGATATGATGAACATGATGATTGTTCGCCATTAAAACTATATCAACTCGTGATGATCGGTGTTGATGTAGTGGATTTGGTTCTGTGATCACTAAAACAATGTGAGGGATGTTGTTTTGAGTGGGAGTTCACCTAGTTTAATTTCATTAATTAATTTGAACTCAATTTGTCATAAACTTAGTCTAAACTATTGCAAATATGTTGTAGATCAATGGCAGCCCCTACCATCAATTTTAATGCGTTCCTAGAGAAAGAAAAGTTGAAAAACAATGGAAGCAACTTTGCGGATTGGTTCCGCAATTTGAGGATTGTCCTCACAATTGGTAATTTGACCTATGTGCTGGATGCACCGCTAGGTGACCCACTGCAGCTGATGCTACCGATGAAGTAAAGAATGTTTACCTCGCTCGGAAGAATCAGTACTCCATAGTTCAAAGTGTGCTATCTTGTATGGTTTAGAATCGGACTTGAAAAGGTTTGAAGAGTCGGATCCATATGATATTGTCGAGGATCTCAAATTAATCTTTGAGACTCATGCGGCAATTGAAAGTTATGAAGCTTCAAAGTTCTTTAACGCAAGATGGAAGAGGGCAGCTCGTCGGTGAGCATGTGCTTAAAATGTCTGGGCACGCGAATAAACTTCAAAGCTTGGGTATAGTGATTCCTAATACTTTGGGGTTTACGCATCCTCCAATCACTACCACCAAGTTACAAGAACTTTGTGATGAACTACAACATGCGAACATGAACAAAGAGTTGCGAACTATTTGCTATGTTAAAATCTGCGAAGTGGAGATCAAGAAAGAGCACCAAGTGTTGATGGTCAATAAGACCACCAAATTCAAGAAAGGCAAGTCTAAGCAAAGGGACACTTCAAGAAGGGTGGTAAGAAAGCTGCCACGTCGACGAAGAGGACCAAGGCTGGACAAGCACGATCTTGAGTGCTTTTCTTGCAAGGAGAAGGTCCTTTGAGCGGAATTGCCCAAAGTACTTGGCAGATTTGAAGAACGGCAACATCAAGAAGAAAGGTATATCGATATACATGTTATTGATGTGTATCTCACTAGTATTCGTAGTAGTGCACAGGTATTTGATACTGGTTCGGTTGCTCATATTTGTAACTCAAACAGGAGGCTGCAGAATAAGCGGAAGCTAGTGAAGAACGAGGTGACGATGCGCGCGTGGAAGCGGATCAAAGGTTGATGTGATCGATTCGCACGCTACCTCTTCATCTACCATCGGGATTAGTTTTATACTTAAATAATTGTTATTTGGTGCCATTAAGCATGAACATTATATCGGGATCTTGTTTATTGCGAGACGGTTACTTGTTTAAATCCGAGAATAATGGTTGTTCGATTTATATGAGTAATATGTTTTATGCACATGCACCTTTGATAGATGGTCTATTCTTGTTGAATCTCGATAGTAGAAATACACATATTAATAACATTGAAGCTAAACGATTGAAATCAGCGATAACTCGACCTATATGAGGCACCGCTGCCTTGGTCACATTGGAGTGAAGCGTATGAAGAAACTCCATTCCGATGGACTTCTTGAATCACTTGATTTTGAATCACTTGAAAGATGCGAAGCATGTCTGATGGGTAAAATGACTAAGACTCCATTTTCTGGTATGATGGAGCGAGCTACGGACTTATTGGAAATCATACATACCGATGTGTGTGGTCCAATAAGTGTAGCATCATGTGATGGTTATCGTTATGTTCTTACCTTCACGGATGATTTGAGTAGATATGGGTATATCTATTTCATGAAACATAAGTCCGAAACTTTCGAGAAGTTTAAGGAGTTTCAAAGTGAGGTAGAGAATCAACGTAACAAGAAGATTAAATTTCTACGTTCTGATCATGGAGGTGAATATCTAAGTTACGAGTTTGGCGAGCATTTGAAGAAATGTGGAATACTTTCGCAGTTGACACCGGGAACACCACAGTAATGGTGTGTCTGAACGTCATAATCGAACTCTCTTAGATATGGTTCGTTCTATGATGTCACTTACAGATTTACCACTATCATTTTGGGGTTATGCGTTAGAAACAGCTGCATTCACTTTAAATAGGGCACCGTCTAAATCCGTTGAAACGACACCGTATGAATTATGGTTTGGGAAGAAACCTAAATTGTCGTTCCTTAAAGTTTGGGGATGCGAAGCCTATGTAAAGAAGTTACAGCCGGACAAGCTTGAACCCAAAGCGGAAAAATGCGTCTTCATAGGATACCCGAAGGAAACTATTGGGTATACCTTCTATCATAGATCCGAAGGCAAAATCTTCGTTGCCAAGAATGGATCCTTTCTAGAGAAGGAATTTCTCTCGAAAGAAGTGACTGGAAGGAAAGTAGAACTCGACGAGGTTGTCAAACCTTCTCTCGAAATTGCGAGTAGCGCAGCACCGGAAGAAGTTCCTGTGGTGCCTGCACCAATAAGAGAGGAAGCTAATGATGGTGATCATGAAACTTGGTTGAAGTTGCTCTGAGCCTCGGAGGTCAGCGAAATCGTACCACTCCAGTTGGTATGATTCCGTTATGAATGTCATGTTGGTGGACAACACCGATGACCCGAGACATATGAGGAAGCGATGATGAGCCAGATTCCAATAAATGGCAAGAAGCCATGAAATCGAGATTGGATCCATGTATACGAAAACCAAGTATGGACTTTGGTGGACTTACCGGATGGCGGAAGGCTGTCGAGAACAAATGGATTTTCAAGAAGAAAGCAGATCTTGATGGTAATGTTCGTCTATAAAGCTCGACTTGTCGCAAAAGGGTTTCGACAAATTCAAGGAGTTGACTACGATGAGACTTTCTCACCGATGAAGCTAAAATCTGTGAGGATTATGTTAGCAATCGCTGCATATTACGATTATGAGATATGGCAGATGGATGTCAAAACAGCATTCCTCAATGGAGACATTGATGAAGAGTTGTATATGATGCAACCCAAAGTTTTTGTCGATCCTAAAGATGCTAACAAGGTATGCAAACTTCAACGGTCCATCTATGGATTGAAGCAAGCATCCCGAAGTTGGAATAAACTTTTTTATAAGGTAATCAAAATTTTTGGTTTTATACAAACTTATGGAGAATCTTGTATTTACAAGAAAGTGAGTGGGAGCTCTGTAGCATTCTTAATACTGTATGTGGATGACATATTGTTGATTGGGAATGATGTAGACCTTCTTAATAGTGTCAAAGAGTATTTGAATAATAGTTTTTCAATGAAGGATCTTGGCGAAGCAGCTTACATATTAGGCATAAAGATTTATAGAGATAGATCGAAACGCCAAATATCATTGTCACAAAGTACATATTTGGACAAAGTTCTAAAGAGGTTTGGAATGGAAGATAGCAAGAAAGGGTTCTTGCCCATGTTGCTAATCGACCTTGAGTAAAACTCAAAGTCCGACATCGGCAGAAGATAGAGAAAGGATGAGTAAGACTCCCTATGCCTCAGCCATAGGATCTCTAATGTATGCCATGCTATGTACTAGACCCGACATCGCATATGCTGTTAGTCTAACTAGCAGATATCAAAGTGATCCAGGAGTGGATCATTGGACAGCGGTCAAAAACATCCTTAAGTACTTGAGAAGAACTAAGGATATGGTTCTTTCTTATGGAGGTGGTGAACAGCTCGTTGTTAATGGTTACACCGATGCTAGTTGGAACACCGATCCGGATGATTCTAAATCACAATCTGGATACGTATTTATTTTGAATGGTGCAGCGATTAGGAGGAGGTGCAAAGCAAAGCGTTGTGGCGAGATCTTCAACTGAATTGGAATACATGGCTGCTTCGGAGGCTTCACAAGAAGCGATATGGATGAAAGAGTTCATTCTGAGCTGGGTCCGGTTCCAAGTCGCTGGACCCAATGTCTATCTCTTGTGATAACATGGGCGCCATAGCCAATGCGCAAGAACCAAGGTCACACAAGAAGTGAAGCATATCAAGCTGCGTTTCCACGCTATTCGAGAACATATCCGGGATGGGGATATAAAGATTTGCAAAGTACACACAGATCTGAATGTGGCGGATCCGTTGACTAAACCTCTCCAGGGCAAAACATGACCAACACCAAACTGCCATGGGTGTTCGGTATATTACCATGTAATCTAGATTAGATGACTCTAGTGCAAGTGGGAGACTGTTGGAGATATGCCTAGAGGCAATAATAAATGTAGTTATTATTATATATCTTTGTGTTTATGATAAATGTTTATATTCATGCTATAATAGTATTAACAAGGAAACATTAATACTTGTGTGAATTGTAAACTTAATTTGAAGTCCCTAGTAAAGCCTCTATATAATACTAGCTTGTTGGTTAATAGATGATTGTGGTTTCCCTATCATGAACATTGAGATGTTATTAACAACAAGATCATATCGTTAGGAGAATGATATGGTGGACATACTCCTATAGATAAGCGTAGCATAAAGATCAAGTCATTTCAATAGTTCAATTGCTATATGCTTTACGATACATAGTAACCTAATTCCTTCGACCATGAGATCATGCATATCACCTTTACTGGATGGATGCTTTGATAACATCAAACACCACACCGTAACTGGGTGGCTATAAAGGTGGCATTGAGTGTTCGGAAAGTATTGGTTGAAACACATGGATCAAGAGTGGGATTTGTCCATCCACATGACGGATAGATATTCTCTGGGCCCTCTCGGTGAAATGTCATCCAATTAGCTTGCAAGCATGTGACTTGGTCACAAGGGATCACATATCACGGGAACGAGAAAAGAGTACTTATCAGTAACGAGGATGAACTAGGTATGCAGAGATACCGACGATCATAACCTCGGATAAGTAACATATCGTGAGACAAAGGGAAATTGGTATCGTATGTAAGTGGTTCATTCGATCGCAAAGTAATCGTAGAAATATGTGGGAGCCATATGAATTTCCAGATTCCTCTATTGGTTATTGTTAGAAGTGTCTCGATCATGTCCGCATAATTCACGAACCGTAGGGAGACACACTTAAGGATTGACGTTGTTTGAGTAGTTATGGTATTATGAGAAAGAGACCGAATGTTGTTGAGTCTCGGATGGGATCCGGGATATCACGAGGTGATCCGGAATGGTCCGGAGAATAAGATTCATATAAGGAAAGTCCGTTTGGAGTTGGGGAATGGTTAGGTGTTTTCATCGGAACATTCTAGAAGGTCCGGAATGTCCGGCACTCGAGGAGGAAGGGTACATTAATGTGTCATTACATATTGGAATGATTGCATCATGTACTAGGTGTTCTTGCTGTCCAAAATAAAGGGTTTATTTAAATCCTAAATTGAAAAGTCAAACGGCTAGTTTGAAAGTCAAGCAACAATTTTGGGAAGTGGGAAAAGAGGAGGATTGGTGGAGGCCGAGTTGGAGGAGGGTTCCTCCCTTGGCGGCGCACCTCCCAAGGCCGACTTGGGAGGAACTCCTCCCTTGGCCGGCCAGCCCTCCACCTATATAAGGAGGCAGGGCTCCCTCCTTACACACACAAGTTCCTATCCTCTAAACTAAACCCTAGACCTAAACCCCGGTTTAGAGCTATTGCGGTTTAGAGCCTTCTCATTGGTTTAGAGCCTTCTAATTGGTGTGTCTAATTACTAGACCCCTAATAGCCTCTCTCATACGCTCCACCATACTACTTTGGCTTAAAGCGAAGCCTCGGGATTTCCTCTACTTCGGTACCACGCCATTGTGTCTTTGCCGGAATCGCGAGAGAGTGCTACAACCTCCATTTTCTTTGGAACAAGGAGAGGAAGGTCTTCGTCAGTACGAGCGTGTGACCGATTGGAGCGCTGCTGGAACGTGGCTGGAAGGATCGTCTGCGATCTTGAGATCGGAAAAATGCGACTACATCACCCACGAGAATCTGCTCTCGTTAAACACTTTGGAATCTTCGAGGGTGAGTTATTCCATCGACTCGTTGCTGCAATCTAGTAGATAGATCTTGGCTTGTTTGTTTGTATGCGATAGAAAATTTTTGTTTTCCATGCTACGAACCTCTACACCTCAAACCCGTCTGGATCGAAGAAGAGACGCTCGGAGGGCGGCAACCTACGGGCAACACTGATCAAGGACTACGAGAGGGTGAACTAACGCAAGGTTATACCCACCAAGTGGGTGTACCGTGGCTTCCTCTCCCGCCAAGGCCTTGAGGATGACTTCGACAGGTTGACTGAGAATGCCGACATGGTGCCTTTCTCCTACCTGTCCACCCACACCTTCGAGACCGCCACATATGAGTTCTTGTCATCATTCCACGATGACCTCGAAACCCAAGAACAACATTCACTATAAGTTTCGTGCTCAATGGGCAACCCCATAGACGCACTTTTTACAAGTTCTACGATTGCTTCGGGTTCTCCTATGAAGGAGAACTTGATACCACTAATGAAGTCCTCGTAGAGGCAATACATGCTTGGGATCAGATTTCTGTCCACATGGACATCGACTACTTGTGCAAGAAGAGCGCCACCATCCACAATTCCACTATCCGCTACTTCACCACCTTTTTGGCGAATTCAATTTTTCAAAAGGGAGATACCGGGGAAATGGCAGGCCCTGAGATAAGTGTAATTTATATGTCTCTCCATCCTGAGATTGAGCATAAGGTAAACTTGGGTGCTTTGCACATCCAGAACTTCCGCCGTCAAAGGTTGGATCCTTCAAGTGATATCCGATGTGGAGGCTTGATCACTCAGATCGCCTATGTGAGTTAGTTTGTCATGCCCAATGAGAGACCACTGGCTAGCAGTAAGGAGTTGAATGACACCGCCATGGCTAGCACCAAATTTATGGGGGTTTATAGGCCTCAACGCTCCCTTCATGCTTATCAATTTTATTTTGAGCCTAACGGTGAACTCCACCAAGTCTTGCTTCTGTTTGTCCAAGGTTTTTGTTTGCTAGGTAAACAAACATGGGTTCTCAATGAGGAGGAATACCAGTAGGCATTGATCTCCTCGGGGAGGATTCCAAACCAAGGAGGGGACCCCAACTGGGAGAACGCGGCCAACACCCAACAATAATAGGAGCAAGGGGAAGAGGGATGGAATGGCGGGGGCTGGGACGACTATGGCTAGCACCATCATCACAATCAGCCATTTCCCCATTACCAGCAGCAGCAAGGTATGCCTCAACCTCAGCCGAGATTTGACTATGTCCCAAGGTGTTAATTCGACCAGGTGGTGCATCGCATCTACAACATAGAAAATATGTTGCAAGATGCGAATGCCAACACTGTTGACCTCACTTAGAATTTCACTACCTTCTGAAGGATATATGCCCTAGAGGAAAATAATAAAAGGATATTATTATCATATCTCATTATTTCATAATAGTTTTATATCATGCTATAACTATATCAAGCGGAAACACTATACCAGGTCCCTAGTAGCCTCTATTTAACTAGTTCATTGGGCAGATAATGATCAAGGTTTCCTGATCATGGGCTAAACAAAAGTCACTGACAATGAGGTCATGTCATCTAGAATGATGTGATGGACCATTTCCCACCAATGATTGTTGCAACACGATCATGTCACTTAGTTCACGTTGCAATTGTCAAAGAAACAGATTGTCCTAATCCTTAGACCGTGATATCATATCAATCACTGTTACCGAAGGGTGCTTTGACTATATCAACCGTCATATCGTAAAAGGTTGGCCATAAAGGTGCATGTTGGGTAGCTGAAGGAGCACGTAGAGGCAATATGCTTCAAGAGCGGGAATTGTTCTCCTGTGTGACGGGAAGATACAACTGAGACCACTTAGTTAATTACATCTATGTTGCACAATACATGACTGGTTCATGGAGATGGTATTTCACAGAAAGAGTAAAATAGTACTTGTTGGAAACGAGATTGAACGAGGTATCAGGATACTGATGATCAAATCTCGGACAAGTATTGTATCGAGAACAAGGGAATTTGATATATCGTTTCAGGTTCGAACACGATGGAGAATCATGGAGTGCATAGGGGTCAATATGGGCATCCCAGACCCCCTTACTGATCATTGATATAGATCATGTCTATAATACTCCCGAACCAAGGGAAACACGCCTAAGGGAAATACGACGCTTGGAGATCGTCTTGCTAGATGGAATCGTGAAAGAGAGAGAAATCGAAATCGTTCCGGAGAGATCCGAAGTTGTTCGGAGAAAGAAGGAAAGGAAAAGGCCGAAAGGTGTTTCGGATAAATGGAAATTTAATATTTGTATTTAGTATATGTTAATTGTGAATTAATATATTCTAAGTAAATATTTAAATTCAAATTTATAAAATGACTTTAACATTAGGCCAAAATCCTAGAGGAAATTGGCCCAAGAAAAAGCCACAAGAAAAAGCCACAAGAAAAAGGCAGCAAACAGGGCTGGTTTGACTAGCCCAGCCGAAATGAGCGGCAGATAATATGCGCAACGCGGTGTAGACCGCAGCCACCGACCGTCGCAGCGGGCCTTGCTCAACCCCAGCCTAAAGGGGCTCGCGGGGGAGTCGGCCGTGCTGACGGGCTAGGACACGGTACAGCCCACCCGGGCCACCTCGCTTGACCGCCGCACGCGAGGGTCGTGGAGCTGGGCCGTGGGTGCTATCCGGCCCACATAGGATCGCCGGCTAGCACACAGTTGGCCGCCGCACTAAGCGTTGCTTAGCAGTCCGTGGGGGCGGGGCGGCCCATGCGCTGCTGGCCGCCTCTGCTGACTGCTGCTTGCTATTTTGTCTATTTGGTCTGAGTTTTGGCCCATCCGGCTAGACGAAAATTGGTGCAGTTTTCCTTTAACTTTAGTCCCACATGGGGCACCTAAAGGGAAGGGCACACCTCCCTTAGCCTATATAAAGGGGTACCCATGGGAGGACTAAGGACACCCAATAAGCTATTCTTTGAGGCGTTCTTCCTCGGAGAATACCCCCTCTCTCTAGTTGGCTTAGCCATGGTGCGGTCCCAAGTTAGGACTGTGCATGCAAAGTCAACGCATCCGTGGCACGTCGTTGTTCTACGGGGATTCCGCCAGGGGATCTACTTCCACAACCCCAATAGGGATCATGGAGTTTCGGGAGTCGTCGCATTGCACCGTATGCATGTGATAACTCGGTGGTCCTATTGAAGCTTCCGGGCCATCGTACAAGGACTTGGAAAAGGGGCGACGTGCGAGGATCTTCGTGACCTTGAGGTCGGACGGGTACGACAACAGCATCCATGCTCTGTCATGAGTGTAACGCTTTCTTGGTCTTCAAGGGTACGTCATCGTTGTCTTCCTCTGTTACTGCATTACTTCTAGATAGGTCCTTGGGTATTTAGAGTATTCCACGTAGGTAAATTTTTTGTTATCTGCTACGGAACCCTACACCTTCATGACCGACTTCCCGAGCCATTACCCATGCTATTCACACCATCAGCCGCCACCAAACGATGGCAGTGACAATTGATCTAGATTAGGTCATGAGCCTAAGCTTGGGTAGGTTAAACTCCTCCCTAGTTTTGCATTCATATTTTTGTATTCTTCTTTTGATTTATTTGTTTGGTTCCTAGTGCATGTTTACTTTTAGTTTTGCATTGATAAAAGGAAAACTCAAAAAAGTTTAGATTGGCTTTTTTATCTTGTGTTGTGTGAATTTCTCTCGGTTTTCTCTCTAGCTTTTTGCAGGTTGCTCACTTATAGTGACTTAGCCATGGAGAACGCGAGGAGTTTACTCAAGTGAGAAGACAAGCAAGCGAGAGGAGGTACCACATTCCTATTTTCCCTCTTCCTGCAAGTTTATTCATGAGCATACTTTATTTGTTCGGTTGCACTTGAGTTCCACTCTCCGCTTAGCTCGTTATCTTTTAGGACTTGATCTCATGGTTAATGTCACTACTTTGGTTTCAACTTATGACAATTACAATTGGTTGGGAAAACAACATTTTAAAACAAAAGAAAGTGTGTCCATGACAACTTTGGTGCCTTGTTTTTGTCTTAAGGGCTTAATCTTGGTAGTGCTCAACCCCACATCTTAAATGGTTTGACTTGATAAACACCTGCTGAAAATAATTGTTTGAAGGAATGAATGTTTATACGGTGGGTGAGGGAGTTTCTAAACTTGCCTTGTTGATCTATGAGAAAAAGAAAGAGAGAAGAAAAAAAAAGATAAGAGAATTACCATTGAGTTATGAGCAGGCATATTCGATCCTTATGAAAGTATTGGAAACACCTCACCACCTGCAATAAAAGGAGAGAAATTGTAGTTCTTGAAAAGCAAGGAATTGATGGGGTGTTTGATAGCCATGTTTTCGAAATGGGTGTTAATGAAAACTCTAAGTTTATCCTTATTTTGAGATCTACTTGTGCACCCTTAATTTTCCCAAAGCACTCTTGGTTAAAAATATTTTTACTCTCATAAGAAGAGAGGCGCTGAAAAGAATTGATTCGCAAGCCTAACCAAAATTTTGGCAGTCTCATGTGAGTTCAAAAGCTATTAGCTAGCAAGTTATTTGTAGTTAGGAAGCGAACTTAAGTGTAATTTTTTAAATATATTATGCTCATGTTTAAGGTTGCAGACTTGTGAGTTTTTTCCCCTTGATTTAATTTCTCTCTATTATTCTTTATAGCTTTGTCGCTCAAGGGCGAGCAACACCTATGCTTGGGGATGTTGATAGCTCCAAATTTTGACACTTTTTATCTACGTTTTTACTATGGTTTTTGCTAGTTTTTCGTTGAAATTTATCTTTGAACTAATGTTAACATCGTGAATTAACGAAATCTTGGTTTCTTGTGATAAGTTTCAGTTAATCAATATTTCTGGAGGATCTTGGAGCATTTATGAGCTATTTACAACCAAAGAATCAAATCATCAATTAAAGCCCCCTTCATTAGAGGCGTCCAGGTGGTGTAACAACCACTAGTACGGTTAGAACACGCACGTATCGTACGGTCATACCACCCTCCAACGCCTTTGTTATATCAATACAAGCAACTTATGTATTGGGAGCGAGACGAGAAGAGGGACGGAAAAGAAAACACAGCCGCAGCAAATCATTCTAGAAGAGGAGAGATCAGATCTGAAGGAGGAGAAGAATATCGCCTCATTCACTGAAGGTCTCTAGCCTCTAATCCATCCACCCCACCATCATTCCCAACTATAGAGAGAAAGAGAGAGATTGGCACTTGTAATATTAGGGTTTGACACATTTATCTTGTTTTTATTTGTATTTGATTTGATCTCAAAAAGGTATTGTGTCTTGCTATGGTAAAGTTGAGATGATTTCCCTTTGCAATATTATTATGCCTTTGATCTATCTTCCTCTCATGTCCGAGTAAATCCCGATAGGAGTGGGAGATGTAGGGGATTGGTGAGATGTGACATGCCTCTCTTATTTCCATTCATTTGTGATTGTTGTCACGATTATTATAATATGAGATTGAACATCTATGTTTGCATAATGCTTGTTGTCTAATTTAAGGGCCTAGATAACATGATCTCGAGATGTCATACATATGAACTTGTATACTAGCGAATCAGCGACCCCCCGAGTGACACGGCCAATATCAATGAGGATCTAGTACTACTCGAGGATCAACAAGGAACCATCAAGATTAAAGCCTTGATCCAGTTGAAAGACCTTAATTAATGTGTTGGCTATTACTAGATGGATCAATGGGACAAGGGGAAATTTGCCATGAGGACTCCTAGTCGGTATATGGGTTGCTTGCATACTCACTTATTAATATGAAGTATCACAATCACTTATCTCATTTTATCCATTCGGCAATTTCATTATCACCATGAACTGTTTCTCTCCACGCCTAGCCTCTCATCTGCAGGAACTCCGAACACTTTCATCATCTTTCTACTTTTATGTTATTTACTTTCAGGATCTACCTTTACTCAAGTTTCTCCTATTATTCCCTGACCACTTTCCACCTCCAACACTTGCAGTAAAATCACTCAAGACTTATGAAACCTTGGGTACGATAGAAATGCCACATAAAAACATTTACTGAAGCTCCTTATTGGGATCGATATAAAAACTGGAGTTAATACTTCCATGAAAACATGCTCTGACGAACCTGTGGACTTGCAGGCCATCATCACTCACCTAACCCAACTTGCTAGGTATAGATTCGTAGAGCTATACTCAATATCTATATGATTCCATCATCGATTTTGTATCGAGTAAAACTTTTGAACTTGACCACAATATAAATTACTATATCTTAGTCCTAGTTTTATTTTATAGTTAACTTTGGTCTGTCACTCAACTAGCTAGGAGAGCATTAACTTAATATCGTTAGAGCGATTCAAATAACCATTGAATGTGTTCTAAGAACACTACAAATTGTTAAACTTAATGTAATAAGTATTTTCTTCAAAAATTATCCTTTTTTTCCACTACAAACAAAAGCTTTAGCCATTCTGCTAAAACCCACCAACTTGAAATATAATTATCCTTAAGGGTACTAACTAATCAACATCTACCATCAACTATTGTACTGTTTTACTTTCATCACTTACTAACTCATTTTAGAATCTTAGTATGTATTTATTTGTAAAGTAAACTTGATTGTAACACAAATATTTCATAAATCACCAAACTCAATACATACTTAAACATGGGGATTTACTTCGGGATTTATACAAAATGCATATCATTATCTATGCATAATAACATGTTGCTTATTTAAACATTAGTCCTTACCGGACCAATGATGATGTTTTTAGATGTTGGAGTTTATACCGACTAGAAGACCTTGACTACATAATCATGAGGCAAAAAGGCAAGTTTACACTTGCTCATGTCCTTTGATTGTTTTATATCAAGTATTTGCAAATTGTTACTGTTAACACCTGCATTTCAAAAAGTACGACATAAAATACTATTTTCT
This sequence comes from Avena insularis, assembly GCA_023614405.1. Taxonomy (NCBI): domain Eukaryota; kingdom Viridiplantae; phylum Streptophyta; class Magnoliopsida; order Poales; family Poaceae; genus Avena; species Avena insularis. The sequence continues at coordinate 861,409 of JAJUPC010000089.1, forward strand.
GATCTAGGGTGATCAACTAATCTATTATGACTGGAAATGAAGCACCATTGTTCGGGAATGTATAATCTAGGATTTAACAACAAATGTTGCTAGTGATTCTTGCGCCATAGATTACACGTTAACCATGAGATCTATATAGGCTCTGGGAAGTCAGTTGGATCTTCTTTCTTTCGTATGTCAACAGATGACCATATCATGGCGTTGATGTACCTTTCGAGGCCCAGTACATGGGTGGGACCCCTCAGTTCCCTGCAATCTTGGTATCTAAACTATCTAGAGAGACTGTCTTTGGTAGGTCCACCAACTTGTTGGGGCGACTAGGACAATGTCTTCTCACTAGAGTCCTCAACGAGTCAACCATAGTTATATTTGCTTTACGGATTAACAGAGATTGTTCTATTTTGGGAGGCGTGTTGGCATGTGGGGTCGCAGAAAAGGGCAGTGATCATCTTGGGTTCTTATACTAGGCCTCACAACAAAGGAAGTGTGAACAGGAAAGTACGCTCAGATGTGTAACATGGATAAGAATCTCTAATGGGTAAAGCAATGCACCTCTACAGAGCGTAAAAAATGTGACATGTTACTCACTGTTCTAGGAAGAAGCTACGAACGCTGCAAGAAAGGAACTCCATGAAGTTCTAATCAACCTGTGAATACTGACATACATAGCTTTTTAGAATAAGAGCAATAGCTTTTTAGAATAAGAGCAACCTTTGAAGAAATGTTTACGAAACCTGCATAACCTACGACCTTTGGTCTGTGCTTATAGCTAGTGCATCAAACACTCCTTTTTAGTGAACTTGTTGAGTATGCTCGTACTCAACCATATCTTATTAACCATTGCTAGATTCTGGAGTACCCAATGGCGAACCTAGAAGGAGAACTACTTTGAAGTCTTGATGATACCCAGTGAAGGTCCGCGGAGTCGACGTCTACATCAGAAACTTTTGAAGTCTCGGGAAGAGTTCTTTATAAATAAACCGCTAGTACTAGAACCTACTTCTATAGAGTAGTGCTTTAGCAGCAATAGTAAACCGTAGACTTATAGTAGTGGTATTTCTAGAATAGACTTCGAGTTTCTATTTCTGGTTTTCTTTTGTAATTATAATCCTTGTTGTGTCGAGGAAGTTCTTCGGATCTTTTGTAATGTCATATATGTAATCTAAAGACATGCTTTGGACCCGCGATGTTTATGTTGTGCCATTCTGAGGGATGTAATGCTAGTGAACGGTATTTCATTGGTGTTATGTTAATGACTATAGTGTACTACATCATGGAGTGGTATGCTAGGTTACCGCACCATCTTGATGATAATAAAATCTAGAAAATGATTATTGACTATAAATATAATGTTTCTTCCAACATTTTCCATGATAGACCTACACAATGTTCTCCTTTTGGAAAGGAGTCATAAGGGCTACTTCTGCAGCTAAAGCTGGTTATATGTGGAAAGTTGGGAAGGGTACTGAAGTGCTTTTTTGGGAGAACATCTGGATTGGTAGCTTCTGTTTGGCTATTCTTTCATGGGATTTGTACATCATTGTTAATGGACAAAAGTGAACCATTGCAGATGCCTAGGATGGTGGAAATATGAAATTTACTTTTAAACGTTAAGTGGACGTAGTCTTGCTTGACAAATGGCTTGAATTAGTTGCTCTAATACAGTATTCCCATTTCTTCGACGAGGAAGATACACATGTCCGGTTATTTCATCTATCGGGTGCTTATTCAGTCAAATCCTTCTACGGTGTTGTATATTTTATAGGTGTGAAGGCAAGTCATATTCTAGCTGTCTGGAAGTTTTATGAGCTTGACTTCAATTGGGAAGCGCTTAATCTTGGCAATGTGTCCATGGCAGGGATTGACACCCCTTTCTTGGAGGAGGAGGTGCTTCAAGCAATAAGCCAAATGCCCTCCGACAAGGCTCCCGGTCCTGATAGATTTACTGGAGTCCTTTTCAAGAAGTGTTGGGTCATAATTAAAGAGTATGTGATGAAGGCTATCCATCAATTCAACAATCTACAAGTTTCCCATCTCCAATGGCTTAATTCGGCTAACATTGTGCTCTTGCCGAAGAAGGAGGGGATCGAAGATATTTTCGAGTATAGACCCATTAGCTTGATCCACGCCATAGCCAAAATCATTACGAAGATGATTGTTATCCGTCTTGCTCCTCTCATGAATGACCTTGTCTCCAATGCCCAAAGTGCTTTTATTAAGAAAAGAAGCATCCATGACAATTTCTTGTATGTCCGCAACCTTGCGAGGAGGTTACACAAAAGCAAAATCCCCACGCTTCTCTTCAAGCTTGATATCCGCAAAGCTTTTGACTCTGTAAGATGGGAGTTCATCCTTGAGCATCTCAAGAGGAGGGGGTTCGCGCCAAAATTCCGAGATTTGATCGCCGCCTTGCTTTGTACTTCATCTTCAAGAGTCCTCCTAAATGAAATAGCCGGTGTCCCAATAAAGCATGGGAGAGGTGTTAGGCAAGGAGACCCACTTTCTCCACTACTCTTTGTCCTCGCCATTGACCCACTACAAAAAAAATTGCGCTGGCCACGCATCATGGGCTCCTAACCAAGATTAGAGGAAGAGGAAACATCTTTAGAACTTCGTTATATGCGGATGATGAGGCTATATTTGTGGCTCCAAGTAATCAGGACATTCAAAACCTCTCCTCCCTTCTAAAAGTTTTCGGAGAGGTCACCGGCCTCCAATGTTTTTTACAAAAGAGCTTGGTGGTGCCCATTAGATGTCAAAACATTGCGCTTGATGAGGTGCTTAGGGGGTTGCCGATGATCCGTTCCTCCTTCCCATTGAAATATTTAGGCCTTCCACTTTTGTCGTGGCAACTTAAAAGAGTCGACTTCCAACCGCTTGACAGCAAGATGCCGGTAAACTAGTTACTTGGGTTGGGAAGAACATCAACATCGCCAGATGTGGAGCACTTGTCAAATCCTTCCTCGCCTAGCAAGCCATCTTCCATCTCACTCCACTCACCATTCCACCGGGATGCTTTGCAAGCATGAACAAGATTGAGAGGGCTTTTTTGTGGGTCGGAGCGAGAGAAATCTCCGGTAGAAAATGAAAAATAAATTGGGAAGCGGTGTGTAGGCCTACCCATCTTGGTGGTTTGGGGACTCTCCACCTTGAAAATTTTGTGAGAGCTCTCCGTTTGAGATGGACTTGGTTCGAGTGGTGAGACCCAACTAAGCTTTGGGTGTGCATGGTCACACCATGTGATTTGGAAGATATGAGTCTTTTCTACAGCCACTACCATCACCATTGGCAATAGGAAGATTGCTCCTTTTTAGGACTCGCCTTGGCTCAACGGGAGGAAGCCCAAAGACAATGCCCCTCTCATCTTTCAAGCTTCCACAAGAAATAAATGAAGTGTCAAACAAGCAATGCACAACAACACATGGATATCAAAAATAAAGATGGATATCAACTTGACCATCCCTCACATACATGAGTACCTATGTCTATGGCATGAGCTTAATAACATACATCTTAATGAGATTGAAGACTCTATTGTTTGGAATCTACACGACTAATGGGGAGCACACGATGGCGTCGGCATACAATGCCCAATTTATTGGATCAAACCTCACATGCATGAACAATCTAGTATGGAAAGTTTGGGAGCCACCAAAGATTAAGTTCTTCTCTTGGTTGGACATCCAAAATAGGCTTTGGACAGCAGACCGTCTTGAGAAGAGAGGATGAACAAATTCTGGTATTTGTCCGCTTTGTAAGCAAACCCAAGAAAAGGCAACACATCTCTTCTCGCATTGTAGGTTCTCCAAGATACTTTGGGGAATGGTTAAAGATTGGCTTGGCCTACCAGATATTAGAACCCAAGAGTGGTCTTTGGACCTATCTATTCTGCAATAGTGGACCAAAATGTCTTACAAATCAACTTCAAATCGCAAATCAATGACCTCTCTAACCATGCTTGTTAGTTGGACGATATGGAAGGAGAGAAATACACGAGTCTTCACCAACAAATACGCAGCACCGTCTATTCTTCTTGGGATAATTAAAGAGGAGGTTAGCCTCTGGGTTGCCGCGGGAGCAAAACTTTTGGGTGCTGTAATTTTGGGAGAGTAATCCCGTACTTGTACCTTATTTTGTTTTTTTTGTTGTTCCATGTCAAAACTATCCTTATTTAATGGATGGAGGCAAGTCTTTTGCCTCCCTTTCAAAAAAAGTTTCATATTCCTCCACGTATCCACATTTTCATGTGGTTGCTTTCTCAAGATAAGTTGTTGAATAGGGTTAACTTGAATAAGCGAAGACAAGTTGATAATATATCATGTTTGTTTTGCAATGAACAAGTGTGTGATTGCTAAATATGTGTGGGATATTATTTCCTCTTTGTTTGATAAAGAACTTTGCCAATAACTCAGTATACTGAATATATTCACTTCTGCAACCTTGTGGTACGTTTGGTCGCTGTGTAACGACATGTGTTTTTAGGGAACAACCTGGCCAGGTGTCAAGGAAGTATTAAGAAGAATTGCATCCACAATCAGGAGCTATAAAATCCTTTGTATGGACAAGCATTCGGCGTTATTGGACAGGAACCTACTCCTTCTGAACCACCGGCGTGGTGAGCTACTGAGTATCGCTTGGACATGACATTATTGCTGCTGGGTGCGGTCGATGCTAAAGGCGGAGGCAACAACCAGTCAGTAACTGCGACTGATCGCTGGCACCAGGAACTCGCATGTGAGAAGCTCGTCCAAATGGCTCGTCTGGGGCACTGATCTGCCTGTAATAGAGTCCTTGTAGGTGTTTTCTTGGTTAGCCTTTCTTGTTCAGTACTGTTAACTTCTGTTAACTGCTGAGCTATGCTCAAACCTGCCACTCTGTTCGTTGCATTTCAACGGAACAAGGGGTCGTGGCCCCTCCTTTCCTTAAAACAAAATACCCGTCCGAGCATGGGATCCTAGTGAGTAAAATATTTCGTGGATTATGACAATATTAGCATCAATAAAATCCTGAACAAAATTCACGACATAAAAAAATGTTCCGTGGCCTAAGACAATTTATCGGAAGGTAGACTTCCTATCTTCTATCTACTAATTTCTCTTGTGGTAAGTTCGTCACTAGTTGATTTTCCGTCTGCCGACTTATGGACCGTTTTGTCCCTGGACTTGAATTAATTTACTGTAGTTGCCACCGCCAAGCGATTTGTCCGCCCAGGGAAAAAACCGATGGTCAACTCGCCGCGTCGCTCCTCCCTGCCTCCCTTCCCTTCCCCTCGTTGCGGCCGCCCGGAGCCGTCTGCTCTCCGCACAGGCTCAGGCGAGCGCCTGCCTCCCTTCCACCCCGGGCGTGCGGAACCAACATATTTCCCACCGCTGCCACCCGTCGCAGAAGGGGGCGTGGCTTCAGTGGGGTCATCGCGGTGCTGGTCATGGAGGGTCCTCCTGACGAACATGGCCTCCTGTCGCGGCATCTCCATGGGAGCAGAATGAGATGTGAGGGCAGGAGTCGGCAGAGGACGTCGGAGATGAGGGGTAGGTGCGCCGCTCGACCTAGACGACGCCTCCTCCCTATAGATCTCCGGCCACCGGAGCCGCATCCCTCCTCTCACTGCTCCTCCTTGGCGGCGGCGCCGAGATCCCCCAGTCCAGCTCCGTCGCCTTTGTCCTTCTCCCTCCAGTCACTGGCCCCGGAGCTCGCCGACTCAGACGCCGAGGACTCCGATGTTGCCGCCTCCCCATCCCCCTCGCAGTCCCGCTCCCCGTCGGGCTACCCCAACTCCCGCCGCCCGGCCATCCTCATGGACGTCGGCGACAACGACTACGCCGACGCCGCCCAGAACTCCATCATCCTCGCCGAGGACAAGTACTACCCCACCGCCGGGGAGGTGTACGGCCGTGGCGTCGAGGCGCTCGTCATGGACGAGGACGAGCAGGAGCTCGAGAAGCCCTTCGTCGCGGCCGCCACGCTACGTGAAGTTCGAGGTCGGCACCCACGCGGGCGCCACCTCCAACCCGCTGCTGGTCGTGGCGCTCGTGGGCCACCTGCAGCATGGTAAATCGGTGTCCATGGACATGCTCGTGGAGCAGACCCACGAGGTGGACACGTTCGACTCCGAGGGCGAGCGCCATGTGCGGCTCACAGACACCAGGTTGGATGAGCAGGAGCGCAGGGTCTCCATCAAGGCTTTGCCGATGTCACTCGTGCTTGAGGGGGGCAACAGCAAGTCGTATCTCTGCAATATCATGGACACACCTGGGCATGTCAATTTTTCCGATGAGATGACTGCCACGCTCTGGCTGGCGGATGGGGTTGTGCTTGTTGTGGATGCTGCAGGGGGCTGTCATGGTAATTCACTGAACCTATTGCTTTATACATCTCTATTGTGGTGATGGATTTACCTCTCAAAGTAGGAGTATTAAATTGGATTAGTAGTTTTGTGACTTTTGTTTACACTTCTCCTATTCCTCATGTTACATAAGGTTATCTGAAGCTCAATTTATCTGACTGCTAGCTCTTCTATTCAGGAATTGGGGCCTGGATATTTTATACTCGATAGACAAAGCTCCTCTATGTTGGTAATAGTCTTTGGCAAGTCTGGAAGGAACGCAATGGCTGAATATTTATTAGGCAAAGCAACATGAAGGAACGCAATAGCAAAATATTTTAGGGAAATCATTTGGACACAGATTTGTTGGGGGTATATCTTTATAGCTTCATAAGTTCAATGCCTTTTTTTTCCACAAATGTTTCCTCCTTTCTTTTCCACAACTAGTGTATTACAGCAACCATACATCTTACCCAAACAATAGAAGGGTTTTATGAGTGACATAACTGAAAGTCTGAAAGTGTGAATGCAAAAGTACCACATAGGAGTAGGGGACTGGCACGATTTTTTATCCAGCATCCAACGATTAAAGACAAATAAATGGTGTGCTGCTTCAACTTGGTTTGTGTAAGATTAACTTCTTACTTAGTTCGAACTTGGAAGTGGTTTGCTGGTGCTGCATTTGGGACACTTGTAGCTGCACCTGTTGTTGACAAGCATGCTCAACCATATGCACTCAGTTGGGACAGAAAACAAGGGTGCTAATATTCTAAGAAAAGCTTAATTATCTCCTTTGAGTCACTCTTCTATTGTTTTTTTCTTTGGTAAAAGATATAGATCCAGTGAGAACTTCTAAGCCAATGATAATTTTGTAAAGTTAATACACTACAAGGTAGCAATCTCGAAAATCTACTTGTTTCTTGAAACTGCCAGCATCATTCTGTTGTTGCCCTGTTGTGTTCTCTTAATAGGTGGAACACACATTATCATAAATTAGAACAAATTAGTAATGGACTTGACGAGCAAACATTGTTATGCGGTCAGTGGGACCCTCACTTTCTGTTCTAAGTTTAATGTTGTCATATTAGCTAAAACCATCTCTTCAGTGAACTTATATAAATGATCTTATATATGCTTAAGCCTGCAAATCAATGAACTTCCATACTGTTTTCGCTCAAATAAAAAACTGCAGATCTGCAATATGCACTAGAGGTATATAAGTTGGTTGTGTAGAGTTTTTTCTTCTGCCAAAGTAATATCTTTGCTGCATGAATACAAGTGTATCAAGAATTGAAGTGCTGGCGTTATGTCACTATGAGGTGCAGGCTCATTGTCATCATAATCAGCGAGGAAGCTACACAGGTACAGAGGCATCAGGCATCTGCCCGTGCGGAGGCGGCCGATCATAGTTATGGGGACGCTCCTCCGCCTCCCGATCTTCGTCCTTGGTGAGTCAGTGGACAATTTCTCGCTACTGTTTTTCAGATATCGCTTGAACACAGTGAAGCACCACTATTGTACTGTGCTACACAAAAGACAAACTAGACTTTGCACATCCTTATCGTTTGCAAGTATTCAGTCCTATGCTAGCCATCCGACGGCGGCCGGAGCATCGACCACAGAAAGATATGGCCTCCACCCTGCTCATTCGTGCATCTTTGTCGACTTGTCATGGCTCCTCGGTCTGAGGTGTCACCTCCATGGCTGCAGCATGATCCATGTCCAGGTCAGTGTCCGACTATCGTTTTCATTTAGAAGAAAGAACTGGAGAGCCAAGTAATAAACGTGTAATGCATAGGGCAAATTAGTGGATGCTCACGAGATGTTCACATTGGGAAGGGAGGTAGCTGTAGCATTGCAGAAATAAGCTCCATGTACCTTTGTTATCAGACAGAGCTTCCGCATGTCTTCAGTAGTTAGGTCTGAGAAACGTCAACAAGGTTGATGCTGTCATGTTTTAAACTTTATCTGCTCCGGTCCTACATACATATAAAGTCGGATGGCTTATCTACACATGTTTTGATCAGGCATATGCAGTACTTAGGCAGTACATTAAGTGTAGTATTTATTTGAAGGAACTTGTGTTTTTCTGCCGTAAGATGTACGGAGTACCTTTTATTCCAATACGAACTAAACATAGGTTCGGATATTGGCAAGAAATGAAGATTGATTCAAATTTGAATGAGATAATAAGAGATTTCTACAAATATATAGTCAATGCGTATATATGTTGGTTTTGCTTATGCATTATGGATCTGATCGAACAACAATGCCTAAAAATAAGTGTTCTAAGTTTCCTTCTTCCATCTGAAAATTTTCAGACGGTTTGTATTGACTACCGCCTCTAGAATCTACCAATTCGTCTTTGTCCTATTTGTATGTATATGGCATAAACCTATGTTTTCTCACAAGTCATGCGATTTAAATGAACATAGTAAGGTTAGCTAAATCTTCCCTATAAACGATGCTTTTTGAGTACCGAAACATAGTGTTTGGCTAAATCTTCAGTATAAAATATAAACCACCAAAGAGCTCGCACGAGCATTCAACTTTGTTAATAGAGTCCCTTTAGGTGTTACCGATCAATTTGGTCGTGCTACTAAGATCCTCAAATTTTATATGCTCTAATGGAATTGGTCACTTGGATTCATTGATTTTTAATATATTGAACAAGGCAAGTGCAAAATCTTTAGCAACATCTCACTCCCCAATCCTCTCGTGGGATGGTTACGAGTTAGGACGATGAACTGTTTTGGTAGATGACGAATTGTCTTGGTACATCTACGGAAGTGTAATGCAAACAGAGACGAGCGGCAAAAGAAAGTTGACCGTGGCAACACACGGGCACTCTGCTTGTAACGATAAAATCTGACACCCTAAGTGTGCACTTTCTCCTGGCTCAGCAGTTCTACAGCTCCCTTTTTTATTTATTTTAGTAAATAAAACAGCAGGACTCGAATGTGTACTTTTATTTATTTGTGTAAAATATATTTACATTGAAGCAAAGAATAAAGAACTGGCTATCTAAACAACGCAATGTTATCTGAGTTGCGCACCCAGGTTTTGAAGTAAATGAGCTTCTTCATGTTGGCTCTGAGGACAACCAACCTCCCTGGAGTTCTTCTTTTTGTTGACCCTGACACAAATTTGAGTCCCACTAGACTCATCCTCATAATTAATTCCGACCATTTTGCGGAACTTACGGGTTGTGGAATCTGCCTTTGATCATAATATATGGAATCTCTAAGGAGCTCTAAGCTCCCTAGTTTTAACGCGCCGTGGTTGCTCCAAGCGTTGGCGCCAGATTTAGGACCCACCTGGTCGGCGCGTCTGATACGATTTTCCTCGCACGCGTGTTGGTGGTGTTGTGTGCGTACGTGATTGGCTTGGCTGTCGTGGCATAAGTCGGTTCAGTTGAGGAAAAAGAGGGGCAGCTTCCCATCAAATTTGAAGGAAAAATTGGACAGACGCTGCCTCTACGGCTCTCCACACCAATCGCCACCGACGGAACCATCTCCTCTTGCAGTCCTTCTTACCATCAGCCGCAAGGAATTTCAAGGGGTGGCACACTTGAGGCACCAGGAGGAGAGGGCATACGGAGCCTGGCCTGGTCGGCCCAAGACGTAGGCGAGGCTGTGCAGGCGACTGAGCCCCAGATCGACACGGTAGTGGGTCTTCCCTGCGACACCGCACGGATGGCGGCGAGCTAGATCCAGTCGGAGGCGAAGGCCCATCAATGCCGGCGTCTATAGCCTTCATTGGAGATGACTTCAGGCGAGGGAGGCTAGGTTGCACATCCTTTGATCGCGTCGGTGACGACGAGCATCAAGTAGACCGTCCGCCGTCCCGGAGAAGATCATGGAGCAGCCAATTGAGGCGAGTAGTCGATTCTCACCTTCTCTTTATCTTATTCTCTCTGGTCAAATTTGTCAACATTCTTTTCACATATTAAAGTGAAATTTGATACATCTATGCATGATTAGCTCTCTTTCCTAGATGCGCTTGATTTGGTAGTCCACATCAAAACATTCGATGGCATCTGGATGACATTTCTTGAAGTTTATTCCGGTCAGGGGTTTGGTTTCTTCTATCTATCAAGAATTTAGACTGTTGATTGACTGGTCATTCCCCTTATCTGTCATCTGTCAGCCTTCGTTGCATCTTTAAAATTTATATGCTACGAGAAGGCTAAAAATTTGGAACAATATCCGAGTTAGACAGAATTTTAAGGAAGCTAAAAACAGTACTGATCTTACTCTCTGATTATAGCAACCTTCGATTTTAGTGGACCAGATTGATAATTTGCGACGGTAGTATTTTCTTCTGCATTTAGTTTAGCCATGTTAATATTTTCCGTTTCGATCCGTTTATGTGTCAGGGAAGACATGTACTGAGCCGTTGCGCGTAGGCCTGGCTCATGCACCTAACGGTGCCCCCAATTGTCTGGTGAGTCCCAATTTTAATTTTTTTACTGGTTTGGCCTCAAATTCGAAGCTAAATTAGCAGCAACTTATAATGAGACACTTTCGCGTACAAGTTTAGCGGACTGAGTCACTCATATACAACAGAAAATTAATAGATCGAGCGATCATGCATCTCGATCATAGATCATCATCTTGTTCTTCTCAAACAAAGCCCGCTGAATGGGATCCATGTCGGCGAGGTCCGCGACCATGATCCGGTTTTCTGGCAAGTATGGAGAGCTCAACTTGCTTTTGCCTGAGATCCAGCTTTATTGCCCTAGACTGTGCATTCTTCTATCTCGAGACACTTGCTTTGCATCTCATAGAAGTTCTTGGCTGCATCATCCCTTTCCTTGTGTTTCCTCTCTTCCCTCTTGTCCGAGAACACGTCCTTCTCGGCTATCAACTCTTTCAACGTCTCTTGGATGGCATGTGACGAAGCTCCTCGCTTGGCATCTAGATTGGAGTTGGTCCTCCCCCTTGGCCTTGGCATTTTACCACCACTTTGGGTGGGTGCATCAACGTCGATGAATCCGGATAGAGCCCCTCCCTTTGCACTCCTGCATAGAGCTCGTTCCATTTCTTGCAATCTTTGAGCTTTCTCCAACAATGAGACACTGTGAATGCTTTTTGTCATGTCTTGTCTTGAAGTGTTCCAAAGCTTGCCACATCTACACAACAAGTTTGATGTTTGAATGGTACAAATAAGGCATGAATGAAAACGCAAGAAATGGTTTAAGTAACATACCATGTCTTGCACACCAATGCCACTCATGGTCTTCCCTTGACATGGTCATATGAAGCACAAAACATGGTGCATTGATCGAAGATGAATGCCCACCTTTTCATAAGAGAGTTCTTATTACGATCACCTCTAAAACAAATGCTCACTGAAATGTCTATGCTCGTGCTCGTGGAAGAACTTCCACACTCAGTTCCAAAAAAATCCCCTCCTTTTTGCTTGGCATCGGTTATTGGATCCTGCCCAATTTCAATCCATGCCTCACATAGAATCTCATCCTCGAGGTCTGTTTAAGCGTCGGTCCTTCTGCTGCCGCCTGAGTTTGTCATGCTAGTTCATCCTTGAACAAAGGTTCTAGATTGATCGAGACACCATCTTGTTCAATATCTTATTGGGTACCTTGTTAGGTGCCATGTTGGGTATCCTACTCACAATTGCAAAGATTTTTCACACACAATACATGGCATGACATGACTAAGGAGTAGACTAGAATCATACCTGGGTAGTCGGAGTTGGGGTCGGCTATTAGCGAAAAGGTTGCGGCGAGCAGGCATGCTCCACGGGAGCTTTCATGGGAGCTGCAGGTCCTGTTGGTGGTGGAGCAACGGCTCCGGGAGGTATGAACGGTGCCCGGCTAGTGGTGTTGCGTCCATGGTGCTACTAGTATTGGTGGTTGCGGGGTGTGGTGTGGCGCCGTGGCAAGTGGATAAGAATGTGTCCCTAGCACACGGGCCCGGGGAGGACACACTAGCAGAAAATAGGGCTTTCGTCGGACTGCCCCGAGCCGACCAGTCCCAGTTACCTTACGAACCGGGACTAATGTGAGCATTAGTCCCGGTTTGTAAGACCAGGACACCGCATGGAGAAGGACCACAATTAGCCCCGGTTCGTTTGGGGCCTTTAGTCCCGGTTCATGGCACGAACCGGGATCAAAAGGGTTCCACGCCTTCCTCTAGCCCTTTAGTACCGGTTCATGGTACAAACCGGTACTAAAGGTCCATGTTCCTGTATATATATGCACCCTAGCCTCACATGCTTGTGTGTGAGATGGTTTGTTTTTTCCCTCTCATACACAAGTGGTGTATGTTGCTTTGTTTTTCCCCTCTATGCACAAGAGGTGCTCGATGAAATGAGTGAGAGCACGATGCCACTTGAGTTCACACAAAACAAACATGATATGAAGTGCCTGAGCCACACTTAAGCTTTCTCCTCTTTCTTTCCTCCTCGATAGAGGTTAGCAACTTTATCATTTCATCTGTCATTGATACAATGCATTTGCCGATGTATAGTGGTCATTTGTCTAGATGTTCTATAATGGTTTTTGATAAACTTAATTATATAATGCAGATGAGCCAGCAATGGATGTACGGTGACCGACGCACTGCCGAGTTCCTTACGGGGCTACATAGTTTTATCGGTGTGGCTGAGGCAAACAGTGTAAATGGTTTTATGTGTTGTCCATGTGTTTCCCGTCATAATAAGAAGGATTACTCTTTCTCGAGAACCCTTCACACCCACCTTCTTCGGTCCAGTTTCATGCCCAGCTATAATTGTTGAACCAAGCACGCAGAAAGAGAGGTTATAATGGAATACAATGAAGAAAAAGAGGATGATGATAACTATCCTATGTTCCCTGAATACGGTGATACTGTAACGGGGAAAGCTGAAGATGAAGAGGCACAAAATGAGCATGTTGATGATCTTCACCGGGCCATTATTGATGCAAAGATAGAATGTGAAAGTGAAAATGAGAAGTTGAAGCACATGTTAGATGATCACAAAATAGGGTTGTACCCAAATTGCGAAAATGGCAACACAAAACTCGGTACCACATTAGAATTGCTGCAATGAAAGTCAGAGAATGGTTTATATTACAAGGGATTTGAGAAGCTACTAAAAATAATGAAGAAGAAGCTTACAAAGGATAACAAATTTCCTACTAGTACGTACAAAGCAAAGAAGGTTGTATGCCCTCTAGGATTAGAGGTGCAGAAAATATATGCATGCATTAATAATTGCATCCCCTACCATGGTGAGGAGTACGAGAATAAGAATGAATGCCCAGTATGTGGTGCATTGAGGTATAACATCAGACGATATGATCCTGGTGATGTTGAGGGCAAGCGCCCTAGGAACAGGGTTCCTGCCAAGGTTATGTGGTATGCTCCTATAATACCATGGTTGAAACATTTGTTCAGGAACAAAGAGCATGTCAAGTTGTTGGGATGGCACAAACAAGATCGCAAGAAAGATAAGATATTGAGACACCCCGCTGATGGGCCGCAATGGAGAAAAATCGAGAGAGAGTACCCGGGCTTTACAGATGAAGCAAGGAACTTAATGTTTGGTCTAAGTACATATGGCATGAATCCTTTTGGGGAGCATAGCTGTAGTCATAGCACCTGGCCTGTAACTCTATGTATCTATAACCTTCCTCCTTGGTTGTGCATGAAGTGGAAGTTTATTATGATGTCAGTGCTCATCCAAGGAACGAAGCAACCCGGCAACGACATTTATGTGTACCTAAGGTCATTAGTTGAAGAATTTTATAGTTATGGCACGGATAAGGTGTACATGTGTGTGGGATGAGCACAAACATGAGGAATTTAACCTACAAGCATTGCTTTTTGTAACCATCAATGATTGGTCTGCTCTTAGTAACCTTTTAGGACAGTCAAACAAGGGATACAATACATGTACACACTGTTTAGATGAGACTAAAGCTACATACTTGCGTAAAGGTAAGAAGGTTGTGTACCTAGGGAGTCATCGATTTCTTCCGACCAAGCATACCATAAGAAAAAAGGCAATCATTTCAAAGGTGAGGAAGATTACCGGAATAAGCTTGTCCCCCGTACTGGTGATGATGTATTTGGTATGGTTAAGGATCTAGAAGTAATCTTTGGAAAGGGTCATGGCGGTCAATCTATTCCAAATAACGCTATGGATACGTGCCCATGTGGAAGAAAAGATCTATATTTTAGGAGCTACCCTATTGGGAAGTCTGATAGATCCGCTCTTCAATCAACGTGATGCACGTGACGAAGAACCTTTGCGTGAACCTGCTAGGATTCTTGGGCGTGTATGGGAAGTCAAAAGATACACCGGAAGCATGGCAGGACCAGCAACCTATGAACAAACGAGATGGTCTGCATCTAGAGAAGTATCAAGGTCCTTCTAGCTACAATCTTACCAAGAAAGAGAAGGAAATATTTTTTGAATGCCTGAACAGTATCAAGGTCCCGTCTAGCTTCTCTTTGAATATAAAGGGAATAATAAATATGGCAGAGAAAAAATTTCAGAACCTAAAGTCTCATGACTGCTACGTGATTATGACGCAATTACTTTCGGTCGCATTAAGGGGGCTTCTACTGGAAAATGTTCGAGTACCCATTGTGAAGCTATGTGCATTCCTCAATGCAATTTCTCAAAAGGTAATAAATCCAGATACTCTACCAAGATTATAGAATGATATGGTACAATGTCTTGTTAGTTTTAAGTTTGTGTTCCCACCATCCTTCTTAAATATTATGATGCATCTCCTGGTTCACCTAGTGGAAGAGATTGCCGTTTTTGGTCCTGTATTTCTACACAATATCTTCCCCTTTGGGAGGTTTATGGGAGTCTTAAAGAAATATGTTCATAACTGTGCTAGGATAGAAGGAAACATCTCCAAGGTCTATGGAACAAAGGAGGTCATTGAGTTTTGTGTTGACTTTATTCACGCCCTTAAGCCGATTAGTGTTCCTCAATCCCGGTACGAGGGGAGACTGAGTGGAAAAGGCATGCTAGGAAAGGATTTAATAATATGTACAGACGAGCACTCTTTCACTCAAGCACACTACACAGTTCTAAAAAGTTTTACCTTGGTGGCTCTGTATATCAATGAACACAAGAATATTCTACGCTCCAAATACTCGGGGAGTCTGACGACTCGATTACATGTGCACACATGGCGACTTTTGGCGGTTGGTTGCAAACACATCTCATGAATAACACCACTGTTGGAGATCAGCTGTACTTATTGACCAGGACACCATCTTCGACTGTATTGACTTTCCAAGGGTATATGATAAATGGGAATACATTTTACACGATCGCCCAAGATAAAAAGAGCACCAACCAAAATAGTGGTGTCCACATTGATGCAACAAACAACAATGGGAAAAAAGACACATATTATGGTAAAATAGAGGAGATGTGGGAACTAGACTATGGACCTTATTTTAAGGTCCCTTTATTTCGGTGCAAATGGCTCAAGCTGACAGGAGGCGAGGTTCAGGTAGACAAGAAGTACGGAATAATAATAGTGGATCTCAACTATCTTGGGTTCACAGACAAACCATTCGTCCTAGCCAATGACGTGGCTCGGGTTTTCTATGTGAAGGACATGTCTACCAAACCAATAAAAAAATAAGAAAATGGATACATCATACGATGATCCAAAGCACCACATAGTTCTTTCAGGGAAAATAAACATCATGGGAGCGGAGGACAATCCAGACATGTCAAAAGATTATAATAAGTTTGATGAAATTTCGCCCTTCATGGTGAACACTGACCCAAACATCCTGTTAAATGATGAAGATACTCCATGGTTACGGCCGACGCGATCATAACTAAGGCATTTCAGGAAATAAGTGACTATATGTATTTTGAATTATACCTTTGGTGGTTTTTGAGATGCAATCAATATGGGCACACTATCACAAACTATACCTCGATTCTGGCCATAATATTGTGCATTTGGACTAAAAGCCATGATAGCTCATTTTGAGAAGGATTTTTCGAGATGCAGTCAATATACCAAGTTTTGTATTTTTCCTTGCAACCATGTCACATAATATGACACCACGCGAAGGATTTACATTGTCGGACTGTTTTTGAATTTCTTATCCCCGTTTCAAACTATGGTCAAACCAGCGGACATGAAGATAGGGGATGAGACTCACTAAAAATTGCATTAGATCTCTGAAGAAACATCATATTGTGAGTCTAAAACTGATTTTTTTCAAAAAAAATTATAAGCATTAGATCATGTACCTGTAGTTCAAACCGGACCCACTTCCTGTTGATTCAGCAAACATTTGTCATTTTCACCCGGGTGGATGGAAAGGTTTGAGATATCCCGGTTGGGACATCGTCCATGTAAGGTGGCCTATTATTTTGAAAATAGGGTGGTATCATTTAGAATTAGCCCGTTGGTAGTTGCTTCACAAAACACCTCGTTTTTGGCACTCGTAAAATGGAAATTGGCTTTTTCGTGCGACAAAAAGCAAAACTTCCTCCTGCAATATTGTTCGCCATCCCAATATACACATATGTGCACAATATGGGCACACTATCACAAACTATGCCTCGATTCTAGCCATAATATTGTACATTTGGCCCAAAAGCCATGAAACCTCGAACATGATAGCTCATTTTGAAAAAGATTTTTTGAGATGCAATCAATATACCAAGTTTGGTATTTTTCGTTGCAACTATATCACATAATATGACACCACTTGGAGGATTTACATTGTTCGGACCATTTTTGAATTTCTTATGCCCGTTTCCAAATTTTCCCGTTTCAAGCTATTATCAAACCGGCGAGCATGAAGATAGGGGATGAGCCTCATTAAAACTTGCATTAGATCCCTAAAGAAACGTCATATAGTGAGTCTAGAAATGATTTTTTTCTAAAAATCATGAGCATTAGATCATGTACCTATAGTTCAAACCGGATCCGCTTCCTACCAAGTTTTCCTTTTTTTAAAATCATGAGCATTAGATCATGTGTATCTCAACATGGCAATCAATGTCTTGGAGGCCAGAAATTATTATTATTTATTTAAAAATGATTTACCATTTAAAAACCCTTTTATGATTTACCATTTGAAAACCCTTTTAAAAATGATTTACCATATTAAATAATTGATTTTTTATAAAAAATAAATTATATTTTTATTAGGTAGATATTTCTGTTATGAACATTTTGATATGCTATATATATTTTTATTAGATAGATACTCTTTACTTCTTTTATTAACATTTTAATATACAATAAGGCGGGAACCATAATTTATACCATGAAATTCAAATATAATTTTCGAAAGGCCCTTTAGTCCCGGGTCGTGCCGGACGGTTGGCGCGCGGCTTCTGGGCTACTGCCAAATTTCTTTAGTCCCAGGTCGTGGCATGATCCGAGGCTAAAGGTCACACCTTTAGTCCCGGGTCCTAAAGGCCCCTACCATATAACCCGCGTCGTCCTCCTCCCCCAAATCCCATCTCACGTCGATCTAGCAGGAGGCTCTAAAGCAGAGATGACCCATGACGCCGGTAGGTCAGCCCACGCCACGCTCCTCCTTCTCTCCGTATGTGCGCGTAGAGGCGCTCTGACCGCCACCACCAACCGCCGCTGTCGTCGACGTCCAGGTGCGCCCATCTCCTCTAATCGAGCCGCGAGCGAAGAGTTAGGGTTAGCTAGGGTTAGGGTTAGTGCTAGCTATGCCATCACGGTGAGACGAAGGGGTGATACGTCCATTTTGCATCACTATTCTATATCATAATTTACTGTTATTTATTGATATATTTCATATTAAGGGACGATACTTATGTTATTCCATCTGTTTTTGCATGGTTGATGACTTTTGGAGCATGGACCGCTGTAGTCAGGATTCTGATGGAAAAGGTGATGTTTGGAGGCAAAATTCGCAAAGATCAGAAAATCCGGGAAGATACATGGAAAATCCTATTTTTCCAGAAGACGAAGGAAGCCAGAAGGGGAGGCTGAGATGGGCCATAGGGGGCCCACACCACCCCCTAGCGCGGGCCAGCCTAGGCCGCGCCACCAGGTGGTGTGGCCGCCCTGGTCCACCCCTGTCTCTCCTTTCTGGCCTATATTATCCTCCCGAAACCTTAATACTCGGAGAGCGACCATAGAAAGATTCCGCCGCCTCTACAGGGCGGAAAACACCGAGAGAGAAAGATCTCTCCAGCAGACAGATTTCTGCCGGAGGAATTCCTTCCCGGAGAGGGGAGATCGTCGCCATCAACACCACCATCAAGCTGGACTTCATCGGGATCATCATCATCACCACCACCATCAGCACCATCATCACCATCTCCATATTGGTGTAACAATTGGGTTGAATCTTGCATAGTTCTTAGGGGAAACTTTCCCGGTGTTGATTACTCTTTGTAGTTGATGCTATTGAGTGGAACCATTGAATTATTGTTTATGTTCAGATTGTTATACATCATTATTCCATCTCTGATCATGATCCATATGTTGTCTTGTGAGTAGTTCGTTTTGTTCTTGAGGACATAGGAGAAGTTATGTTGTTAGTAGTGGAATTGTGTTGAGAAAGATTCAATAGTTTGATATTTAAGTTGTGGTGTACTTCTTCTAGTGGTGTCATGTGAACGTCGACTACATGACACTTCACCTATATGGGCCTAGGGGAATGCATTGTGTATTTGGCTACTAATCGTAGGGGTTACCGGAGTGACAGAAACCTAAACCCCCGTTAGGAAACCATTGCACAAGGGACGTCAGGGTCTTAGAGTTTAAAGTTGTGGTTAGGTTTCTACCTTAATTACTTTCTTGTACTTACGTATGTTTGCAAGGGGTATAAGCACAAGTATGTATTAGTCCTAGGAAGGTCGGTACATTAGCACAGGTTCACCCACACAACACTTAGCAAACTAAAGAAGATTAATCAACTATATGAAGAGAAAGCACTTGAAAGTCTTCCCGTGTGCCCTCGAGAACATTTGGTCATCTTAAGTAATACAACCGGCTCGTCCTTTGCTGAATAAAGGATTGGGCCACTTTCTCCATTTATTCTTATTGTCTTTTATTTACTCGTACTTTATTTACTTACATTATCAAAAAACCCTAAAAATCCGTTTGCTAAGTATTTGTAGAGAATTCCTGATCCATACCACTAGCCAGCACCTTCTGCTCCTCGTTGGGTTCGACACTCTTACTTATCGAAAATACTGCGATACACCCCCTATACTTGTGGGTCATCAAGACTATTTTCTGGCGCTGCTGCCGGGGAGTGAAGCGCTATTGGAGAGTGGAACTGGTAAAGGAAACTTCTACTATGAGTATTGTTTACTTCTGTTAGTTGCTTTATTTTCATTATGGATAATTTGCTGAGTTTCTTGTTTCGTAATGCTATTACCACTACTAAGGTAGTAGATGAACCACCACCTGCTGAGAATGATGCTTTTAAAATACCTACAAGAATTATTGATCGTGTTATGGATAACTACTATGTTGGGGATGGAATTGTCCATCCCGGTGATCATTTGCTCTTTATACACGAATTATGCGGGGTGTTCAAGTGTGCAGGTATTACTACAGATCAAGTTAAGAAGAATTTATTCTCATTGTCACTGAAAGGAAGAGCTGAGGAATGGTATAAGCTGTTGAAGAATGGTCAAGCTCTTGAATGGGAGGAAATAGTGCCTCTCTTTTATTCAAAGTTTTATCCTCCTAGTGAGATTCATAAAGATTGGAATCAAATATATAAATTTTGGCCTCTTGATGGAGAGAGTACAACTCAAGCTTGGGGGAGATTGAAGTTACTAATGCTCAAATGTCCCATTCATGAGCTCTCCAACAATATTATTATCAATAACTTTTATGCAAGGCTATCTCTTCATGATAAGGATTTATTGGATGCTTCTTGTGCTGGATCATTCACTCGCATGGAAGAAGAAGCTAAATGAGATCTTCTGGACCGTATTCAAGATAATGCTGAAGCATGGGAGAATGACAAAGGAAGAAAGTCAAGTATAAATTATGATTATGAATGCATTGAATCTTTTATGGGAACTGATGACTTTCAAAATATTAGCAATGCTTATGGTCTTGATTTACAAGTTATTACAAATTGCTTTAAGGCTTTTGCTTCTTATATTGAAATTCCAAAAAAGGGATGGAAGAAGTACCATGCTCCTTATAAAGATATTGCTGACTGTGTTCTTGTTGGTAGTACTGAGTTTTACACTATTGATCACATCTTACTTGAACCTTATATCGAGAGAATACCCTTCCCGGATAAGTTAAAGGATCATCCTATGATAACTAGTGTAATCACTAAAAGTGCAAAGAGAACTGTAAAACCTGATGAACAAATAAACATTGAACCTGTTATAGCAATTGTGAAAGACCTTACCACTAAAAGTATAGAATATGGACACATAGTCTTTGGTGAGGATGCTTCTAATATAGTCTCACATCCTAATAAAGCTAAAAAGGTTACTATCTCTGTGCTTTCTATTAGAATTGGTGATCATTGCTATTATGGTTTATGTGATATTGGTGCAAGTTCAAGTGTTATTCCTTATGAGCTTTATAAAGAAATTATGCATGAGATCAGTCCCTGCGAGTTGGAAGAGATTGATGTGGTTATTCACCTTGCTAATAGAGAGACCATCTCTCCAATCGGTATTGTGCGGGATGTAGAAGTTCTTTGTGCTAAGATTAAATATCCTGCTGATTTTCTAGTACTTGGTTCAGCTGCTAGTAAAACTTATCCCATCATTTTTGGTAGACCTTTCTTGAGTACTTGTGGAGATATTATAGATTGCAAAACGGAGAAAATCTTGACTAAGTTTGATGGGGAATCTTATGAGTTTAATTTTTCGAAATTTACTAAAGAACCTTGTGAAAATGAAACCCATAATGAGGATTTTAGAGTTGAACAACTTGCCTCTATTTCTCTTGCTCCTAACAATGCTTTGCAGCAATTTATGGAAGACCATGAAAGTGAGATCTTCATGGAAGAAAGAAATGAGATTGACGAGATTCTCCGTCGTCAACCTAAGATGGTTAAGCACAACTTTCCTGTAGAAGACTTGGGTACCACACTGCCGCCTAAAAAGGATCTGGTCTTCGATCTAAAACCTCTCCCTGATGATCTTAAATATGCTTACATTGATGACAATAAGATATATCCTGTTATTATTAGCTCTAAACTTTCAGGGAAGGAAGAAGAAAGGTTACTGGAGGATTTGAAGAAACACCGAGGGGCTATGGGCTATACCCTGGATGATTTAAAAGGGATTTCACCTACTATATGTCAGCATGCTATCAATATAGAACCAGATGCAAAGCCAGTAGTAGAGCACCAACGGCATCTAAATCCTAAGATGAAAGAAGTGGTAAGAAATGAGGTATTGAAACTCCTTGATGCTGGTATTATTTACCCTATTGCTGATAGTGAATGGGTTAGTCCTGTTCATTGTGTTCCTAAGAAAGGAGGAATTACCATTGTTCCTAATGATAATGACGAGCTTATTCCCCAAAGAATAGTAGTAGGCTATAGAATGTGCATTGATTTTAGGAAAGTTAACAAAGTTACTAAGAAAGATCATTACCCACTTCCTTTTATCGATCAAATGTTAGAAAGGTTGTCTAAAAAGACCCATTTTTGTTTTCTTGATGGATATTCCGGTTTCTCTCAAATTGCTATTAAACAACAAGATCAGGAAAAAACTACTTTTACATGCCCTTACGGAACCTATGCTTATAGACGTATGCCTTTTGGTTTATCTAATGCTCCTGCTACTTTTTAAAGATGCATGTCTGCTATCTTTCATGGTTTTTGTGAGGAAATTGTGGAAGTGTTCGTGGATGACTTCTCCGTCTATGGACCTTCTTTTGATAATTGTCTGCACAACCTTGATAAAGTTTTGCAGAGGTGTGAAGAAACTAATCTTGTTCTTAATTGGTAGAAATGCCACGTCATGGTTAATGAAGGGATTGTCCTTGGGCATAAGGTTTCTGAAAGAGGCATAGAGGTGGATACAGCTAAAGTTGAGGCAATTGAGGAAATGCCCTGCCCAAGAGACATCAAAGGTATTCGTAGTATCCTTGGTCATGCTGGTTTCTATAGAAGGTTTATTAAAGATTTCTCTAAAATATCAAAACCCCTCACTAATCTTCTTCAAAAATATGTACCCTTTGTTTTTTATGATGATTGTAAGGAAGCTTTTGAAACTCTTAAGAAGGCTTTAACTACAACTCCTATCGTTCAACCACCTGATTGGAGTTTACCCTTTGAAATAATGTGTGATGCTAGCGATTTTGCTGTAGGTGCTATCCTTGGGAAACGAATAGATAAAAAGTTAAACGTTATTCATTATGCTAGTAAAACTCTTGACGCTGCTCAAACAAATTATGCTACTACTGAAAAAGAATTCCTGGCTGTTGTTTTTGCTTGTGATAAGTTTAGACCTTATATTGTAGACTCAAAAGTCACTATTCATACTGATCATGCTGCTATTAAGTATCTTATGACGAGAAGGATGCTAAGCCTAGGCTCATTAGATGGGTGCTACTTTTACAAGAGTTTGATCTACATATTGTAGATAGGAAAGGTGCTGAAAATCCTGTTGCTGATAATTTATCTCTGTTGGAAAATATCTCTTTTGATCATATGCCTGTTAATTATAGTTTCCCAAATGAACAGTTGGAAGCAATAGGGGTAAGCTCACGAGGGAGCCCTTGGTATGTTGACTATGCTAACTTTATTGTCTCCAAGTATTTGCCTCCAACTTTCACAGCCTAGCAAAGGAGGAAGTTCTTTTATGATTTGAGGCATTATTTTTGGGATGACCCACATTTATATAAACAAGGAGTGGATGGTATTATGCGAAGATGTGTTCCAGAATATGAACAAAACGAGATATTGCGGAAATGTCATGGTAGTGCCTATGGAGGACATCACGCAGGAGATAGAACTACGCAAAAGGTGCTACAATCAGGTTTCTACTGGCCTGCCCTTTTTAAAGATGCAAGAAAATTTGTTTTATCTTGTGATGAGTGTCAGCGTGTCGGTAATATTTCTAGACGCAATGAAATGCCTATGAACTACTCTCTAGTTATTGAACCCTTTGATTATTGGGGATTTGACTTTATGGGTCATTTTCCTCCCTCAAAAGGTTATACTCATATTATTGTTGCTGTTGATTATGTTACTAGGTGGGTGGAAGCCATACCTACGAAGAGTGCTGACGGGGATACCTCTCTAAAAATGCTTAAGGATGTTATCTTTCCTAGGTTCGGAGTGCCTAGGTATCTCATGACCGATGGAGGTTCTCATTTCATTCATGGTGGTTTTAGAAAGACTCTTGCTAAATATGATGTTAATCATAGGATTGCTTCAGCTTATCACCCCCAAACTAGTGGGCAAGTAGAATTATCAAATAGAGAAATTAAATCCATCTTGCAAAAGACTGTTAATAGATCTAGAAAAAACTAGGCTAAAAAGTTGAATGATGCTTTATGGGCTTATAGGACTTCCTATAAAAACCCTATGGGGATGTCTCCTTATAAAATGGTTTATGGGAAAGCTTGTCACCTACCTTTAGAATTAGAACACACAGCTTATTGGGCAATTAAAGAACTCAATAGAGATTGTAAGCTTGCTGGTGAAAAAAGATTATTTGACTTAAGTTCTTTAGATGAATGGAGGAGTGAAGAATATGAGAATGCTAGGCTCTTTAAGGAAAAAGTTAAAAGATGGCATGACAAGCGAATACTTAAGAGAGAATTCCATGTTGGTGAAAAAGTTCTATTGTATAGGTCTCGTCTCAGATTTTTTGCAGGTAAACTACTGTCAAAATGGGAAGGACCTTTCATTATTGAAGAAGTGTACTATTCAGGAGCGATAAAAATTTCCTCTTTAAAAGACAACACTACACAAGTGGTGAATGGGCAACAACTCAAGCACTATATTGCTGGAGATTCTTACAATGAAGATGTCGATGGTTTTCAAGTTATAACTCCAGAAAAATTTATCAAAGACCAAATACAGAGGCCTACAGAGTCTGTTTTCAAATAGGTAACAGTTCTGGTAAGAAAAGTTCCACGAAACATCTGTTAAATTATATTTTTGGAGTTTTTATCCAACAAGGAAAGGTACGAAGCGAAAGAGGGACGGAAACAGAGCCAGGGTGGCTCACACCACCCTGTGGCGCGAGCCCACCCCTGGCCGCGCCACCAGGTGGTGTGGCCACCTCGGACTCTGTCTCCGGCCCGTTTTCTCCCAGTACCTTCCTTTTGTTGTGAAACTTCATAATATATAACCCCCGGATCCCCCAAGGTTCGTATATCGTGTTCTCGTCATGTTTTTGTTTCGATCTGTTTATGACAGGTAGAGTCCTAGAGTTGGAGCCACAATGTCTTCCTCTGGGTCAGACAAGGAAGACTCCTCTGTGGATATCATCAACCCCTACATGAGAGAGTTGAAGATTCATCCCAAGGAGTTGTTGCTTGAAGATGGAGAGGTACGGATAAAGGAGGTTCAAGGCCCTAAAGGTGAAGGAAGTCTGGAAGACAGGATGGAAGCACTGGAGCAAGAAGTCTTCAGGTACAAGAAGATGGCAGAATGCGAAGTGGATATCATCCATAAGATTTGTTCCGAACTCATCGCCGAGCACCAAAAGGAGACTGCTGAGCTCAAGGATGAAGTCCTCTCACTCCGCCAAACAACCAACAAACTGCAAGCACAGCTCTATGACGTCCAAAATCAAAACTATGAGTACGAGGTTAGGTTTAAACGCATAAGTGCTGCTGCAAGTTTCAGGATTCTGGAGACAACGATGTCCTTTGTTGATGGGGAGCCCTTACCTTGGAAGTCGGACGATGACGAGAGGATACCACCACCACCGAAGGAGTAACTCGTCATCAGGTTTGGCATCCCCTTGGTTTGTTACAAGCTCGGGGGAGTGCCACGGTATCACATCACTATCTTCTATCTTTTTACCTTTTTAGTAGAGTCATATCATGAATAGAGAATTTATAATGTAGGATGGTTTGCATTATGGAAGTGTTCCCTCTCTCGTTAGATATGTATCCCTTGGTGTGAGTTGCCGTTATAGAATATTAATGAGAAGTTCTATCATTTACTCTTTTGCATATCTTATATTAGTTTTCAATTCATGGTTATATGATTGATCTTGTTGTTAGTATTGGTATCACTTTGGGATCATTGATTTATTTAGTTGGTTTTGGCAAACCTAGCTTGGTCAGTAGCAACACTATTTTTGAGAGTTGAATGAAAAGATAAAAGTACTCTAAAGAAATATAATTTCATCATCTTTCTTTCTTGATTTGCTCATAAGTCTAGTATTCTCTGGTTAAGATCTTTTGTGCTTCCAAGGAAGATTGCATGTTTGTTTTTATCACTTGTATGTTTGTTTGTTTCCTTCAACTCTTATACTTGCTACCCAGCCTTGCTAGCCCAAAACCTGTACTGAGAGGGAATTCTTCTCGTGCATCCAATCCTTAAACTCAAACCTTTGCCATTTGTGTCCACCATACCTACCTATTAGCATAATTGCTATTCCAAGTAAATTCTCATTTTTATCTACCTTCCAAATTAAACTTGTTATGTGAAAATTAGTGATTAAAGCTCTCACGAACTTGATGGCACACTTTACTTTCTTGCACTTAATAAACTTGAACCATTGTGCCCATCTATGTTGTGTATATGCTTGCGCTTTATAAGTTGAAGTTAGCAGAACCATGTATTATGGGGAGCGCTTTCAACAATGCACTGGTACTTTGTACCTTGTTGATATCATGATTCTTTTGCTTATGGATCCCGGCAGTGTGAAATAAAAGGGGAACTTGTAAGATCATGGAGTTTGTATGTGTGTTAGAGAAACGCCTGGGCCGCTAACCTAAGCCATGCCTAATCATGGTGGAAACTTGTAGCATAACCATAATGAGCACTCTATGAAGCATCTTCAATAAAAACCTATGCAAATAGCAAATAAAAGGATTGCTGAGATGCTCATTGTCTGCTTGCCTTGTCATTTTGATTATGGGATAGCTCTTGTATCATGTGCAAGGGGTACCCCGTTGGCGGTTCTCTATGATACATATGTATTTACAATGACAAGAGCTTACCTGTGACTAAAGTTGAGTAGCATGAGGTTCGGTACTCGTAAGTAAGGGGCATGAGATTTCAACTTATAACTTGTCAAGTATATCCTCTTAGTTGTGTCACTTTAACCTTAATCACCTAAAGATGCCTATGATAGGGGCAATGAGAGCTGAAAGCTAATAAGTATCATAATTTTTGGGAGCTTTTTATGAAACTTGAAATCCATGCTTCCCTCTGCGAAGGGCCTTTCTTTTACTTTTTAGTTGAGTCACTAAAACCTATTCCCCTCTACCTTAGCAAGTATTTTGAGTTGTTGTGTTTCATTCATTCATATGATGATTTATTCAATCATGTTTCTTATGTTCCTTATTTTGCACATTGCTCTTATCTTGGTGTTTACTACGTTGAAAGCTATCATTGAAAATCAGTTATTTGTGAACTCCAGCAAATTGTCAACTATTCTTCGACCAAGAGCTAAGTTTGCCATTACGAATTATGATTCACTTTATGTATCTTTATTGTGTTTCCTTTACTTATTGCAATTTAAGTTATATAATAGCGAGTTGTCTTCTATTATGATCTATGTATTGATGAATGTGATGCTTCTTGTCCATATTTTTTTATCGACTCTTCACTCCATAAACCTGAGGCCATGTTTATTGAGCTCAGTTTCGCTTGGGGACAAGCGAAGTCTAAGCTTGGGGGGAGTTGATACGTCCATTTTGCATCACTATTCTATATCATAATTTACTGTTATTCATTGATATATTTCATATTAAGGGATGATACTTATGTTATTCCATCTATTTTTGCATGGTTCATGACTTTTGGAGCATGGACCGCTGCAGTCAGGATTCTGATGGAAAAGGTGCTGTTTGGAGGCAAAATTCGTGAAGATCAGAAAATCCGGGAAAATACATGGAAAATCCTATTTTTCCAGAAGACCAAGGAAGCCAGAAGGGGACGCTGAGATGGGCCACAGGGGGCCCACACCACCCCCTGGCGCGGGCCAGCCTAGGTCGCGCCACCAGGTGGTGTGGCTGCCCTGGTCCACCCCTGGCTCTCCCCTCTGGCCTATATTATCCTCCCGAAACCCTAATACCCAGGGAGCGACCACAGAAAGATTCCGCCGCCTTTGCGGGGCGGAAAACACTAAGAGAGAAAGATCTCTCCGGCAGACAGATTTATGTCGGGGGAATTCCTTCCCGGAGAGGGGAGATCGTCGCCATCAACACCACCATCAAGCTAAACTTCATCGGGATCATCATCATCATCAGCACCATCAGCACCATCATCACCATCTCCATATTGCTGTAACAATTGGGTTGAATCTTGCATAGTTCTTAGGGGAAACTTTCCCGGTGTTGATTACTCTTTGTAGTTGATGCTATTGAGTGGAACCATTGAATTATTGTTTATGTTCAGATTGTTATACATCATTATTCCATCTCTGATCATGATCCATATGATGTCTTGTGAGTAGTTCGTTTTGTTCTTGAGGACATGGGAGAAGTCATGTTGTTAGTAGTGGAGTTGTGTTGAGAAAGATTCAATAGTTTGATATTTAAGTTGTGGTGTACTTCTTCTAGTGGTGTCATGTGAACGTCGACTACATGACACTTCACCTATATGGGCCTAGAGAAATGCATTGTGTATTTGGCTACTAATCGTAGGGGTTGCTGGAGTGACAGAAACCCAAACCCCCATTAGGAAAGTATTGCACAAGGGACGTCAGGGTCTTAGAGTTTAAAGGTGTGGTGAGGTTTCTATCTTAATTACTTTATTGTACTTACGGATGTTTGCAAGGGGTATAATCACAAGTATGTATTAGTCCTAGGAAGGTCGATACATTAGCACAGATTCACCCACACAACGCTTAGCAAACTAAAGAAGATTAATCAACTATATGAAGCGAAAGTACTTGACAGTCTTCCCGTGTGTCCTCAAGAACATTTGGTCATCTTAAGTAATACAACCGGCTTGTCCTTTGCTGAATAAAGGATTGGGCCACTTGCTTCATTTATTTTTATTGTCTTTTATTTACTCATACTTTATTTACTTGCATTATCAAAAACCCCTAAAAATCCGTTTGCTAAGTATTTGCAGAGAATTCCTGATCCATACCACTAGCCAGCACCTTCTGCTCCTCGTTGGGTTCGACACTCTTACTTATCAAAAATACTGCGATACATCCCCTATACTTGTGGGTCATCAAGGAAAGGCTGACAAGCTGACAAAGGCAAGATCTAGGCGACGGCTTCCTTTTTTGTCTTTTTATTATGTCTTTTTAGTAGTCTTTTATTATGTAGTATTTTTGTTATGTAGTCTTTTTAGTAGTCTTTTTATTATGTGTTTTTTAGTAGTATTACTAGTATTTGTAGCTAATATTTGTATAGTATTTGTATTAGTAGTATTTGTATAGTATTAGTAGTATAGTATTAGTAGTATTTGTATAGTATTTGTAGTAGTACTATTGCCTTTGTGGGAGCTCCATGTAGTAGTATTTGTAGTATTAGTAGTAGTAGTTTGAGGTTACGAAGGGCGCGACAACGCGCGCCATATAGTGCCGATGGACGGGCACGGTAACGCGCGTCATATAGGGCCGATGGATGGGCGCGGCAATGTGCGCCATATAGGGACGATGGATGGGCGCTACAACCATTTCGCACGGTGTCCTTAATTTATTAGCGCTTTTTGTGTTTATAGCACTGAAATAACTAGCAAGTCTTTGCAGAAACTATGGAGCGCAACCTGGATCAAGAAGAGATAATTCAGGATATGACAGCCAGTGATAATGTCACCTCGCAGTATCTGAATGACTCCTGTGAGGGAGTGGAGGAGGATCTCGAGCGGAGAGACGATTCCGGTGCAGGAAGATACGACTCTAGTGAGCAAAGAGACGGCTCCAGTGAGGGAACCTTGACTACGAAGTCTGGCGAGGTATATAAATTAAGCCGCTGCTGACTAGATACATTAATTGTTTTGTATATATATTAACAATTCTTTCTCATTTTAGCCCTCCAGATCGAAGCAATCTACTGGAAGCAAACGAGGTCCGACAAAAAAGTTGGCCCACAATGCTAGGTTCACGATCGAAGAAGTTGCTGCAGATGGCGCCCCGATTGCTCCCGAGCACAACGCGAGATTATCTGTAAGTCAATGCGGATTTATTGTTAGGGACAATATCCCGATCACCATTCAAGAATAGAACAAACCAAAGGCGGATGGAGTTAGTTATGTCGAGGATAGATGCAAAGATAATCTTTTGGAATACGTTCATGACAAATTTCACCCTACCGCCAGAGGTGGATCCAGAACACAAAGTTATATAGCCCAAAGTCAAGGAGTGGGCTCTTAAGAAGATGGACACACAATTCAGAGACCACAAGAAAAGATTGTACAAGAAGTATGTCCTAGAAGAAAAGACTCTGGAGTTCATCAGAGCGAATGAGAAGCTAAGAGATCACTGGAACGAATTTGTGGAGTACAAGAAATTGGTTGAAGTTGTGAAAAGGTTAGAAATAAACAAGGCAAATGTTGCGCTAAAGAAATGTCACCATGTTATAGGGACATGTGGCTACAAGGCTGCCAGGCCTAAGTGGGTGAAAGCTAAGAACGACCTGATTGATAAAGGTATCGAACCAGAGAAATCAGAGTGGACCGATCGGGCAAAGTCTTGGTTCTATGGGCATGAGGGAAAGTTGAACCCAGAAATAGGGAAGTGTATTTATACAAAAGAACATCTTGCAACACCTTGCGAAGCCCTGAAAACTGCAGCGAAGTATGTGTAGGAGGGGAAGTTCTATCTCGACAGAGAGAACGACGAGCTGACACGTGCCCTTGGGAATAAAGAACACAAAGTATGAACAAGAGGCACTAAAGGCTTCATTCAGTGGAAGCTCGGGTTTCCCGACGATAGGAAGAAATATCCTGATAAAAGCCATCAGAGGAGAAAGGATAGGGGGAATACCGGATGCAACATATAGACGATACATTAAGGATACAGCAAGAGCAAATAAACGCACTTAGCCAGCAAGCTACCGACCCATCTCAGCAGCAGGACGAAGATACTGCATTCGATGCTACCGGCCCACCATCTTGGCGGAAAAGCAGCATGACTTCCATGGAGCTCCTGGTTGATGATGATGCACTGATGATGGCTAGTCGCTACCCCGTGGATGATATCACAGATTCAGAAAATTGTGAGCTGCATGTGATAGTTATGAACATATCCATAAAGGTGGTGTTCGGCTTTGCCTTATCTTATGGACCTAGACCAACTTACCATTGCTCTCCAGTTCCAGATGGCTACGCTGTTGTCGGGGCGGATGAAGTTATCATGGGATTTGAGCACCTGAACCTTGACTTCCCTGCAGGCGAAAGGGATCTAACTGAACTAGGAGAAGCTAGGAAATAGACTGTTCTTTGGCGAAAGGAAAACATCGTGCTTACAAATTTCATGCCAAGACCACCGACTTCTCCCAGTTGCAATCCAGCTCAATCTCCGCCGCCTCAGCCGTCTCCGGCGCGTCTACAGACTCCTGCGCGTCAGCAGACTCAGTCGCCTCAGCCGTCTGCGGCGTGTCTGCAGACTCCGCCGCCTCTGCCACGTCAGCAGACTCCGCCGCCTTAGCCCCGGTTGCAAAAGCGGAAGAGCACCGATGCTCCGACGGCTAGTAGTAAAGCATGTACAAGGAAGAAAGTCTCAGTAGGTAGGAAGAAAGCCAAGGCAGAATCTCCCAATTTCCCTTGCGACATGACTGATGAGGAACTCGGAAAGGTCATGGATGAAGATGTCAAACGCTAGCTTTCACCGAAACGGCCCCCACCAAAGCAGTACATATCACCGAAAATGGTGCAACACTTTTTGAACCTGCTTGAGTGACCAAAGCCAGACAATCTGCCTTCAGACTATGACTGCTCAATTATAAAGTCACATAAGAAGAATGTGAAGCAGTCGAGAAGTACTAGAAGAAGCGGGAAAATAATTCTCCAGCTCGGAGAACAGAAATACCAATCGTGCCCCTCGTTGAAAGTGGTTTGCGATCTAGATCCGGAGGTTGCACGACTAGTCGCACAAACGGCTAGCAATCTTGATATGACTGTTGGTCAATACTTAGGCACGAAAGCCGCACCCAAGGCTAAAGTAGCATACAAAGACGAGTACGGGAAGCCTCTCATCAGACCTGAGAAGGTCCTGCTTCTACAAACACAAATGCGAAAATTGCATGAGTGGTATATGCGAGCCTCAGAGGAAAGCACGATCATGCTCACAGTTGTAGTTAGAGATGAACATTACTTCTGTGGAAACAACGAGATACACGTTGAATTCACGGAATTATTTCAGTTATTCAATCAAGACGCCCTTGACAAATCTCTCATCAGTTTCTATTGTCTGTAAGTGGTTTATTTCTGTAATTAAGTCTCTAGCTCAACTCGTTCATTGCATGTATAATTATCCTCACTATATTCTTGTGTGCGATATTATGCAGAATGAAGATGCTCGAATGCAAAAGAGGACAATCTATGACCTTGGGTTCATTTATCTAAATAGAATTCATGAATATACGGTAAAGAAGAAAACCAAGAAAATAGAGGATTACTTTCTAAGGTTTCTACTAAAACAACAAAACAAAATGGAAATATTATTTCCTTATAACTTCGAGTGAGTGTTACTGTCGTGTACATATTTGATTTCGTTTACTCGATGTTAAGTGTAATTGATGAGCTATGCATCCGCAGGTTCCACTTTATTCTGCTAATCATTCATCTTGACAAAGGAAAAGTACTAGTCATGGACTCGAAACCTAAAAACCCAGAGATATGGGGAGACCTGCTTGAAATGCTCCAGAGGTAACTTCAATCATTATCGCACTATATCGATATCTTTCGTTCATTTCCTGATATCAAATAATTAATAACTGCTTTACTCATTTGCTTTGCCGGGCAGGGTTTGGAAACAGTTCACCAAGGCTGTTAGGGGTGAATGGAAAGAGGAGCTGTGATTTAAATAACTCAGTGTAAGTAGTACTATAGCTAGATCCGTGCATCTCTTTTATTCTTGTTTAGCATGCCTGATTACCATGTTTGATTATTATTTTGATTGAACTCTATTCTCGTGAAGTGTTTGAGGCAGGAAGCCGGGAATAATTTATGTGGATACTACGTTTGCGAGTACATTTGCCAGATGACCTGTGAGCTGGGCAGAATTCCATAACAACTTGCAATACGTAAATAATGTTCATAATCTTATTTTATTACCATCAGTTGTGTTGAGTTTTATTCATATATAGTATTGAAGATCCCCTTCTTTAAATTAGATCGAACGGATGCGGGACGGTCTCCTACCAAAGGATCGCGTACGAGTAATTCAAGAGGAATTGGTGGGATTCTTAAATAAGAAGGTCATAGATCCATCCGGAGAATACCATCGGGAATTTGTATTAGGAATCGTAAGAGAAATTATATTGTATATATGCCTTTCCTTCATTTCTGTATATTCCAGAGAACACTTTGATCTCTATATTAATGACGATGTTCTGTAATGGTTCCTTTATCTCTCGGCGCGTCACTTACGCCAAACCTCTCATTCATGCCGTGGCAGAATCTGCTGCCGCGCTAGAGTTTTGGGGCATTTTTCTACCGCGGTAGAGATCCTTTAGTCCCGGTACACCCCCCCCCTTTCTCTCTGCTGGTGGCCACGTGGAGCGCCTTTAGTCCTGGTTCGTAACAGAACCGGGACTAAAGCGGGTGGACTCTAGTCCCGATTGCCTAGTCCCGGTTCTGAAACCGGGACTAAAGGCTCAAACGAATCAGGACTAATACCATGTTTTGTACTAGTGACAACGCACGGGCTATCTATCCCACCGGCCAGGTTTGGGCCGAAACCGACACATTGTCCTCGAAGTGGGACAAGTCCTCCTGGACACGGGCTCCGTTTACAGATGAGCGTTGGGCCATGCTCTCTATCCGGTTCAATAGGATTAGACACAGCGGTCCATTTGCGGGCCGCCGTTGGAGAAGCCCTTAATGCCTAGAAAGAGAAAAACAATTATAACTTCTAAGTTTCCTCCAAGCATGCATATCTGCAATACCGACGCATGTAAATGGACTTGGAAGCCCAACATGATATGTCCCCGATTTTCTATATACCGAGATTATATACAGAGAGGAGATAATTATATATTGTTGGGCGCTTACATTAGGAGATTTTCCGGTCCAAGTCCATTTAACTAACATGATTAACACAAATAGCCAATTTGAATGAAAACTCAAAGTGCCGTTGAAGATTAAGATGCTGTGAGGTAATCTACACTAGTATACAACACAGAAGGACCATTCAGCCCCTGGTTCCCGTCACAGAAACGGCCTATCTAAGACAGGTGCTAGGAGCGTTGTCTTAGAGAGCCTTCGCCACATCTCCGAAATAGTAGACATTTTGGAGAGGCGTCAGAAATAGTGCCGTCTCACGGGCCACAAATTCATCTTGCCTATGTAAATTGTTATTTTTTAAGCGGGTCTGAAAATATGGCCAACTTTGATTTCAATCAATTTTCTCTCTATATATAAGGTTAACCTAATAGTACGTACAAGTGGCTTGAGACCCCATACCCCTCTCCCGCACCCGCGTGGCGGCGCCGCGCCACGCCGGGCGGTCCACTCTCCTCCCTGGCCGACCTCCCCCTCAAGAACCTCCCGCCCGCCGCCGCCGTCCAGGGCGTCGCCGGGCAAAGATCTGGCGGAGTGGCGGCGGCGGCGACACTGGTTGCGATCTGGTGTGGCGGCGGCCGCGCCCACGCTGGTTTGGTGGTGGCGTCGTGGATGGCGGCGGCTGGGGGTCCTTGGTCCAGATGGCTGCACGCGGCGGCGGGAATCCGTGCCTACAGGCCGAGATCTATTCCGTTCGTCGCTGACGCCGGTGCCCAGGATCTCCAGGCATGCTCGCGATACTAGGGCGCTTGGGGCTTCTGCCCCTGGCATGGTGGTGGTGACTTCCTTCTCCGGCGGACTGGTCGGCCGGACGATCATGCCGCTATGCGGCGGATCCTGCTAGTTTCTGGCGGGTAGCGTGGGGGCTGCTGGCTCCGTTTCAATAAAGGGGGTGGTCCTCGGATCTCTCTCGCACCAAGACAAAGATCTACTTGATGCGTGTCCATTGATCTGGCCGGAGTGTCTGGTTCCGGAAGGCTCCGCCGGCGAACTCCCATGGGCGCATATGCCTGGAGCTTGCTGGATCGGAAGGAATTCGGTCATGCGCTTTGTGTTTTCTTTGACTGTTTGGTTTTGATGGAGCCTTGGTGAAGCTCTGCTACCTGTTACCATTATGCGACATGTCTTTTACGATACACATGGTGAAGTCAGATGCGGAGAATGTCATAAAGGCAGAGACATGTGGGCGAGCTATGGTGGATTAAGTCTTTATGGCGATGAGGATCTAGCTTGGATATCTGTGACTCGAAGCAGCGTATGTTAGAGGGCGACATCACAGAAGGAGTTCACAGTCTTATCTTGCAGGGTGAAAACCTAAGGTCTGGCCTTTATTGGTTGTGCTTGGCAATGGTCTTGCAGAAAGCATTGCTTTGCGAGCGAGGACTTTCTCCGGGATGAAAACCTAAGACCTTTGATCGGGCGATGACAGCGCTTGTGCACTGTTTCCTTCTTGGAGGCGTCGCTTTTGGAGGGGTTGGATTTCTGGTGTTGTTTTGATGGTGGTAGTGTCGCTGCTGCTAAGGATCGGATTCCTGCAACGGGACTTTTCTTTTTGTAATTTTTCTTTTTTTTTCGACTGTGTGTATCCATATTGCCATTAGGGTATGCGTTGTTGTAGTGGCTGGGTGTAATTGGTATCCGTGTGGTATTAATATATGCTCATTTCCAAAAAAAAAAAATATTGGCTTGAGAAACATTGATAGAAGTGGTTGCTCATTCGTTTGTTCCGGCTGTGGTCGGCTGTATATATAAGAAAACAGATGAAGATAAAACGTAGTATCACAGTCACAGAGAGACTCCCGGTTACGTATGCTATGTTGAGCTCGCATTCCACACGCTACACTTTACTGTCGGCTGGTTGGCCCTCGTATGTATTACGAACGGATGCGCGTCAGGTTAACTTTAACGTCATCAGCTAACTCAAAACCTAGTTAGCGATCACAAGTGTGACAAACGTGTCGGTCATGTAGACGACGCAAATAAAGCGTATGGCCTCTGCCTGTGACGCTTCCTGGATCGTACGTCTCACCTGCTAAAAGCTTGTATAGGCTTTCTTTCACCAAAGATTTTGTTAGTTAAATGCCCGCGTGTCCTCGCACGAAATTTCTCACACGTCAACAGCTTTATTAGTGTGTCACTGTCCAGAGAAACCCTAAACGGATTTTAAGAACATCCACACCGTCAAATTACGAGAAAAGTTCCTTAGTAACCCGACCCCTCAACGACCGGAAAAAGTTGCGTCCCCATCCGCAACAACTGGTGGATTATATTTTACAACTGAAAGAAATTAACACACGGATCGGAGCATCAATCAGCTCTAGCTAGCTTAGATATGACCCATTCTCGTGTGTATCGGTCGGTCAGGGTCAACCGCGTGTAACCATCAGGGTTAGTGAACAACTGTTTGTCACTTCCTGCGTATACTATCATAGTATCAGGATTAGTTTTCGGCGCCACTGGGTGTGGAAGGGGTACTTTGGTCGAAATGAGTGAAGGGTTGGTGGCAACAACCAGGAACAATAACGTTCCAACGAAGCAAAAAACCCACAAATTCAGTTGATAATTCCAGGCACAGCACATGGCAACATATATTTAAGGTAAATGATACTATTCTCCCGGGGATATTTGCGTTCCATCCCCCGGGTCGTGGCTAGCGTACGCGCGTGGAGGCCCATCTTATCGCTTCACGGAACTGCTTCGTCTTGTATCACGCGAACTGCATCCCTCCGCTTCCAACGTGCAGCCGCCGCCTTAGGTTCCTTCTGCCGCCACACAACTGCCGCCTTCAGTTCCTACCAACGCCGCGTGCAGCCGCCGCCTCCGGTTCCTTCCGTCGCCGCGCGCAGCCGCCGCCTTCGGTTCCTGTCGCCGCCGGGCACAGCCGCCACCTCCGGTTCTTGCCGCAGCCGCGCCCGCGCAGTTGCCGCCTCCGATTCCGGCCACCGCCGCCAAGCAAACCAAGAGCCCTCCGTCTCCACCCTGCAGCCGCCAAGCAAACCAAGGGCTAGGAGGTGTCCGAGCTTCCACAGGTGGCGGCTTGACGGTGGCCGTCGCCGTCCTCAACAGCCACCAGGACCATGGGTGGCCGCTTTGCTCCGCCTCCGACCTCCTCCCATGTGCCAGCGCCTCGCCACTAACATGTGGTTGTCAATCTGAGTGCTGCTGCTAGGGGATGCCGGGGATGCTACCGATGGCAGACTGCTTTGCTACATATACCATCCGGTGATGCTACCTTAGTTTAGAGCGCTTGCTACTCTAGTTGGTCGGGTGATGCTACTTTTGTATCTGTCTTTGCTACGAGCGTCGAGCGGCGCTGCTATATGTCATTTTTTTCTTACAAGTTTTTGCTCGGATGTCTCCGTGAAATCGGCTTTTGCTACATTAGTATAATTATATTGCTACATATGTTTTCTGATTTTGCTACAATAGCACAAACTTCTTGCTACGAGGTATCCAGCGTTGCTACAAGTCGTGTCAGTTCTTGCTACATGCGGTCCATGGCGATACTACAAGCGGGTGTTGGATTTTCTACATGCGGCTTCTGATATTGCTACCTACGGCCACAGTCGTTGCTACCTGCGGCATCCTGACCTGCTACCTGTGGTGAGAGGCGTTGATACCTGCAGCGAGCGGTCATGCTACACACAGCGACCGGACCTGCTACATATGCTTTGTGGTGTTGCTACATGCGCGAGCGGTGCTGCTATAATGGCATATTTTTTTGCTACAATTTTTCCTCCGACAATGTCTCCGGCGAAGTTAGGCTTTTGCTACATTAGCATGATCATCTTGCTACATCTGTTTTTTGGTTTTGCTACAAAAGCACAATTTTTTTGCTACGCGTTATTCGGCGAGGTCTCCGGCGAGATTCTCCGGCGAGATTCTCCGACGAGTCTCCGGTGAAATCGGTTTTGCTACATTAGTATATTTTTTTGCTACACCGTCGCCGGCGAGGTCTCCGGCGAACTCTCCGGCAAATTCTAGTCTGTTTTTCTATTTCTATGTTGAACTTTTTTGCTACATGTAGCAAAAATGGGATATTTTGTAGCAAAAACGGGGCGTTTGTAGCAAAAGTGGGAGTTTGGCTGTTGTTTAGTGGACACGTGTCGTGAGGAGGACCCGGGGGATGGAAAGTTTTAATCCCCGAGGGACGCCTAGTACGACCCTATATTTAAGTATTCTTGGGCAAGGCTCGGCCTTGTAATGCCCACCTATATAAGTAGCTTCCCGCTCGACCTATAGCATCATCCATTCTCCACCGATCGATCACTTGACACCTCTCTCTCTCTCTCTCTCTCTCTCTCTCTCTCTCTCTCTCTCTCTCTTAGACAAGCACTCAACCAAGCTTCAGAAATGGCGCCTCGTGCTGCAAAGCTGCACGCTTTGGTGGCTTGTGCATTGCTGCTCCTCGCTGTGGGGTGCCAGGCCAGCCCTTACTGGCCACTGGAGCTTGGTTTCTACCACGACAAGTGCCCCCAGGCAGAGGCCGTCGTCAAGGGCGTCATGGAGTATGCCATCTCCCAGAACCCTGGCAATGGCGCCGCCATGATCCGGATGCTCTTCCACGACTGCTTCGTTGAGGTATGTAGCCTTTTCTTTTGCGATTATCCGAGTGGGTTTTGGACATTTAGTGCAAGAAAATGAGTTTGCCAGACTTGATTAAATTGTTGATGGATGGTGATTTAGGGCTGCGACGCTTCCATCTTCCTGGACCCGACCCCGTTCAGCCCGACGCCCGAGAAGCTCAGCCCGCCCAACGACCCATCTGTGCGCGGCTTCGAGCTCATCGACGTGATCAAGGAGGCCGTCGAGGCGGCCTGCCCGGGTGTCGTCTCCTGCGCCGACATCCTCGCATTCGCGGCCCGCGACGCGTCCTGCATCCTCAGCAAAGGCACGATCGCCTTCGACATGCCCTCCGGCCGCCGCGACGGAACCTTCTCCAACGCCTCCGAGCCGCTCAAGTTCCTGGTCCCACCCACTTCCAACCTCAGCGCCCTCGTCAACAGCTTCGTCGTTAAGGGCCTCGACGCGGAGGACCTCGTCATCCTCTCCGGAGCGCACACCATCGGGCGCTCTCACTGCTCTTCTTTCGTCTCCGACCGCCTCCAGGCCCCCTCCGACATCAACGGAGGCCTCGCCTGGTTCCTGCGGAGCCAGTGCCCCGCCGACGCGTCCCCCGGCGGCAATGACCCGGTGGTCATGCAGGACGTGGTGACGCCCAACGAGCTCGACAGCCAGTACTACAAGAACGTGATGGCGCACAAGGTGCTCTTCACCTCCGACGCGGCGCTACTCACGTCGGAGGAGACGGCTAGGATGGTGGAGGCCAACGCTAACATCCCCGGCTGGTGGGAGGGGAAGTTCGCCAAGGCCATGGTGAAGATGGCCGCCATCGATGTCAAGACCGGCGACCAGGGCCAGATCAGGAAGCACTGCCGGGCAATCAACTACTACTAGTACGTGCATGCATGCATGGTGATGCAGGATCACTCGACACCTCCTTGTTCCATCGATCCCTGCCAGCGAGAGTTCATGTTGTAATTTGACGATTCTTTCACTGCGCTCTATTTCTTAGAACTCCATTGATCATTGTTGCCTTTCCTTTGGTTATTCCCTAGTTCAATTCTCCCCTACGAACGGGACTGTTCCCGTATACGGGGTTGTACATGTGTAACTGTAAATCAATGTTCTTTTGTTAATAAATTGCTGCATGCCACATGTTCTGAAACAAAAAAAAACATCTTGGATGCTTTGAGAAATGTGCGCAGTAGTACCTAATTTGCCTGAGTTGGTATATATGATATCAGAAATGTTACCATTAAGGACACACTAGCTAGAAAAGAGCTGGTTATATGTTTTTCCTCCAACTCCTCAGACTGTCCTCCTATGCCATACAGCTCTTCGTCGCCACCAAAGGAGGACGTCCGACGGCGGACGGTGGCAACGAGGCGTCCTCTCCTCACACTCCTCTTTCCCCCTTCATATGTCCCTGAATCGCATCTATCTCCTCGTGCGTCCTCCAGTCAAGCACGGTTGTACTCCCTCGTATGTGAACATGGTTTCATTAATTCGTTCATGCGGTGATGTCAATTATAAAACCATATGTGTCGAGTGTGAACCGTGTGACCGTTCTATTGCGGAAGTGTTATTTATAAGAATGGGCGGCAAAAGATAATGATTTTGTTTGTGTTATGTTATTTGAGCACTAAGTTCAATGTATGGTGTAAAAACCATAGGTATAACCTTTATTGTTGTATCTAGAAAGAGCGAGCATATATTCATTCCCTTGTTGAAGGTATTTACGCGTACCTTTCTCTAGGTTAAAAATCTCCATGATCTAATTTTGATGATTAGAATAGATGACGAATATGATTGTGCATTATTTCCTTCCTGAAGTCATTGCTCTTGGCAAATGTTTTTTGCAGTCCGGGTGGGTGGTGATTGTTTTTGTAGGTATGAGTTGTTGATTGCTCCATCTTGGCTCTTTTTCTCGTTTTGTTGCCCTTTTTATTTCTTTTCCTTTTATCCATGCACATTATTGATATCTCGACTACCTCTTTACATTATGTTGTTGCAGAGGCCGCATAAAATTGGCATAAGATTGATATTAATATATTCTATTAAAAAATAAAACAAGCAAGGAACAATTGGTATATCATTTTCACCAACAAGAAATCTGAGTTTTGTCATGCATAGGCCTTTTCTGAATAAAAAATATATATTAATAGATAGATGATACAAATTACACCTATCCACTGCAACATACCAAGATATAGTCACTAGAGATGTACACAGAAAAAGAGATGCATCTGGTAGTATGTGCCACGAGATAAAATTTTAGCTTTGGCGGTTTGGCCTCATAAGTTTTCTTGCAACTTTCCAATCATTATCTTATTATCTCTTGTTCACCATCTCATGTTCATTCTTTTACATGATTGTGTTGGAATATTAGGCAATTTCTCCATGAGATTAATTACCAAAATCAACATTATGTAAGCACTAGCAGCTCTAAACACATGC
This sequence comes from Avena insularis, assembly GCA_023614405.1. NCBI lineage: Eukaryota > Viridiplantae > Streptophyta > Magnoliopsida > Poales > Poaceae > Avena > Avena insularis. The sequence goes on from JAJUPC010000089.1 coordinate 902,059, forward strand.
AGCCAAACAACCATATCTAGTAGATCTGAAAATCTAGCAAGAACTAGTGCATACAAAGAGAAAAATAGCACGTACAGGTTGACCGGAAAGGTCATCACCGCAGCAGCACCTTTGTCATTGTTGTTGTCGCCCATGGTGCTGATGAGGTCGTCGATTGCTGAAGAAGAACACACGAACGGAGGCGAGCAGTCGCACCGAGACGCTCCCCAAAAACCTTATCGCCCCTCTCCCGGTACAGGATCTCAACGGACGGGGTTTTGGAGGCCTGCTCTCCCGGACAGCAGTGCACGCAGCCGCCAGGATGGAGAAGCCTAGAGAGCAGCGCAGCAAGAGGAACACACAGCGAGAGAGACTGAGAAAAGAACTGGATACGTTTAGATCAGTCTGTCTCTTGCTCTATAGCCTGGGAGGTGAGCCGACCAAGTCGCCACGCGGTGGAAGACAAGGACACGCGTCAAACATGCACAGGAATGTTGACACGTACCTAACAGTTGGTGCACCAAGCAAAAATTTAGTCTTCCACAAAATGAGTTTCTAACTCGATTCACGAAACGCGACGCGCGTGCGGGCGAGGCGAGACGAGCGGCGGAGGAGGAGAAGTGCGCATGGACTCCTTCTCTTCTCACTCACTTAGTGGGAGTGAAACAACTCACCTTATAAGCTGGTCCAACTCTCTCCCAACTAGCAATGTGGGACTAAACTTTGTCTCCCATAGAGCTCCCAAGCTGCCATAGTAGATGGGCCTTGAGATTTCAGGATTTATTAGACTAGATGGACTGCCTACATGGGCCACAGCCCATATAAATCTAACAATCCCCCACCAGATCTTAGAGACACATTATATGGCACATCAGTTCCAATCACTGTTTGATATACCTGCAGTTCAGTGGAGACTGTTAAGTTGAACTTCCACCTAGACAAAGAGATATGCTTACTACAACTGAACAATGGAATATGCCTTGAATTGCCAGTCTTGCGCAGCAAGTTTCACTCAATACCATTACCGGTACTTGGCTACCATAGGCTACCCCTCAGGTGGAGCTTATAAGTCACACTCCTCGGCCTTTCATGAGCTTCCTAGAGATTCACCCAAATCTCATACACTGTGACCAGCACTGTAGCTCATATAGGTGTGTTCTTTCAAGATCGTTCTATAGGACAGCGTCTTTGCTCCCAAGGAGACAGTTAGAACACATTAAGATATAATCAACCTTCCTTACAGTATACTATGAGAGAATTGCATCTGCAGTGGAGTGGGAGTGTAAAAGTTTCTCTCAACTCAGTTGTTTCGGTTTGTTTTCCCAGGTCCTAATTCATGGGATCTCCGATCACATAAGTTGGGTTACCCCTTGACAACTCACGTGGGTCTCAAACCCATCTCCCTCGATGCATTTTCTATCAAATTTCTTGATAGTCCTTTTGTAAAAGGATCTGCCAGATTCTTAGCCATTTGGACATAATCCAATGCTATAACTCTGGAGTTTCTCAGCTTTCTGACAGACTTCGGTCTTCTCTTGACATGTCTTGAACTCTTCATATTGTCCTTAGAACTGTTCACTTTGACAATCACAGTTTGGTTGTCACAGTTCATAAGGATTGCCGGAATTGCTTTTCAACCATAGGCAAATCTGTTAAGAGTTCACGAAGCCATTCTTCTTCGACAGTCGCATTATCTAATGATGTGAGTTCTTCTTCCATAGTTGACCTTGTTAAGATGGTATGCTTGCAAGACTTCCATGAAACAGCACCACCACCAAGAGTGAATATATATCCACTTGTGGCCTTTATCTCATCAGCATCTGATATCCACTTTGAATCACTATACCCTTCAAGTACTCTTGGATACCCGGTATAATGAATTCCATAGCTCATGGTTCCCTTTAGATAGCGCATTACTCTCTCGAGATCATGCTAGTGATCATCTCCCGGGCTGGCCACAAACCGGCTAAGTTTGCTCATAGCAAACGAGATGTCAGGCCTCGTAGCGCAAGCTAAATACATAAGTGAGCCAATTATCTGAGAGTATCTCAATTGATCTCTAGCTACCTTTTGATTCTTTCAAAGCAAAATACTAGGATCATAAGGTGTGGGAGAAGATTTACAATCATCATATCCAAATCTGCTCAACACCTTCTCTACATAATGTGATTGCACAAGTGTAATCCCATTATTCTCATCTCTCAGTAGCTTGATGTTTAGGATAACATCAGCTTCTCCAAGATCCTTCATCTCAAAACATTGAGACAAGAAGGTTTTGACCTCATTAATCACTTTCAGACTTGTCCCGAAAATTAGTATGTCATCAACATAGAGACATAGGTCAACTCCCTCACCCCCACCATGGCGGTAGTACACACATTTGTCGGCTTCATTTACAACAAAGCCCACAGATGTCAAAGTTCTTTCAAACTTCTCATGCCATTGCTTGGGAGCTTGTTTGAGGCCATACAAAGATTTCTTCAATTTACACACCTTTCTTTCTTGACCTTCTAGTACAAAACCATCAGGTTGTTCCATGTAAATTTCCTCATCCAACTCTCCATTTAGGAAAGCCGTCTTAACGTCCATTTGATGAACAAGAAGACCGTGTGAGGCAGCCAATGACAGTAGTACTCGAATTGTGGTCAATCTAGCCACAGATGAGTAAGTATCAAAGAAATCTTCGCCTTCCTTTTGGGTATAGCCTTTAGCCACAAGCCGAGCTTTGTACTTTTCAATAGTACCATCATCCCTAAGCTTCTTTTTAAATACCCATTTACATCCTACAGGTTTACACCCATATGGACGTTCATATATCTCCCATGTTTCATTAGCCAAGATGGAATCCATCTCGCTTTGAATCGCTTCCTTCTAGTAGTCTGCATCCGGAGATGCAAAAGCTTCTGAAATGGTAGTGGGAGTGTCATCCACCAGGTACACAATAAAATCATTACCAAAAGATCTTGTGATCCTTTGTCTCTTGCTCCTTGTGGGAGCTTCATTGCCATCCTCATCCGAATCTGAACTCTCATTATCTGATTGTTCATCAGTCTCCATGGGAGTTTCAGGTTCAGAAACTGGATCATATTTCTTATTAGATATGCTAGGCATATCTCTCATAGGAAATATATCCTCAAAGAATGTAGCATCTCTTGATTCAAAAATGGTACCGACACTCATGTCCTCCATTTCAGATTTCACCACAAGGAATCTGTAAGCAATACTGTGAAAAGCATAGCCAAGAAAGACACAATCCATAGTTTTTGGTCCAAGCTTACGCTTCTTGTTGATTGGCACGTTGACCTTTCCCAAACAACCCCAAGTTCGTAAGTAAGAGAGTGTCAACCTTTTCTTTTCCCATTCTTCAAATGGAGTAATCTCTTTATTCTTATTTGGAACATGATTTAGGACATGACATGAAGTCAATATAGCCTCCCCCACCATTCCTTGGATAAACCGGCAGTGTCTAACATGGCATTAACAAAATCTGTTAGAGTCCGGTTTTTCCTCTCAGCAATCCCATTGGATTGAGGGGAATTGGGAGGCGTCCTTTCATGTATAATACCATGTTCCGAACAGAATAAATTGAACTCATTAGAAAAGTACTATCCACCATGATCGGACCAAATTCTTTTGATCTTTCTCTCAAGTTGATTTTCAACTTCCGCCTTATAGATTTTAAAGAAATCTAAAGCCTCATCTTTAGTTTTCAAGAGATATATGTGGCATCCCGCAAAAACCACTACTAGAAAATCGCTGTGTTTTTGTGCATTGCATCATCATGACCGCATGCTCATGTCATCATGCCACATTGAATTTGAGCATCGTCATCATCTTGCATGGTTTGTTTAAAAACTATTTTTGAAAAGCCTGGTTTTGTTTTCTAAACGCTCTGTCTTTATTTCAAATTAAATTCGGATCTTTGGATTATTTTGTTTCGTCTAAAAACGTATTCTAAAAGCCTTGTTGATAATGAATAAAATTATTATATTATTTTAGGGGGCAGCCGAACCGGGTCGAACCGACCCAGCCGGCCACCCCCAGTAAACAAACCGGATCAGATCTAACCCTCAGCCACCTACCACCCCTCCACCTCACCTCGACCTCCCGCCCACCCCGTGTAGACAGATCCGGGATTCCCCCCGTCTCCACCTGGCCCCAATCCCGTCGCCACCTGCCCCTCCCCAGGTCCACCTTCCCCACCAACCGCGCGCTTGTCCGCGTCCCAACTCCAGTCCCACCTCGTCACCCTGGGCCCACTCCGCGAGACGAGCCCCTCCTCCCCGCGATTCCTTCCCCCGCCTCTCTTCCTCGTTCCTAGTAGAGCACCGCCGCTGCATGCAGGAGCTTGCGCCCTCCCTCTCCTCCGCTCGCGCGAGCTCCGCCCTCTCTCTCCCAGGCGCCGCAGCCGCCTCTCCTCCCTCCACCGGTGCTGTCGCCGCCGCCGGCGTCCCCTCTGCACCGCCTCCCCCGAGCTCGCCCAGGCGCCGTCCCTACTCCACTCGGACCCTCTTCTCCACCGCCGCCTCGCGAAACCTCCCTGCCGTCCTTCTCCCTCGCCCCGTGGCCCCAGCTTCTCTGCCAGCGGGCTCTGCCCCATCATCGGCTGACCTCGTCGTCGCGCCCCCTTCTGCCCTCGCTCGACCCAGCGCGGTCCGCTCCTCCAAGGTCCCCGTCGACCTTGAGTTCTCCCCGCGGCCGTCCCTGCGCATGCTCGTCGTCCCCGGCTACCACAACCTCGTTCGCCGCCACAGCAAGCCTGGTCCGCCGCTCCTCGCCTCGACGCCGCCACCATCCTCTCCCACCAGCGAGCACTGTCGTCTCCCACCTGCGCCTCCTTACCCGCGCCTTCGCTTCCGCCCCGCCGGAGCCGCCCCGGCAGAGCGACCCTGCGCCCTTCCGCGGCCCTCCTTCGGCCGGTCTCCACCCTTGCCGCCTCCCCTCCTCTTGCGCCTCCTACCGCCGACCTCCACCTTCCGCCTCACCGGGTCCCCGCTCCGCTCCGGCCAGAGGCTCGCCTCCACCGCCCCTCTCGCAGCTTTCTCGCAAGCTCTGCCGCCGCCTTCGCACCACGCCGCCGCCCGCAGGAGCCCTCCGTCGGCCTCCACCTCGCCGCCTCTCCATCACCGGTGTCGCTGGCCCGAAGCCGCACAGCTCCTCCTCGCCCGGTCCACGCGGACACGTCGCTGGCCCGCCCTCTCCTCTCCACCCCTTGCCTCTCCTTCACCTGCATCCTCCGCTGGCCCCGCAGCACCAACCGCCGCGCCCCTCTCTCCTGGCTGCCTCGAGCCCGAGCTCGCCCTGCCACTTGCGTGTGTATGTGCATCCCAGGTCCATGTGTCTGTGGCAGTGTGCTGCCAATCAGGTTTTTCTGCTAGTGAAATGGTGTGCTGTTTGGTCCTCTGTGGAGTTGGTGTATGCTTCAGGGCTATGCAGAGGCGAAAATGATGATCATGGTGTGGTGATGTGAGAATGGTGCTAGTGTTGAAAGCCTCCGGTTTCGACGCCCGAAGAACAATGTTGTGACGATGTGGATCACCAAGATCGACCCCGCCTCGTGCCACCTGAAGACCGCACCGGTACCAAAACCAAGTACATCGTCGACAACCTAAGCCGGAACGCCAAGATCACCAATCGGAATCCGAGAACGCCGAGACCCTGGCGCGCCAAGTTCTCCGACCCCGAGGTCCGATCCATCAGATGCGACAAGATCTCCTTCCCGAGTGCGATGCCCGAGAACCCGGATGCCAAGGTCGCCGACGCAGAACACCAAGTTCTTCATCCCGCATGCCAAGACCGACTCGATGGCGCGGACCCGACAAGATCTTCACGACGACAAGATCGACACCGACCAGGGCGAATCTGATGAGCCCCCGACACCAAACCAAGTCCTTCTTCCCAGAATGCCAACCTCTCCTTCCGTTGTCTGAGAACGATCCCGTCGAACCCCGAACCTCGCCGTCCCCGTCGGACCCTGAGACCGAACCCCGAACCCCCGGAACCCAAGATCTTCCGAACCCAGATGTGTGACCCTAATCCTCTATTTTTATAATATGACATATACCTGTCGCATCATTAAATCATCATGCTTGCATACATGTCATCTGGTGGGTTGGGTTAAATAGTCGATTCACCTAAATTAAATATGGAGTCTATATGCGGGCTATTCTAGTCTTATTACGGACTCCATTTAAATTTGTGTAGCGAACCGATACCATGTTTGGCCTTGTTAAGGCAACATTTAAATTGCGGGGTAGCTAAACAACTTGAACCTATTAATTAATTGTCGGGACCTCGGTTCCGCTTAATATTGCCTAATTGCATCGCATCTTTGCCATTTCATGCATCATATCATAAACATGCCGATTCTTCTGCCGTAGTATTAAATAGTGCACCCGGTGTTTCTTTTAGTGCTTTGCTTCTTCGCGGATTAGGCCGTTGAGTGGATACGAGTATCGACAAGTTCTCCGGCTATGATCCGTCGGCAGTGTTTCCGAGCATCTCTTCCCCTTCTACCTATTTTGCATTTATAGTCTTTATTTCCTCCTGTTGATCTATTGCTATCCGTGTCACGATGCTTTAGTTTCCGTACACCAGTTATATCCCGTGCAGCCTCTATATTGCCTTGGACACCTCCTATTACCTATGTTTGGTAGATAGTTGGCCTTGCGAGTCGTAGTTGCTTGCTCAGGTGCGATCTCGTGTTGTCAAGTACCACCGTTGTTGGAATGCTGGCAGATGTTTATGGTGGAGAGGATCATGGCTTTAAATACAACTATTAAATTGCTGTGATAACTAATGAAAGAGGCACCGGTGGGCAATATATGCTATTTGGTTTTTCATGTCCACTTGTGTCCCGTAGGCCCCGAGTACTTGATACATGTTCCTTGACTATTCGCACTATCCATATATGGGAGACTCTATGAATCCCCCTTAGCCAGAGCTTGATTCATTTCTTATTTCTTGGGGCCACAAACTAGTTTGGGGTTTTATTACTATCATGTACTTATGCCATGCTTTACTGCTTTATTTACGATTGTGCATGGATCACCTGTACTGTTTAGGTATTGCGGAGTGTTTTCGCGGTATCGACAAGCCCAGTCACACTTTCGGGTTCCCAGTCGTTTACAGCCATTGGCGCAAACCTTGGGTCCGTCTCGGAGCCAGCCAACTTCGTTGCGGGTAGCTTAATGGGGTGGCCCCCTGAAATATTTTATGAATCCTGTGATTGCTTTGTCGTGAAAGCCTCGTTGGGTTTTGAGTTGGTTTTTCCGAGGTTGATCGTGTGTGTGTTGCTATTTGTGCACCCCTGCAGGGTAAATCTTTCTAAAAGCCGTGTCCGTGGTTATGGACGACTTGGAGCACAGTATCTCGATCATAGACAAGCATAACTAAAGTAGTGCTATAAATTTGACTTAATATGTGACTAGTAATCAGTTTCACTATAATGGAATGGATAATAAAAGTGCCAACAACTGGTGGAACTGGGGTGTATCATGCCATGTTATACCTGCCTAGTAAGTACCGCAACTCCAATGGAATGAGATAAAAGTGCCAACAACTGTTGTGGTTGGAAGGTCACATGCTAATTGTATCTGATTAGTAAGTACTGCAACTACCACTGAATGGTTAACTAAAACTGCCCACTACTTATGCTATCAGGATGACTCATGCTACCTATATCTGACTAGTAAGTGCTTCAACTTTAATGGAATGAATAAAACTTCCAACTATGTGAGTTCCTTGGTTTGACTTCCTCGTTTGGTCTCGAGGGGGAATACCAGGATGGGTATGATTGGTGTTAGTATAATGTTGGTTCCGAATAGGTCTTTCCTATCTTTCTCTAATAGCCGACAGTTTACCGAGTCTCTATAGGTTGTTTAGTGCATGCTACGCTGCCGCTTCAGTCCACCATACCTATGTAGGAGAGGACCGCCGAATTCTAGCCTCGTCGTGTACTGGCCTCAGTACTGATGCTCCTCTTTTTCCTTTGCCCTTTGTCGGCGCCCCTTTTGTTCTAGCAGGTTTGAGATCGACGTCGTTAGCAGGGTTACCCTTCCGGCTTGGCCTGTGCAGGGTTATGGACGCCATTAGTTATTCTTCAGGGCTCTTAGCCCCATTTGCATCTTGTCCGTACTCGGACGCTGTATCGTTTTCAAGGTGATTTGGATCTTTGTAGTGTATATATGTATCCTTGACTCTTGGAGTTGTGCTGTATATATATATCTGTTCTGTGGGTCCCATCGAGGACTGTTGTATAATGGTGTTACTTCGTTTTCCACCCGCACGAAAGTGCCTGGTGGGCGTCCTTGAATCGTTTTTATGCGGGTTTGGCGGAAAGGGCTAAAACTTGCATAGGGCCGATTTGAGGGTGTTACAGAGTGGTATCAGAGCTCAGCAGTTGCGATACCCCACAAGTCCAGCCTGTAGGATAACCTAGCTAACGGCTGAAGTAGAGTGTCAAAACTATTTTGCAAAATCGTTGGATAGATCTGATTAGGTCTGCTTTTACTCCTTACCCTCTGTTATTCTCCTCTTACCTCTGCGTGTTTTGAATCTGCTCTCTTATCTTTTCTTCAAGTCCAGGATTTCTCATGGTTGGGTTCCGTCGCACCTTCAGGGTTTCGCTTCCTCCTTTGGCAACGATGTTTCTACCTCCGGACTTCATGCTATCTGAGTGATCCTTTATCTATGGTACCATTCTTTGTGCCTTGTTTGTGCCTTCCGGTGTTTTCTGACGCGACGACATCATCTATGCCAGATCCGATGCAGAGCCTGCATCACTCCTTTGTTCCGAACCTCGTTTGTCGAGATCTTCAGTCTAATTCCGAGAATGGTTGCACGCTTTTCTACTGATTGTGCAGAGTAATAGTTTGGGTGCGTGATGGATTGGCCCCATGCCGACTACTCATCCTATTTGCTCGGGTACATTGAAGTGGATTGGACTGCACCTTTTCTCTCCGTCTATCGAAAGCTAGAGGTGGCTTTATTTGTTGATACCTCTACCTTCGCCCTTTGTTCCCGGAGTGTTCTCTCGACGATCCTGGACAACTACCTCTTGTTAGTGGTGTCGCGAGGATCTACATGAAGCGTGAAGATTCAGATCACCGACCTTCTTCCCAGTACCATGAGGCGGATCTCGAGGGCGAGCTCCCTTGTTAGTGGTGTCGAATTGTGGCATCCCGCAAAAACCACTACTAGAAAATCGCTGTGTTTTTGTGCATTGCATCATCATGACCGCATGCTCATGTCATCATGACACATTGCATTTGAGCATCGTCATCATCTTGCATGGTTTGTTTAAAAACTATTTTCGAAAAGCCTGGATTTGTTTTCTAAACGCTCCGTATTTATTTCAAATTAAAACCCGGATCTCCGGATTATTTTGTTTCGTCTAAAAACGGATTCTAAAAGCCTTATTGATAATGAATAAAATTATTATATTATTTTAGAGGGCAGCCGAACCAGGCCGAACCGACCTAGCCGGCCACCCCCAGTAAACAAACCGAATCAGATCTAACCCTCAGCCACCTACCACCCCTCCACCTCACCCCGACCTCCCGCCCACCTCGTGCCGACAGCCTCGGGATTCCCCCCGTCTCCACCTGGCCCCAATCCCGTCGCCACTTGCCCCTCCCCAGGTCCACCTTCCCCACCAACCGCGCGCTTGTCCGTGTCCCAACTCCAGTCCCACCTCGTCACCCTGGGCCCACCCCGCGAGACGAGCCCCTCCTCCCCGCGATTCCTTCCCCCGCCTCTCTTCCTCGTTCCCAGTAGAGCACCGCCGCTGCATGCAGGAGCTTGCACCCTCCCTTTCCTCCGCTCGCGTGAGCTCCGCCCTCTCTCTCCTAGGCGCCGCAGCCGCCTCTCCTTCCTCCACCGGTGCTGCCGCCGCAGCCGACGTCCCCTCTGCACCGCCTCCCCCGAGCTCGCCCAGGCGCCGCCCCTCCTCCACACGGACCCACTTCTCCACCGCCGCCTCACGAGACCTCCCTATCGTCCTTCTCCCTCGCCTCGTGGCCCCCGCTTCTCCGCCAGCGGGCTCTGCCCCGTCGTCGGCCGACCTCGCCGTCACGCCCCTTCTGCCCCCGCTCGACCCAACGCGGTCTGCTCCTCCAAGGTCCCCATCGACCTCGAGTTCTCCCCGCGGCCGTCCCTGCACGTGCTCGTCGTCCCCGGCTATCACCACCTCGTCCGCCGCCGCAGCGAGCCTGGTCCGCTGCTCCTCGCCTCGACGCCGCCACCATCCTCTCCCACTAGCGAGCACCGCCATCTCCCATCTGCGCCTCCTTACCCGCGCCTACCCTTCTGCCCCGCCGGAGCCGCCCCAGCAGAGCGACCCCGCGCCCTTCTGCGGCCCTCCTTCGGCCGATCTCCACCCTTGCCGCCTCCCCTCCTCTTGCGCCTCCTACCGTCGACCTCCACCTTCCGCCTCACCGGGTCCCCGCTCCGCTCCGGACAGAGGCTCGCCTCCACCGCCCCTCTCGCCGCTGTCTCGCAAGCTCTGCCGTCGCCCGCAGGAGCCCTCCGTCGGCCTCCTCCTGGCCGCCTCTCCATCACCGGTGTCGCTGGCCTGAGGCCGCACAGCTCCTCCTCGCTCGGTCCACGTGGACGCGTCGCTGGCCCGCCCTCTCCTCTCCATCCCATGCCTCTCCTTCACCTGCATCCACCGCTGGCCCCACAGCACCAACCGCCGCTCCCCTCTCTCCCGGCTGCCTCGAGCCCGAGCTCTCCCTGCCACCTACGCGTGTATGTGCGTCCTTGTTCCATGTGTCCGTGGCAGTGTGCTGCCAATGAGGTTTTTCTGATAGTGAAGTGGTGTGCTGTTTGGTCCTCTATGGAGTTGGTGTATGCTTCAGGGCTATGAAGAGGCGAAAATGATGATCATGGTGTGGTGATGTGAGAATGGTGCTAGTGTTGAAAGCCTCCGGTTTCGACGCCCGAAGAACAATGTTGTGACGATGTGGCTCGCCAAGATCGACCCTGCCTCGTGCCACCTGAAGACCGCACCGGTACCGAAACCAAGTACATCATCGACAACCGAAGCCGGAACGCCAAGATCTCCAATCGGAATCCGAGAACACCGAGACCCTGGCGCGCCAAGTTCTCCGACCCCGAGGTCTGATCCATTGGATGCGACAAGACCTCCTTCCCGACTGCGATGCCCGAGAACCCGGACGCCAAGGTCGCCGACGCAGAACGCCAAGTTCTTCGTCCCGCATGCCAAGACCGACTCGATGGCGTGGACCTGACAAGATCTTCGCGACGACAAGATCGACACTGACTAGGGCGAATTCGATGAGCCCCCGACGCCAAACCAAGTCCTTCTTCCCGGAACGCCAAGCTCTCCTTCCGTTGTCTGAGAACGATCCCGTCGAACCCCGCACCTCGCCATCCCCGTCGGACCCTGAGACCGAACCCCGAACCCCCGGAACCCAAGATCTTCCGAACCCACATGTGTGACCCTAATCCTCTATTTTTATAATATGACATATATCTGTCGCATCATTAAATCATCATGCTTGCATACATGCCATCTGGTGGGTTGGGTTAAATAGTCGATTCACCTAAATTAAATATGGAGTCTATATGCGGGCTATTATAGTCTAATTACGGACTCCATTTAAATTTGTGTAGCGAACCGATACCATGTTTGGCCTTGTTAAGGCAACATTTAAATTGCGGGGTAGCTAAACAACTTGAACCTATTAATTAATTGTCGGGACCCCGGTTCCGCTTAATATTGCCTAATTGTATCGCATCTTTGCCATGTCATGCATCATATCATAAACATGCCGATTCTTCTGCCGTAGTATTAAATAGTGCACCCGGTGTTTCTTTTAGTGCTTTGCTTCTTCGCGGATTAGGCCGTTGAGTGGATACGAGTATCGACAAGTTCTCCGGCTATGATCCGTCGGTGTTTCCCAGGCGAGCATCTCTTCCCCTTCTACCTATTTTGCATTTATAGTCTTTATTTCCTCCTGTTGATCTATTGTTATCCATGTCGCAATGCTTTAGTTTCCGTACACCAGTTATATCTCGTGCAGCCTCTATATTGCATTGGACACCTCCTATTACATGTGTTTGGTAGATAGCTGGCCTTGCGAGTCGTAGTTGCTTGCTCAGGTGCGATCTCGTGTTGTCAAGTACCACCGTTGTTGGAATGCTGGCAGATGTTTATGGTGGAGAGGATCATGACTTTAAATATAACTATTAAATTACTGTGATAACTAATGAAAGAGGCACCGGTGGGCAATATATGCTATTTGGTTTTTCATGTCCACTTGTGTCCCGTAGGCCCCGAGTACTTGATACCTGTTCCTTGACTATTCACACTATCCACATACGGGAGACTCTATGAATCCCCCTTAGCCAGAGCTTGATTCATTTCTTATTTCTTGGGGCCACAAACTAGTTTGGGGTTTCATTACTATCCTGTACTTATGCCATGCTTTACTGCTTTATTTACGATTGTGCGTGGAGCACCTGTACTGTTTAGGAATTGCGGAGTTTTTTCGCGGTATCGACAAGCCCAGTCACATTTTCGGGTTCCCAGTCGTTTACAGCCATTGACGCAAACCTTGGGTCCATCTCGGAGCCGGCCAACTTTGTTGCGGGTAGCTTAATGTGGTGGCCCCTTGAAATATTTTATGAATCCTGTGATTGCTTTGTCGTGAAAGCCTCGTTGGGTTTTGAGTTGGTTTTTCCGAGGTTGATCGTGTGTGTGTTGCTATTTGTGCACCCCTGCAGGGTAAATCTTTCTGAAAGTCGTGTCCGCGGTTATGGACGACTTGGAGCACAGTATCTCGACCATAGACAAGCATAACTAAAGTAGTGCTATAAATTTGACTTAATATGTGACTAGTAATCAGTTTCACTATAATGGAATGGATAATAAAAGTGCCAACAACTGGTGGAACTGGGGTGTATCATGCCATGTTATACCTGCCTAGTAAGTATCACAACTCCAATGGAATGAGATAAAAGTGCCAACAACTATTGGGGTTGGAAGGTCACATGCTAATTGTATTTGATTAGTAAGTACTGCAACTACCACTGAATGGTTAACTAAAACTGCCCACTACTTATGCTATCAGGATGACTCATGCTACCTATATCTGACTAGTAAGTGCTTCAACTTTAATGGAATGAATAAAACTGCTAACTGTGTGAGTTCCTCGGTTTGACTTCCTCATTTGGTCTCGAGGGGGAATACCAGGATGGGTATGATTGGTGTTAGTATAATGTTGGTTCCGAATAGGTCTTTCCTATCTTTCTCTAATAGCCGACAGTTTACCGAGTCTCTATAGGTTGTTTAGTGCATGCTGCGCTGCCGCTTCAGTCCACCATACCTATGTAGGCGAGGACCGCCGAATTCTAGCCTCGCCGTGTACTGGCCTCAGTACTGATGCTCCTCTTTTTCCTGTGCCCTTTGTCGGCGCCCCTTTTGTTTTAGCAGGTTTGAGATCGACGTTGTTAGCAGGGTTACCCTTCCGGCTTGGCCTGTGCAGGGTTATGGACGCCATTGGTTATTCTTCAGGGCTCTTAGCCCCATTTGCATCTTGTCCGTACTCGGACGCTGTATCGTTTTCAAGGTGATTTGGATCTTTGTAGTGTATATCTGTATCCTTGACTCTTGGAGTTGTGCTGTATATATATTTGTTCTGTGGGTCCCATCGAGGACTGTTGTGTAATGGTGTTACTTCGTTTTCCACCCGCACGAAAGTGCCTGGTGGGCGTCCTTGAATCGTTTCTATGCGGGTTTGGCGGAAAGGGCTAAAACTTGCATAGGGCCGATTTGAGGGTGTTACAATGTACATAACAGTACCTAGTAGAATCATCAATCAAAGTCATGAAATATTTCTTTCCACTAGTTGTCAACACACCATTCATCTCACATAGATCTGAATGTATGAGCTCTAGAGGTGCCAAGTTTCTCTCCTCTGCGGGCTTGTGAGGCTTGCGAGGCTGCTTTGCTTGCACACAAGCATGGCACTTAGAGAAAATTTGACAATAATAAATTTCGGAATTAAACTCATACCTGTAAGCCACGACATACAACCAAAATTAATATGACAAAGTCGTGAATGTCAAACCTTAGTTTCATTACTAGTAGTGCAAACATGGTTCACTACATCATCACAGAAGTCTACCAATGAAAAACGGAACATGCCTCCGCATTCATAGCCTTTTCCAACAAAGGTTCTATACTTAGACAGATAACTTTATTGGACTCAGATACCAACTTAAACCCATCTTTCAGAAGACGGGATCCACTAACGAGATTCTTCTTGATAGAAGGGACATTCTGCACGTTCTTGCACGAAGTAAACTTCAGATCTACCGTGCCAGCACCAAGAACAGTAGCATATAACCCATTCCTGATAATAGGTGAACATGGAAATGTCAGCACACACATGAACATTGGCACCCGTATCAACCCACCATTCTGTGGGTTGAAATATTGAAAGAACATTAGGTAATAAATTACCGTACCCAGAACCTGAAGTTCCTGCATCAGTATTGCCAATGACCATGTTGACAGATTTCAGGCGCATTAGCATTCACAAAGTTGTCTATGCACCTATCAAAACAAGCATCAAATTCCCCCTTGGGTGACTCTGTCGTGACTCCCTCCTAGCACGTTTCGCTAACTTTTCACCATGAAAAGTCCAAGTCTTATAGGATGGTGTGAACCCATAATTGACCAGGTGCCTACTGACATCATCATTCGAATGTGTATTTAGGTTCTTGCATCTTGTTCTGGGGCAGAAAATTTTTCTGGGTCTGGAGGGGACAGCAAACGCCCGGTTCACGAAGTCCTCGGCTTTATCTTTCCATTCTAAGGTAAAGTCCTACTTACTGACATATCCCTCATACATCCAGTCACGATTCTCCTTCCTCTAATCAGTACGAAAACAGACATGTACAATGCTTTTAATTAATCATGCCATATAAATAAATCCGGTATTAGTTCGGTTAATTTTAGCAAACATAGATTTTACGTCATGCATATATCCACCTATCTCTCTAATAGGTAAAGAGGATCCTAACAACCGCCGGATCCGTAGATAGATTACGTTCTCCCTGCTCCACCCTGATCCGAGACATAATTTTGGCAGCACCTCCCCGCTGCTCTCCCGATACATCTCTCGGCAAAAAGCCAAGAGGGATGTGCATCCGAAGAACAACGGAGAGACACTGCCGAAATCCTGTCTCGGACCGGAGTAGAACAGAAAAAACATACCCAACTACGCATCCTCCGGCTGTCCTGATAAATGCCATAAGAGTTACGGTTCATAATATGCGAGACCACTAATGCATATTTATTTGCGTAACCCTTACGGACGGGAAGAGACGCCTAGGTAACGCGATAGATACTTGATGATCTAGACACGAAAAAACCCTAAGTACAAGAGAGGAGAACATATTTTTACCCTCAAAGCGTGATCAAGAGGTGAAGAAGATCAGCGATCCTCCCGCAAAATGCCCTACGCCGTCGACAGCCCCACCCTCAAACTCAATAGATATCCTGCACGAAAAAAAGAATTACTAACATACACATGTATTCATATATGAAGGGATATCTTATTCCTATCTACGTTCATGCATTTCTAGATCCAATGAATCAAAGAAGGCCTAAGTTATTTAACACTAGTAGAAGGCACGTGCCATGCATGTCGCTATGATAATAAGACGCTGATTTAATCTTTCATAATTGTCTAAACGGCATAAGTTCATGTAGACTGATCTATATATTTGAACTATACACAATTATTCAAGCTCCGCCTATGATTATAGTAGTACAGATAAAAGAAGCTAATTAGCAATGAACTGAAAAAAGAAAAAAATGGACTTACCTTCTTCGGTACACCGGTGGAGGAGATGGGGCGATGACGAGGTGGGGGAGGGGAGACGCCAGCCGGAGCTCCTCCCGCCAGGTGAGATAGGGGCGGGCTCAGGGCCAGGTGAGATGGGGGAGGGGCCGGCCAGCGTGGTGCGGGGCGGCGGCGGGGTCAGGGCAGTGGAGGGGTGCGGGTGAGGGTGAGGACGAGCTCACACGCGCGGGGTGCGGGGCGTCCTGTGGATAGGGTTGGACGGGGGGCCCACGCGCGGTTAGTGGTGGACGGCCACCCCTTTGCCGTGTGCCAAGAAAAAAAACACGACAAAGGTGTCTTTGTCGTGTACCGTAACAAAACACACGATAAAGGTGTCTTTGTCGTGTACCGCCGCAAAACACACAGCAAAGGATCCTTTGCCGTGTGCCAAGAACCAAACCACGCATGTGACCCTAGAAAGTGTAATAAAGTGTGGTGGCATGCTCAAACCTCCAAAACCTGGTTCCCAAGTGTGACCCCATTCGCAGACATACGTTGTCCCCTAAAAACAAATTGTCTGCAATCTGACTATTAGGGGGAAACTCCCCGTTCCGGTGAAATCGGGGTGTTTCTTGTCACAACATGTTCCCAAACATGGTTTTACATCATCCTATGACCTAACCAAGCCCAAAACAAGAGAGAGCTACACCAGGCTACCCGTGTCAGAAGAAAGTCTAGGGAGGTAGATGATTCGGGGCCCGCGGATTAGGGTTTCAAAGGAAGAGGCGCTTCGGGGCATCGGAACACCTCCAAACCATGCATGTGACTCTAGCATGTGTAATAAACTATGATGGCATGCTCAAACCTCCAAAACCTGGTTCCCAAGTGTGACCCCTTCGCAGACATGCATGGTCCCCGAAAAACGAACTGTCTACAATCTGACTATTAGGGGGAAACTTCTTGTTCCGGTGAAACCGGGGTGTTTCTTGTCACAACATGTTCCCAAACATGGTATTACATAATCCTATGACCTAACCAAGCCCAAAACAAGAGAGAGCTACACCAGGCTACCCATGTCATAAGAAAGTCTAGGGGGGTAGACGATCCGGGGCCCGCGGATCAGGGTTTCGAAGCAAACTACGCGCCGGGGCATCGGAATGCCTCCAAACCATGCATGTGACCCTAGAATGTGTAATAAAGTGTGGTGGAATGCTCAAACCTCCTAAACCTGGTTACCAAGTGTGACCCCCTTCGCAGACATGCAATGTCCCCTAAAAACGAATTGTCTGCAATCTAACTATTAGGGGGGTACTCCCCGTTTCGGTGAAACCGGGGTAGATATTGTCACAACATGTTCCCAAACATGGTTTTACATCATCACATGATCTAAACAAGAACAAAACAAGAGAGGGTTACACCGGGCTACCCCTGTCAGAAGAAAGTCTAGGGGGGTAGACGATCTGAGGCCCGCGGATCAGGGTTCCGTAGGAAGAAGCGCTTCGGGGCATCAGAACACCTCCAAACCATGCATGTGACCCTAGAATGTGTAATGAAGTGTGGTGGCATTCTCAAACCTCCTAAACCTGGTTACCAAGTGTGACCCCCTTCGCAGACATGCGCTGTCCCCTAAAAATGAATTGTCTACAATCTAACTATTAGGGGGAAACTCCCCGTTCCGGTGAAACCGGGGTATATCTTGTCACAACATGTTCCCAAACATGGTTTTACATCATCACATGACCTAACCAAGAATAAAACAAAAGAGGGTTACACCGGGGTACCCCTGTCAGAAGAAAGCCTAGGGGGGTAGACGATTCGAGGCCCGCGGATCAGGGTTCCGTAGGAAGAAGCGCTTTGGGGCATCGGAACACCTCCAAATCATGCATGTGACCCTAGCATGTGTAATGAAGTGTGGTGGAATGCTCAAACCTCCTAAACCTGGTTCCCAATTGTGACCCCCTTCACAGACATGCGTTGTCCCTAAAAAACAAAGTGTCTGCAATCTAACTATTAGGGGGAAACTCCCTGTTCCGGTGAAACCGGGGTAGATCTTGTCACAACATGTTCCCAAACATGGTTTTACATCATCACATGACCTAACCAAGAACAAAACAAGAGAGGGCTACATTGGGCTACCCTGTCAGAAGAAAGTCTAGGGGGTAGACGATCTGAGGCCCGTGGATCAGGGTTCCATAGGAAGAAGTGCTTCGGGGCATCGGAACACCTCCAAACCATGCATGTGACCATAGAATGTGTAATGAAGTGTGGTGGCATGCTAAAACCTCCTAAACCTGGTTACCAAGTGTGATCCCCTTCGCAGACATGCGCTGTCCCGTAAAAACGAATTGTCTACAATCTGACTATTAGGGGAAACTCCCCGTTTCGGTGAAACCGGGGTAGATCTTGTCACGACATATTCCCAAACATGGTTTTACATAATCACATGACCTAACCAAGAACAAAAAAAGAGGGCTACACTGGGCTACCCTTGTCAGAAGAAAGTCTAGGGGGTAGACGATCCGAGGCCCGCGGATCACGGTTCCGTAGGAAAAAGCGCTTCGGGGCATCAAAACACCTCCAAACCATGCATGTGACCCTAGAATGTGTAATGAAGTGTGGTGGCATGCTCAAACCTCCTAAACCTGGTTACCAAGTGTGACCCCCTTCGCAGACATGCGCTATCCCCTAAAAACAAAGTGTCTACAATCTAACTATTAGGGGGAAACTCCCCGTTTTGGTGAAACCAGGGTAGATCTTGTCACAACATGTTCCCAAACATGGTTTTACATCATCACATTACCTAACCAAGAACAAAACAAGAGAGGGATACACCGGGCTACCCCTGTTAGAAGAAAGTCTAGGGGGTAGACGATCCGAGGCCTGCGGATCAGGGTTCCATAGGAAGAAGCGCTTTGTGGCGTCGGAACACCTACAAACCATTCATGTGACCCTAGCATGTGTAATGAAGTGTGGTGGCATGCTCAAACCTCCTAAACCTGGTTCCCAAGTGTGACCCCCCTTCACAGACATGCGCTGTCCCCTAAAAACGAAGTGTCTCCAATCTAACTATTAGGGGGAAACTTCCCGTTTCGGTGAAACCGGGGTAGATCTTGTCAAAAAATGTTACCAAACATGGTTTTACATCATCACATGACCTAGACAAGAACAAAACAAGAGAGGGCTACACTGGGATACCCCTGCTAGAAGAAAGTCTAGGGGGATAGACGATCCGAGGCCTGCGGAACAGGGTTCCGTAGGAAGAAGTGCTTCGGGGCATCGGAACACCTCCAAACCATGCATGTGACCCAAGCATGTGTTATGAAGTGTGTTGGCATGCTAAAACCTCCTAAACCTGGTTACCAAGTGTGACCCCCTTGGCAGACATGCGTTGTCCCCTAAAAATAAATTGTCTACAATCTGACTATTAGGGGGAAACTCCCTGTTTCGGTGAAACCGGGGTAGATCTTGTCACAACATGTTACCAAACATGGTTTTACATCATCACATGACCTAACCAAGAACAAAATAATAGATGGCTACACCGGGCTACCACTATCAGAAGAAAGTCTAGGTGGGTAGACGATCTGAGGCCCGCGGATTAGGGTTCCGTAGGAAGAAGCGCTTCGAGGCATTGGAACACCTCCAAACCATGCATGTGACCCTAGCATGTGTAATGAAGTGTGGTGGCATGCTCAAACCTCTTAAACCTGGTTACCAAGTGTGACCCCCTTCGCAGACATGTGTTGTCCCCTAAAAACGAATTGTCTGCAATGTAACTGTTAGGGGGAACTCCCCGTTCTGGTGAAACCGGGATAGATCTTGTCACAACATGTTCCCAAACATGGTTTTACATCATGACATGACCTAACCAAGAACAAAACAAGATAGGGTTACAACGGGTTACCCCTGTTAGAAGAAAGTCTAGGGGGGTAGACGATCTGAGGCCCGTGGATCAGGGTTCCGTAGGAAGAAGCGCTTCGGGGCATCGGAATACCTCCAAACCATGCATGTGACACTAGCATGGGTAATGAAGTGTGGTGGCATGCTCAAACCTCCTAAACCTGGTTCCCAAGTGTGACCCCCTTCGCAGACATCCGACGTCCCCTAAAAACAAAGTGTCTACAATCTAACTATTAGGGGGAAACTCCCCGTTCCAGTGAAACCGGAGTAGATCTTGTCATAACATGTTCCCAAATATGGTTTTACATCATAACATGACCTAACCAAGAACAAAACAAAAGAGGGCTGCACCAGGCTACCCCTGTTAGAAGAAAGTCTAGGGGGGTAGACGATCCGAGGCCCGCAGATCAGGGTTCCGTAGGAAGAAGTGCTTCGGGGCATCGGAACACCTCCAAACCATGCTTGTGACCCTAGAATGTGCAATGAAGTGTGGTGGCATGCTGAAACCTCCTAAACCTAGTTACTAAGTGTGATCCCCTTCGCAGACATGCGCTGTCCCCTAAAAACAAATTGTCTGCAATCTGATTTTTAGTGGAAACTCCCGTTTCGCTGAAACCGGGGTAGATCTTGTCACAACATGTTCCCAAACATGGTTTTACATCATCGCATGACGTAACCAAGAACAAAACAAGAGAGGGCTACACCGGGCTACCCCTGTCAGAAGAAAGTCTAGGGGGGTAGACGATCCGAGGCCCGTGGATGAGGGTTCCATAGGAAGAAGCGCTTCGGGGCATCGGAACACCTCTAAACCATGCATGTGACCTTAGAATGTGTAATGAAGTGTGGTGGCATGCTCAAACCTTCTAAACCTGGTTACCAAGTGTGACCCCCTTAGCAGACATGTGTTGTCCCCTAAAAATGAAGTGTCTGCAATCTAACTATTAGGGGGAACTCCCCGTTTCAGTGAAACCGGGGTAGATCTTGTCACAACATGTTCCCAAACATGGTTTTACATCATCACATGACCTAACCGAGAACAAAACAAGAGAGGGCTACACCGGGCTACCCCTGTCAGAAGAAAGTCTAGGGGGGTAGACGATCCGAGGCTCGTGGATCAGGGTTTGACCATAGTTTCAAATGACCATAACTAAATCAAAAAAATCACATAGTTAGAAGGAAAAATATTAAACTTGATATATTGATTATGTCTCAAAAAAACCTTCACAAAATTGCCTATCTCATTCGAGGTTTCCTGACTTTTGATTCAAATGACCAATATTATGGCCAGAATCGCAACATAGTTTGTGATAATGTTACCATATTGTGCATGCATGTGCATAATGGGATGGTGAAAAATGTTGCAGGAGGAAGTTTTCCTTTTCATCGCACGGAAAAACCATCTTCTATTTCCGGAGCGCAAAAATCAGGGCGTTTTGTGAAGCTACACCAAACGATGAATATAAAAATGCTACCACCCATTTTTCAAAAATAGTACACCACCTTACATGGAAAATGTCTCAACCGGGTATTCGTAAAACTTTCCGGTCCACCCCTCGTGAAAAAGACATTTTTTTGCCGAATCGGCAGGGAATGCGTCAGACATGAACTGCAGTTACATGATCTAATGCTCATGTTTTTTTGTAAAAATTATTTTTAGGTTGACAATATGATGTTTTTTCAGAGATCCAACGCAAGTTTAGCCAGGCTCAGCCCGGAACTAAGAATCTTCGTACTCGTCATTTTGACCATAGTTTGAAGGTGGTAAGACATAAAAAAACATGTTTTGCCGTGTATGGTGCATAAAACACACGGCAAAGGCATATCTTTGCCGTGTGTCTAACTGCAGGGGTACACGGCAAAGGACCACCGTCAGCCACCGTCAGTCGGCTCGCCTGGGGGGCCGTGGGCCCCACCTCTTTGACGTGTGTTTGGCTTTGCCGTGTGCCGCGTTTTGTCTTTGTCGTATATGCTTTCTTTGATGTGTGTCCCGTTTTATCTTTGTCGTGTACCTTTTCTTTGCCGTGTGTTTTATCAAGAATATACCGTGTGGATTCTCTTTGTCGTGTGTTTTTGGACCCCCTCACGGCAGAGAAAATCTTTGCCGTATTCCAGCCCTGTTGGCACACGGCAAAGGACCAGAGCGACGGCAGCGCCAAATTTTCCCGTAGTGCCGTCAAATTACGAGAAAAGTTCCTTAGTAACCCGACCCCTCAACGACCGGAAAAAGTTGCGTCCCCATCCGCAACAACTGGTGGATTATATTTTACAACTGAAAGAAATTAACACACCGACCGGAGCATCAATCAGCTCTAGCTTAGATATGACCCATTCTCGTGTGTGTATCGGTCGGTCAGGGTCAACCGCGTGCATGTAACCATCAGGGTTAGTGAACAACTGTTTGTCGCTTCCTACGTATACTATCATAGCATCATGTGCCCTCTGATTAGTTTTCGGCGCCACTGGTGTGGAAGGAGTACTTTGGTCGAATTGAGTGAAGGATTGGTGGCAACAACCAGGAACAATAACGTTCCAACGAAGCAAAAAACCCACAAATTCAGTTGATAATTCCAAGCACAGCACATGGCAACATATATTTAAGCATTCTTGGGCAAGGCTCGGCCTTGTAATGCCCACCTATATAAGTAGCTTCCCGCTCGACCTATAGCATCATCCATTCTCCACCGATCGATCACTTGACGCCTCTCTCTCTCTCTCTTCCTCTCTTAGACAAGCACTCAACCAAGCTTCAGAAATGGCGCCTCGTGCTGCAAATCTGCACGCTTCGGTGGCTTGTGCATTGCTGCTCCTCGCTGTGGGGTGCCAGGCCAGCCCTTACTGGCCACTGGAGCTTGGTTTCTACCACGACAAGTGCCCCCAGGCAGAGGCCGTCGTCAAGGGCGTCATGGAGTATGCCATCTCCCAGAACCCCGGCAATGGCGCCGCCATGATCCGGATGCTCTTCCACGACTGCTTCGTTGAGGTATATAGCCTTTTCCTGTTTTCTTTTGCGAATATCCGAGTGGGTTTTGGACATTTAGTGCAAGAAAATGAGTTTGCCAGACTTGATTAAATTGATGATGGATGGTGATTTAGGGCTGCGACGCTTCCATCTTCCTGGATCCGACCCCGTTCAGCCCGACGCCCGAGAAGCTGAGCCCGCCCAACGACCCATCCGTGCGCGGCTTCGAGCTCATCGACGCGATCAAGGAGGCCGTCGAGGCGGCCTGCCCGGGTGTCGTCTCATGCGCCGACATCCTCGCCTTCGCGGCCCGCGACGCGTCCTGCATCCTCAGCAAAGGCACGATCGCCTTCGACATGCCGTCCGGCCGCCGCGACGGCACCTTCTCCAACGCCTCCGAGCCGCTCAAATTCCTGGTCCCACCTACTTCCAATCTCAGCGCGCTCGTCGGCAGCTTCGTCGCTAAGGGCCTCGACGCGGAGGACCTCGTCATCCTCTCCGGCGCGCACACCATTGGGCGCTCCCACTGCTCTTCTTTCGTCTCCGACCGCCTCCAGGCCCCCTCCGACATCAATGGTGGCCTCGCCTGGTTCCTGCGGAGCCAGTGCCCAGCCGACGCGACCCCCGGCGGCAATGACCCGGTGGTCATGCAGGACGTGGTGACGCCCAACGAGCTCGACAGCCAGTACTACAAGAACGTGTTGGCGCACAAGGTGCTCTTCACCTCCGACGCGGCGCTACTCACGTCGGAGGAGACGGCGAGGATGGTGGAGGCCAACGCTAACATCCCCGGCTGGTGGGAGGGGAAGTTCGCCAAGGCCATGGTGAAGATGGCCGCTGTCGAGGTCAAGACCGTCGACCAGGGCCAGATCAGGAAGCACTGCCGGGCAATCAACTACTACTAGTACGTGCATGCATGCATGGTGAAGCAGGATCATTCGACACCTCCTTGTTCCATCGATCCTGCCAGCGAGAGTTCATGTTGTAATTTGACGATTCTTTCACTGTGCGCTATTTCTTAGAACTCCATTGATCATTGTTGCCTTTCCTTTGGTTATTCCCTAGTTCAATTCTCGCCAACGAACGGGACGTACTGTTCCCGTATACGGACGGGGTTGTACATGTGTAACTGTAAATCAATGTTCTTTTGTTAATAAATTGCTGCATGCCACATGTTCTGAAACAAACAAAAAAAAATCTTGGATGCTTTGAGAAATGTGCGCAGTAGTACCTAATTTGGCTGAGTTGGTATATATATCAGAAACGTTATCATTAATGACACACTAGCTAGAAAGGAGCTGGTTATATGTTTTTCCTCCAACTCCTCAGACTGTCCTCCTATGCCATACAATTCTTCGCCGCCACCAAAGGAGGACGTCCGACGGCGGACGGTGGCAACGAGGCGTCCTCTCCTCGCACTCCTCTTTCCCCCGTCATATGCCCCTGAATGGCATCTATCTCCCCGTGCGTCCTCCAGTCAAGCACGGTTGTACTCCCTCGTATGTGAACATGGTTTCGTTAATTCGTTCGTGTGGTGATGACAATGATAAAACCATGTGTGTCGAGTGTGAACCGTGTGACCGTTCTATTGCGGAATGTGCTATTTATAAGAATGGGCGGCAAAAGATAATGGTTTTGTTTGCGTTATGTTATTTGAGCACTAATTAAGTTCAATTTATGGTGTGAAAACCATAGGTATAACCTTTATTGTTGTATCTAGAAAGAGCGAGCCTCTATTCATTCCCTTGTTGAAGGTATTTACGGGTACCTTCTCTAGGTTAAAAATCTCCATGATCTAATCTTGATGATTAGAATAGATGACGACTATGATTGTGCATTATTTTCTTCCTGAAGTTATTGCTCTTGGCAAATGTTTTTTGCAGTCCGGGTGGGTGGTGGTTGTTTTTGTAGGTATGAGTTGTTGATTGCTCCATCTTGGCTCTTTTTCTTGTTTTGTTGTCCTTTTTATTTCTTTTCCTTTTATCCATGCACATTATTGATATCTCGACTACCTTTTTACATTATGTTGTTGTAGAGGCCGGATGAAATTGGCATAAGATTTATATTAATATATTCTATTTAAAAATAAAACAAGCAAGGAACAATTGGTATATCATTTTCACCAACAAGAAATCTGAGTTTTGTCATGCATAGGCCTTTTATGGATAAATAAAATATATTAATAGATAGATGATACAAATTACACCTATCCACTGCAACATACCAAGATATAGTCACTAGAGATCAGCCCCGTCCCGAGGATTTGGGGGCCCCGGTGCGACTACAAAATGGGGTCTATTTTTTGTTCAAACTCAGTAACTAGTAAAAAATCATATGTTTACTTTAATTATATAATTTCATAATATGCTATTCCATACAATGTTCATAAATATATCAAGTATTTCTGCACTGCAAGCCTCTAGGACCATGCTCAATAGATAAGTCACTTTTAGGACCTTTTGCATCAAAATATCAATTATTTTACGATCAAGATCATCCCGATATATTGGATCAAACATAGTAGAAAAATAATTTAAACAATTCAACATGACAAGATAGACGAGTTGTCGAGTTGTCGAGTTCCCGCGGTCATACCTGATCGACAGCCTAGTCGGACGAATGGCGAAGCAGGGGGCATGTCTAGGAAAGGTCCAGAATTCCAGCAACAACGTGGGGTTCAAACTTCAGAAATTCATCGATCTATCTGTCTATTTCAAAAAGAAAAAAATCAATTTATATGCTGCTCCCAAATTCCAATACTGTCAGGGTGAGGCTTCGATTCCTAAGGTTTGAAAAGAAAAGAAGAAGAACGATGAATCTAGTAGATGGATGGGCGATCTGATCGATTGAATCTACACAGCCACACACGAGCGCCAATAACCTGAAGTCCAGCCTAGCGACTGGCCGCCTAGTCTATTTGATCGATCGATGGATGGGCGAAGCCACGATGGACGATGGTGGCTTCAGACTTGCCGAGGCATCGAGTTGATTCAGCCTCCACGGGAACAATCGATCGGGAGAGGAGTTGCTGCACTAGGTCGATGGAAACCCACCGCAAGCTAGGCCACACCAGAATACTCTAATGGGCTTTAGCTAAACGGGGGCCCTTTGGGGGCCCTTTTTGGTCGCTCACATGGAACCTGTCCATCTACGGGCTGCTAGAGATGTACTCCCTCCGTATTAAAATATAAGATGTTTTAGCTTTGTGAAAGAGTGTATCTAGACTTCTTTTAGTATGTGTAGGTTTACTTTAAACCTATATAAATCTACACACTAAAAGGATCTAAATACACCCATTTTATAAATCTAAAACATCTTATATTTTGAAACGGAGGGAGTACATAGAAAAAGAGATGCGCGTCTGGTAATATGTGCATGTGTGCATGGGTGCCCACGAGTTAATATTTCACTTTTCCAAAAAAACAGCTAACTGTTTTAAAATTGGGAAACATGCAGTTTTTTAGCTGTCCGAATCTCAGCGTGTTCTTTTTACCCCTCAGTCTCCTTCTTTTCTTTTTTGAATTTCATTTCTCGCTCCGCGTCTTTTCTGTTCGTGTTCCTGGAGAGAGAGAGCATGGCGGAGATCACAGCGGCAATGCCGCATCTATCTCGGCCGGCACCGGAGGTGGTGGGGCTTCGCGAGGAGGAGATGCAGTCTATGAATAGACGGAAGAAGCCGAACTCGCCTCTAGCGGGGAAGGATACATCACCTGCTCGCATCCCCTTTCGTCCGTCGGAAAGCAAATCGTCGATTCGTGAGCGTGGAAGGCATGTTCATCCCCGGCGAGATAGGTACGCGTGCGGTCCGCTTCCAGTGTTGTGTTTGTTCAATTTTGTTCCATTTTTTAGCTGTTTTTGTTGTATAGCGGGTGGCTCTGGTCGATGTTGTCTGTTGTCGCGTGCAAGATGTGTGGATTGGTTTGTCTGTTGTTGGTGTAGGTAGTTTGTTTCCACTGGTAGCTTGTCGTGTGTCGACGACAGTGTTCTCTTATTGTTTTGATTTCTAGGGTTTCTGGATGCAGATGTGCTACCTGTCCTTAGAATTTGGTTTTAGTCTGCACTGCTAGGGGTTTCTAGATGCAGATGTGCTACCTGTCCTTAGATTTTTGGTTTAGTCTGGACTGCTAGGGTTTTTTGGATGCAGATGTGCTACCTGTCCTTAGATTTTGATATTAGTCTGGTGTGCTAGGGGTTTCTATTTGATTTGTAGCAAACTTTCTGATGTATAATTTTCATTTTGTAAAGTGATCTACATATACTTGATGCTGTGTATATTATATAATAATGGGGGAACAGGTTGCAGCATGTTAGGTGTTCAATTCCATTCTATATGTGCTTAAGCTTTTTGTTCAATACTCTATACGTTTCTTAGTTAATATTCTAGGCTAGGTTGATGACCATTTTGAGACATATTTGATTAGCTCTGGTAGTTGTTAGTTATGTATCAGTTATATTCATTTCTTTCATTATATCAGTTTTTCCAGTTTACATCCTTTGCTAGGCCTATAGTATGAGTTATTTTGTGGTGGGCATATATGTTTCTGATTATCTGTGGATGCATAAGTTGTATGTATGGATGCATAAGTTTTATGTGTTTTTTAGTCTTCTTTCATAACATGTGTGTTCACCTTTTGTTCTTTTGCAGAGTTGTTAATCCGAGGAAGTTTGGTGATAGTTTGCCCATAGGGAATTCTAGATTTCAACGGTCCCCAAATTATGATTCTGATTGTGAATTGTCTCATATTGACAGTCTTGAGCACAATTTGTCATCAAGTGACAAAGTATGATTTTTGTATCTCTTTTTCATTAATATTGTGTTATTATTTTGTTGGTGGGTTTTGTGTCTCTATTTTGTATTTGTCAAGTTTGTTAAGGGTTTGTAGTTTTGTTTTTGTACAGGAGAATGTAAAGCATGGAAGGAAAAGACTATTGAATGATGCTCTATTCGAGTTCTTCCGCAAAGAGGTGTTTATGTTTTACATAATTTCCTTTTTCTTTTTAATTATGAGTTTTGAATGATTATGCTTGATTATGCTTATTTTTATGAGCACTTGGTTTCTTTTTTTGCTCACTTCTTTTTTGCACCTTTTTGTTGGTCCTTCATGATAGGTTGTTAAAAGTTTGAAGAACAATTTCTCCATCTTCTACCATCACAATGAAGAGTGGGCAAAGGTTTATTTGGATGTCGCTTTTCCTTCCTTTATTATGTTTTTAACGTGCATTGTTATTCTTTTCTGTATGTTCTCAATCTTTTTTAGTTATTTGACTTGTTTTTCTTGTAATTGTTTTCAGATTAGGAAGCTGAATAGATATGTTATTGGCAGAGATGATTTTATTTCTTACTCTATCAAGTACTTTTGCGAGATTCTGAATTCTTTGTCCAATCATCTCAAAGAAGTTATTAGCAATTTTGGATTTGGCTGCCTTTTGTCATTTGAGAAATGTGAAATTCCTTCTACTTTTGTTCGTTGGCTTGCTAGCTGTATCGATACTGTTTCTTCCCAAATTATTGTTGATGATTGCAAAATTATTCCATTATCAAAGGACTTTGTACATCATGTTATTGGACTGCCAAACAATGGCTATGTCCCCATGCCAGATAGTGATGATGGGGCTAAGTTCATCATGTCAATGTTTGGTCTGACATAGTTGCCCCACATCACTTTCTTTGGGAATAAGCTAAAATCCAAGGAAGTGTTAACAGATAAAGAAGTATTTGTTTGTTTCATGGTTGTTGCATTTAAGTGTTTCCTTTTGCCTACAGTCAATGACTATCCAAACACAGATTTCTTGTCCATTCTAGAAGAACCTGCTTCTGCTATTGGTGTTGACTTTTGCTTGCTTGTGTATGAGCATCTCATTTATGGGTTATCCAAATTCAGCAAAATTTGTAAATTGAATGGAAGGAAGCCTAAAGTTTTTGAGTTCTGCAGTTATGCTCTTGCAGTGAGTTTTCTTTATCTTTTTATTTTCTCATTGTTGTTGTGTTTTTGCTGATGTTTTTGATTTTGGCTCCACTTAGTAAGGTCCCCTATTGTGTTTCTTTTTGATTTTTTAAGGTGTACTATCTCGATTCATTGGATTTTGGGGCTAGAATGGTTGATCCGAGTGTACCTAGGATTTCTGTTTGGAAGGGGAACTTGATCAAATTCTTTTCTGATCTTGACCACAAGAAGAAAAATTTGTTTGGAAAGAGGTAGCTGAAGAATAAGCTTGCAGCTTGTTACAGAGAGGTTTTTGTTCCTGTTATTTTTTGTTGGTTAACATATTTTTATGTAAGTTTTTTGTTCACCTTCTATGTCATACTGATTCATTTTGGGTTGTTGTGTATTTTTTTATAGTTTGGTGATGTTGGAGACTCCAAAAGCGGAAATGATCCTCCCGAGCACCCTGAATCCTTTTTTCAGTCAGGTTCAAGCATAGTTTGCACGAGAGGTTTGGCAAATCCATTGAATCCAAGGTATTGTTTCTCATAAATGTTTGTGACGCATTTTACTTGCGTGTATTTATTATTTCACTTTCAAATTTTTCTCAAAGTTCATCTACTTTACATTATTTTTCATTTATTGTTTGTATTTAGATTATTGATGGCATTGTCGAATCTGTCCATTCCGCTCAACTATCAAAACTGCAAGCTGTTCAGAAGTTTGAGGTGTTGGTCAATAATGTGCTTAATGTTCTGTTGGATTTTAAATCTGTTGATGTCAAATCTCACAATGATCTAGGTATTTATTATTTTCTTGCATCTCTATTTTTTCCTATGTATTTGTGTGTTATTTTGTTTTTAGGTGCATTTTTATTATGTATTTCATTTTCTTTAATGGTGTATTCTCTTCTCTTTTTGTAGGACGAGATAACTAGTGCACATCTCAATATGCTGTTATCGAGGTTTGTGGAAGTTTATATGTGGCAATATAGTTTTATTTTTTGTGTTGTATATTAAATTCTTTTAATTATCTTTTGTTTTGCTTTTGGTCGTATCCTACATTTTGATTGTATTTTATTAATTGTATATTTTAGAGTGATGTTGCAAGCAAGCTTGATTTGATCTGTCCAAATGTTTTCTCCAAAATTACACCTAGTACCATTGTTGGGAACCCATCTATACATAATCCTCGTATTTCTTATCTTTTGTATACTTCTTTTTTAGTTCATTTTTTAAAAGTATTTTAATATGAATAGCGCTTAATATAGTTTTGTCTTTATTTTCTAATAGTCCCTGTTTTTTTGCAGCAAGTCCTGATTTTATGTCATGCAAAGTTGCTGCTCTTGGCACTTTCAATACAGGTAGTCCAGTTCATCTAGTTCTCTCCTTTCTTTCTTATCTTTGTATTTTCTCTTTTCTATCATTTTTGGTTTTTGTTTTTTGATATTTTTCTTAATATATAGCTTCTGCAATCCAACCAATGCATAAAGTTAGATCGAGACTACCCATCTCAATATCCAAAGAGAAAATTTTACCATCTTTGCACACTCACCCATCTAGTGTGAAAGATCCCATGTCTTCTTTGTTTATGAGCTCGCCCATTTCTTGGATTAATTTCTCTCCTAAATTGAATGATAAGGTGTGTATACATCTTTTTGTCTTTTTGCTTCCCCCTTTGAACCATCATGTATATGACCATCTTCATTTATTTTATTTGTAGTGTTTGAATGATGTTTTTTTGGGTCGTAGGATGGCAATGCACCTTGTATTTCCAAAGTAGGCAATGCATGAAACAATGATTTTAGCAGAAAATTGAATGTTAATGGTTCTAAGCACGCTCCTATCACAATTGCTGATTCTTCTCCTATACCTAAGCTTGTAAGTTTTTATTAATCGTTTTTCTTCTCTTTTTTATATTGTGTTTTTTGTCTCATATCTTTTGCAGTGTTGTTGTTTTGTTTGTGCATAAGTTCTTATATGGTGTTTTATAGTATCATGTTCTCACTTTTTCTCTCTACAGGTTGTTAAACCTCCTGAACTGCAGACTACTGGGCCTAGTAGTTTTAGTTTTAGTCATGTTGTGTTAGCTCGGAATGTAGACCATCTATATGACAGCATGGTTAACAATGCAGCTATGCAGGGAAAGGAACCACAAGGGGTAAAACTTGATAATGAGAAGAGTGAAGGAGAGTATATTGATCTCTCTCAGCATGCTTTAGAAGATAGGATTGTGAAGGGTGATTTAGTTATTCTTCAGCCTAAAATTTCTTTGGTTCTCCCTTTGGTTTAGAATGGTAGATTCCCTGTGTCTGATTTGGATATCAAGCACTTCTATGCAATTGTAGATTTGGCGTACACCCAAGGAGTTCAAAAGTATGTTTTTTCTGTGCCCCTATTTTGTTGCATTTCTCCTCTGTCTTTTTCTCATTTTTCTTTGTTATTATGTGTTTTGTAATTGATTTTTCTTGTGTTTTCATGTCGGACGTATGCTATCAAGTTCCCTAAGGTTCATTGTAGTTACATATCTTTAGGGCAATCTCTAATGGTTGAAGGGCATATTGATAATTTCTTAATTCCCGTTTTCTGTCGTAAACTATTTGAGGATAATCATCCTAGCAAATCCGGAAGGCACCATTTCTTCTCCCTTGTTGGTGTTAGTATCTATTAACTCCTTTTCTAAATCGATATATTGTTTTTCTTGTTTGCTTTTTGGTATGATTTTAACATTTATTTGTTTTAGGAGTCCATCCTGGATTACAAAAATGATGTTCAGTTTTCATTTGTTCAGAAGGCATTCTTAGGTGCTGCATCTGCTAGCAAAGGCAAGCGTTTGGAACTATCAAACAGGGTATAAGTATAATTTTTTTGAATTTCTTTCTCTAATTCTCCTAAATCATTTTTTAAATCTATTTTACATATTATGTTTTTGTCATCTATTTTTCCCGATATGCCGTATGCGCCATTGGTTTACCTTCTCTGTTGACTTCAAGTACAAAGCATTCATCTTTCTTGATTCTCTCTTCAACAAGGGTGATGATTTTCATACTTCTATAAAGAAACGTCTCGTAAGTTCTCTCTTTTTAGTGAATATATATAAATTCTCTTCTGCATCTATACTTTTTTTGTTGTTCTTTTATTAATGTTACATATCTTTTCTATTCATTCACTATAGATCAACAACTTTATCAAACTCTAGAAGCTAATTTTCAAAACCAAAGAAAATATCTTCAAGGATTTTGGAGTGATGTATGCCAATGTTCCGAAGCAAGACAATGCATAAGTTGTTTTACTTGTGATCATGTTGTTCATACATGTTTACTTGTATATATATTGTTATTTCATACAAATATTATTTGTTATTTGTTTTAATAATTTGTAGCGATGATTGCGGTGTTTTCCAATGAAGTTAATGGAGATTTTTAAGCCTGAGTTGAATATACATCGGTTTTTTAGCAAAGCAGATATTCTTAATATCAGAATTCAGTTTGCAAACAAGCTTTCTTCTGCAAAAGGAACAACGCCGACAAGTCCCTGGTCCTTGATTATGTTAGCTAGGTATCTTTCTCATTATATTTAATGTTTATTTTCTGTATGTTTCTTAGCTTTTTTGAGTTTTTAACTTGTGGTATCTTTATTTGTATGCCAGATGCTATCTCAGATGTTTGATTCTTTTGCCCAGTAGATGTGTCTTTTTTGCGAGCTGATCTTGTTCCATTATATTATGGTTTTTTGAGTCTGGTGCTGATGCTAAGCGTGAAGCGACGATCTTCATATGTCTTTTTACTATCCAATATCTAGGATTTGGTCTTGTTTTAGCAATATCCTATAGTAGATCCTCCATTGTATTCATACCGACGTTGTTATCCTTGAACTCTTATATATATTTTTTGTATGTTATATAATTGGAACTATATGATATATCTCTTTCTTTATTATATAGTTTTAGTTTAGTTATCTTTTGGGGGGTTTCCTTTTTTAATAATTTTCTTACTATCTCGTATCTTTTTCTTTATTTGATTTCATCTTTCCTTCATTTATTATTTATGTTTATTTTCTTTTTATATGTATTCTTTAAATATTCATTTATTTTATTCATTTGTTTTTGGGTTTTTTTTGTGGGAAACTCTGCTTATCCAACAATATGTTAATTAGGATATCTGGTTCCAAGCCCAGGTAAAGGAGGAGGGACCACTTGATTTGATTTAGTTAGCTTAGTTTGTCAATTTTTGTTCTTTCTCTTATTTCTCTCAATTATTATTTTTCTCATTTTTTCATATTTGTTTAGTTTTTTCCTCTTGTTTCTCTCATTTTATTAGTTTTTGTTTCCTTTTATTCTCATAGTACATTTAGTACTTGAGTTCCTTTAGTCATTTTTTTCATTATATCATTTTCAATTTTTGTATCAATTGTTCATTCTTTGAGATGTCTCACTCTTAATTACTTTTTCCTGTATTCAGATTCTCATTACTTTAGTGCCTGGTCATCTCCATTTCTTTCTTTCTTTAGTTTTTCTCTCAATTGTTCATTCTTTGAGATGTCTCACTCGTACTTTAGTCAGTATTCAGATTCTCATTACTTTAGTCGTTCATCATCAGATTTTCATGTATTCTTATATTCATTTTTTCACTGATTCCTTTATTAATTTCTTGTTTTCTTAATTATCTCAGGTTTCAATCATTCGTATATCCTCATTATCTCATTTACCATTTTCTCGAGTTTTATTCTTTATCTTCACTAACTTATTTTCTCAGTCTTTCTTTCTTTAGCTTGAATGTTTCTTTACTTTCTTCTTTTTTTGGCATCATTCTCAAATGTTGCTATCTTTTTTCTACGTTTAACTCATATATGTGGTCTTATTTTGTCATTTTCTTTATTACTCATATATTTATTTTAATTTACTCATTTATTCAGCCACTTGTTTTTTAGTGAAGGCTGTACCATTCTACCCCTCTTATTTTTCTCATTTTTTATATATTTCAGATTTTCGGTTCCTGCATGTTTTTTTCTCATTTATATGGTTATCTTATTAGGTTGCCTTCCTGATCATGGTTGTCTATCACCCTATCTTTTTCTCTTGTTCTTCCATCCCCAGTCTTGTTTTGTTTTCCTTCTTTTTCTGTGGGAGATGTTGTTCAGGTGCTTCTAGAATGTATAATTTCTATGGGAGGAGGTGCCGTGGAGCTGCAGAACATATCTTTTTGCTGGAGAAGAAGATCAATCTGTTAGGGATTTTGCCAAGGTATGTGAACTAGGTGCATGGTTCAGTTGTCGAGGGCTCATTGTTGTCTGTTCACCTGTCTATTGTAAATTTTTCATTCACAAGCTAGAAGATTCAGACCATCAACCATCCGTTTAGTCTTTCACAATGCACAAATAAAACAAGGTAGTACACATTACAACATTAAATATTCTAGGTATCGCATTTCATCATCAACTTCATTTGTTTTTCAGTCTTCAACGTTTGATGTTGATGTTGTTTCACTACGTGGACTTGCTTCATGCTCTATTGGAATTCTGTTGTCTTCTTGAGTTACATCTTTATTTGTCTTCCCCTTCTTTGTTGATTTGTTGGCTGGAGAGTCTGTCCCTAGAAGCAAAATAGTATATCAAGATGGTTTCATGTTATTCAGATAGCAGGTTTGTTCTATTTAGTTTTGCTACCTCCTCCTTTAGGTTTTGATTTCCTAGTCCTTTTTATTTAGGTAGGTTGTAGATGATATGCTTATTGGTACAGTTCCTCTTTGTGTGATCTGTACCTCCACAATGGCTACACTTATAGAACTTATTTGCTTTGATCTTCTCTTTTATTGTGAGCATCCTTTGATGACCTTTTGTGTGAGCATGGTTTGGGTCAAGAATCTCAATTGTAGAGATGGTCCCTTCCTACAGTGATGCATTAAACAAGTTCGAGACTGTCCTTGTTGCTGCCTGAGTAGTTGAATGTGTCTCACCAATGTCTTCAGTAACCTTGTCCATTGCTTCCATCTGTTCCTCTATTCTTTGTGCTTCTTGTAGCAAATATTTATATTTTTCTCTGCTTTTCGAACCTTTGGAGGTTATTTGCGCCAATCTTCTTGATAGTAGATTATATCTCAGACTATCATTATCTATTTCTTGTGGGGCAGGGACAATGTAGTTTATCTTCTTTGTTTTTTTTCTCCATCTTTCAATTATGTACTTCTCTAGTATCTTGTCCAATTCGAGATGTAACATCACTTTCAAAATATGAGAGCACAGTATACCATCTTTGAAAAATTTGCAGCATAGACAAGAATATTATTGAGTTTCTAAGTTAACTTGAACTATGTAGTTCCTTTGCCTGTGCTCTTTAATGGGATAGTTGGGTGCCTGATATAGAACATAAATCTTGTTATTTTCTCATTCCCTGATGTGTAGCCTTGTAACATCATTGAGGGTGTGCTGGAATTTTCTGAATATTGCCAAATTGTATAGTTCATGAGCTTGTCTTTCTATGTAGTATTTGGTTAAGATTTTTTTTGGTGGTACTGTCTTGTTCCCTGCAATATGGTCGCATTCATCTTCCCTTGCATGTATTCTATCCAAAATACGCTGATACTCTCTGAGAAAGCTAGTGATACTGAACTGTGCGCCAATGCCTTTCTTGAATAAGGCATTTGTTCCTTCACTTCTTGCTGTTGTTTGTAGGAATGGGAAGAATTTTGTTTTGAAGTATACTGGAACATATTTTTTCCTCGACTTCCACATGTCATCAAAGAATTTCACTCCAGCAACCTTATGTTCTTGAATCATAGCCATCCACAATGTTTCAAACTCTAGATCTGTCAATGAATTGTCTATTATATCTTGCATCTCTTCATATAATCCCTCATTTGCTTGGAATGTTGTCCCATTTTTGTCTTCGCACTTTTTCTTCACATGGAACAAGCATGTCCTATGTATTGTATTGGGAAAAACATTGTTGATTGCTTTTTTCCATGCCTTTGTCTTGATAAGTTATTATTGTTTGTGGATGCTTGCCACCATTTGCTATTTGAAACTCCCTAAATAGCCATTCAAAAGTTCTCGATGTCTCATTCACGATGAAAGCACAAGCAAACAAGTAAGTTTTTCCATGGGGTGATATTCCAACAAAAGGAGCAAATGGTAAGTCGTATTTGTTTGTTAGGAATGTCGTATCAAAACTATACAATCTCCATATAGATCATAATACTGCCTTGATCTTGCATCAGACCAGAATACACTAGAACCTTATTTTGAGTATCCAATTCCAGCGAGTAGTAAAATCCAGGTTCCGCAGCTTGTTTCTTGTTAAACCAGGCAAGAACTTCCATCAGATCACAGTTTTTCAATTCTCTGTTCACCCTTGTACCATAGTCGAAGACTTTTCTTTTGTTGTATGGAAGTTGCTCCATTCCTCCGCTCATGTGTGCTAGAACTGAAACTATGTTTCTTGTTGGTATGTTACATTGCTTCATGGTTTTTATGATTGCTTGTTCTTCTTTTGTCATGCAGACATGGGATTTGAAAAACCTATTCCCTGGCTCGAGAGGATGGTTGTGTTCTAGCATGAGGTTAGTGATCCGCCACAGCCCATTTTTCTCACTGATTACCATCTCCACTTTGCAATTCGTTCTAACAAACATAGTGGTTTGTCTCTGTGCAATTAGCTGCTCTTTTTCAGCTTCCGTGTTATGGCCATGTTTGTTGCACTTGATAGTTGTCCTTGTAATTTCATTATTCCTTTTCTTGCTTGTCGTGCAGTAAATGGATACAATAGCAATTGAAAATCCAGCAGCAAATGCATACATGTTCAGAAATTGATGAGCTTCTTCTCTGGATTTAAACTCCATGCCCTTCTCCAGGAATAACTCAACGCTTACTCCGTTGTTAGTTTGCTCAGTAGCTTGTTCCTCATTTTGCAGAAATTTTTCATCATCTTCTTCATTTATCTGCTCATTTTCTATATCTTCAGATTTATGAAGTGATTCAGTATCTTCTTCATTATTGTCTTCATATGAATTCGTCTCAGTACTTTGTTCATCCAAATTCCAGGTATGGTAAAATGCATTGCCATTTACATCACCTTTTGTAATGTCGTCTTCAACAATCTAACTAGTGGAAGGGGGAAGGGAACATTATTAGCTTTATTTATTCAAATTTTGTTTCTTATTATATCAGTTATAAGAAATGGTTTCAAAACTAACCTCTTCGAGTATCATTTTGTCAAATAGATCTGTGTCCCATGGATTGTAGCTAATATCTTCATATCCAATGTTGTGTTCCTGCTGGATTTTTTCAATTTCAAGGTATGGTTTTGTGACAGTAAAAACCGTGTCTAAATATGTCCTGCTGCAATATACAAAATGTACTTGAATTGTGTATCTCTGACTTTTAGGATATGATGAAGCTGAAGAAGATGGAACATCATTGTAAGCAATGTTTGTGTTGACCTGCTAAGATGGCACTAGTTGTAAGCAATGTTTATGATTTATCATAGTGTTAGTGTATGTGTTGTATCGGAGTTTGTTTGTACCTTTGTTTTACACCCAATTGTTTTGTCCTGCAGTTGTTTTGCGTGGGTGTGGGTGCGGCTGCTTATTTTAATCTCATTTATGCCCTTGGCACCTAAAGACAATGTCTTCTTCTTGTTTGATGATGAGTAGATATTGTCGACATCGCTTCGCAGCAGCGCCATGTAAGAAAAAAATTCTGCATATTCCATGGTTTATAAAATGCACTACATATTCAACTTTCACATAATAGAGAAGGCTGAACATTTCTTTGCAAATAAGCATCGAGTTTTGTGGTTGTTTTGAGATTTTTACCGGTAGTAGTGTGTCATTATTATTTCCTTCATGAATCCGTTCCGTTGTTGCTTCATTATTGAGCACCTGCAACAAATAGATACTTTGTTATGAGTATAACTAAAATATGTCATGAAGTTGTCCCGTTTTGGCAGTAGTTAACATTTTCTATGTATGATTTTGAAGTTATCAACTTATAGCAATCCTCCGTGGTAACCCCACACATAAGCTGTGTTTGTTTGTTTATGTGTAGCTAAGATGGGTTTCATCTCTTTTTTGTGTGTTTTTTGTGCTGGAATATTGGACT
Organism: Avena insularis; assembly: GCA_023614405.1. Taxonomy (NCBI): domain Eukaryota; kingdom Viridiplantae; phylum Streptophyta; class Magnoliopsida; order Poales; family Poaceae; genus Avena; species Avena insularis. The sequence goes on from JAJUPC010000089.1 coordinate 939,734, forward strand.
GTTTTGAATTACCTTGAACTAAGTTAGAGTGTTCATTGCTTGTCTCTGGGTAGCTCTCACATGGGTTGACAAATTGTGCTAACAAATTGTGCTGACAGTGTTTCATTCACATATTCCTCTAATTATGTATATTTTTGCATACGAATTGTTGTTGTTTTTAGCAAACAATACATATTTTTTCTTTTTTTCAGTCTATAAAGTGTAAATCATATGGGGAAATGGAAGAATGGAGATTACCTGGGACTCCAGCAAATCTTCGCCGCCAGGTATGTGACAGATCAAATCACTTTTGTCCCTCCCACTCTCTCTTTGTTCCATCCCCAGGGTATGACTCCCCTCTCTGTTCTAGCCTGAAGGGGGTTGATCCCTTTTTGTGAATCTTCTTCTTCTGGAGATCCGTCGATCTAAGAGATCGCCAACCGTGAAACGGGTCTCAGGTTTTCTTTGCAGTCGAGCTTGATCTGGTGGTCGATGGCGTACATTGTTGTTTACTTGCTGGAGAAGAAGATACCCTTTGTATACTGGGCTTTTTTTGGGTTGAGTAGTGTTTTACGGTGGGGGGTTTGCTAGGTGTTTGCCTTAGCGGGCTTTTGTCATGTGCTGGGCTTTTTTGGGTTGAGTAGTGTTTCCCGGTGGGATGTGGAGATGTCTAACTCAATCGACGAGAAGGCCAAAACAGAGAGGCCGGAAATCTGTCTGTTCGGGAAAATACTGTAACAGACACTTTCTGAGTCTGCACTTTAAAATTGAGTTACATAGGGACAGCTATCAACAATTCATTGGACTCAAAAACTGTCTGTTTCTGAATTTTAAAACAGCTATCTGTTCAATAGACAATCCCTAATTTTTTTACCTTTGGCCTCATAAGTTTTCTTGCAAGTTTCCAATCATTATCTTATTGTCTCTTGTTCACGGTATCATGTTCATCCTTGTAAATGATTGTAGATTCATCCCTCGTCTATATCCAATAACGTGTCGCTCACTCCGTCTCCAAATCTGCAAGAAAGCATGGTGACACCTACTATGTCTTCTCAGCCTCAACCTCGCCCCTAGCCCCACACTTCAACCATTAGGAGGGTACGGTGACTCCTTGTTAGTTATAATAGTCTTTTGCTTCTCGTGCTTTTAGCTTTTTTTATCCATAGAGAGCAAGCTTGTGAGTGAGCACACGGTAAAATTATCCATGTTGCTATTGCAAAATCATACGAGTACTTTTAAAATTTAGAGCTTGTGGAAATCATGTGAGTACACTTGTGAAAATTTAGAACTTACGGAAATCATGTGAGTGGTACACTTGTCAAAATTTAGAGTTTTTGAAAATCAAGTCAATGCACTTGTCAAAATTTAGAATTTATGGATAGAAGATCTTTGACCATAAATTTTGGTCAAAAGAATATGCAATATATGTCACAAAAAAATATACCATTAGAAATTTCTTTGGAAGATTAATCAGATGGTATAATTTTTGTGACATATTGTACAAAATCTGATGACCAAAATTAATGATTAAAGTTGTTCTTAAACTACGTTTGTGTGCCTAATATACTGATCTGGGGGGAGTATTTCTATTGTAAAACCGATGCATTTCTTTCGAACTTGTAGGATCACATCAAATGTACGGTTGGATTCGTTGTTATGGAGTACTTCTGTCTGATGGATTTGGGAACTTTATGTTTGATGGACCCATTATTTGAACTTGTTCGATGGTTTTTTACATGTTTTTGAACTTTGGAACTCGATGGACTTGTGCTTTGAAACTTAATGTACCTTATGGATTGTTTATTTTGGATGTGGACCGTGTGCTCAAGTCAATTGAATGTGAACCTATATATTGTGTGCTTTAAATGCGAGAATGTTCAAAAAGCAGAGACAATCTGGGAACACTGAGACTTTTACCGAGTGTATGCCACGTGTTAAAATCTGGTGAAACATGGGGAGTGGTTGGACCAAATGGTCGGTTTACTAAGTTTCTTTCCCAAGTATTTTGGAAAAACATTCAGCAAATAGGGCAATCTTTGTCGTGTGTTTTTGGAAACACTCAGGCCAAAGGAGTCATCTTTGCCCCATGTTTTCGCAGCACACATGACATCTTAGTCGGACACATGCCATAAACTGAGGCCACATATTTTGTTTTTGTTGCACTCAGCTCATGGTGACAGACTGGCTTGTTACTTCCCATTGTCCCACAATTCCGTCATGTCACCTTTTTGCCGAGGGCTGGAAAAAGAGACACGGTATTTGTGTTTGTTGAGTTTCGGGAAAAAAACAGAGCCTGCTACACAGTGCGGGCGCTCCTTTTGATCTACCGCGGTGCCCCCCATGTCTGAAATTAAAACTTCCCTGAAATGGAAAGTGGTCCCCCAAACTGGTCCCAGGTCCTTTTCCTCTTATGTTGTAGCGTGAGTTCAGGCCATCTGGTGCAGATAAAAATACATAGCTAGACCTCCCTTTCCCAACCTGCCCCCTACTTTCTTCCTTCTCCAGGCGCCGAAAACAGGAAATCTCCATGGCTGCCATTATTCACCAACAAATTATAGGCAAATAAAAGCTAAGAAAAGAAACAAAAAATTCCAGGCAGATCTTCCACCCTCCTCCCCACCCCCACCTGAAGGTAGCAAAAAGCAGGCAGGAGGATTCAGATAGAAGAACTTGATCAAAATACATGTATGTTTCAAGCAAACACGATCCAGATCTGAAGATATTTTGCAAAATTACAACCAACAGCATGATTCTAGTGTTCAAATCCATGCACTTTACTGTTGTTACCAACGTGATTCTGATGTAAGAAAAGCATGTGTTCTAAGGGGATGCATGCACATGCATGTAGTTTCTTGTAATAGTAGCAGCTTCAGGCTTGGTGCAAAACAAATCAGATTGTACAATTTATCTAGCAGAAAAAATCGTGCAAAAGTTCCTATGGTCTTCATATGATGGGATCTGCAAGCATTATCTGCAAAAAAAGATCAAAAAAGAAAAAAGTAGATGTTATGTACTGATTTAAAAAGAAGCATAACTAAGTAGATGGAAAAAATTGTTCAAACATTGGTGTGTTAACCTGATGTAACTATTCCTCAAGTCCTGGTGGGTTTAGAGCATGCAGCCATAAAAATGTAATAAAAAGGCTAATTAATTTCGTGGTAAGCATGCGAGAAGTCAATTTTTTGGTTCACTAAAAAAGCATGTATGATATGGATTTACTGACCTGAACAAACTTAGTAATGTAACTATGCCACGAATACAAAAGCCCAAAAGATTTATCTATGCCACGAATCATAGTTACATTGTGGATATTTAAAAAAATATAAAAGTTACAATCTATGATTAAAATATTACAAGATATGATTAAAAGTTACAGGCTATTTATACTAAAAGTTATAGGCTACGATTTAAAAAGTTACAGGATGCAATGGACAGAAAATTAAAGGATATCTTGTAAGTCAATCTATGATTAAAATGTTACAGTATATGATTAAAAGTTACATGCCATTTATACTAAAAGTGACAGGCCATATAAACTAAAAAGTTATAGGATACTACAGGATATCTTCTAAGTTCCAGTCCAGGATTAAAATGTTACAGGATATGATTAAAAGTTATAGGCCATTTATACTAAAAGTTACAGGATACTACATGATATCTTCTAAGTTACAGTCTATGATTAAAATGTTAGCTACAGAATATTCTATGCTGCGCATCATAGTTATAGTCTAAAAGATTATTCTATGCTGCGAATCATAGTAACATTGTAGATAAAGAAAACATGGAGAACTTCAGGGGTAAGAAACATAGAAAACCTAATTCTTTACCTCATTTGTGTGGTTGCCCGGCAGATGTCTCTTTGTGTAACAAATATCTTACACAAAAATTTGACCATCAAGTTAAAATCAATTGACAAAAAAGATATGTCACATATGAACTGACCACCACTGCAAGGATGCAACAAATCCTAATCAGAGAACTAGCATATCTTATGTGCATTTACATGGCATATCTACTGACCACGACTTCATGTCTTACAAACAAATTTGACCACCAAGTCTAAATATTGGGTCAAAATTACATGGCACTTCTGCTATTTTAAGAAGGTAGGAGCAGATTCTATGGTTTTTTGACTGACAACATATCATCTCACCGATGCTTCAGTCCTTGTAGCTTGTCTTGGCAGTCTGTTCCTTGAAGATATGCACTGAACAAATCTACATGTAGTAAATATATAAGGAACATGAGAACTTGCTTCTGCGTATTTGACATAAAGCCCAGAACATGTATCTGAAAAAGAAAGATAAAATGTCTAGCAATTGTTGCCTTTTCCTAGAAGTTTGTACAGATGAAATAAATTGCTAGCTATTCCAATAGCATAACTGAAAACAGAAGTTTTTTTTGTTGTATGTGCTGTAGAAATGAAAGCTAAATGCCGCATAGTTGCATAATGAAAAAAAGTTACAGTCTATACACTATCAATATGCAAAAAGTTATAGTCTATATTTCTCTATATCCATAAAGTTACTTTCTAGTTACAGTCCATATGCAAAGGGTTTCAGGCTATGTTCACAAAAGTTCTAGTCCTTATGCAAAAGATTTACATGTCGGATACTTAAAAGATTTTCAGTGCAAAAAACCAAAAAGGGTTTTAGGCTAGGCTAAAAAGTTACAGTCCATGTATGAAAGAGTTACATGGTATATACAAAAAGTTACAGACAATATGCAAAAAATTACAGGCTAGATATGAAGAAGATGCAGTTCATACGCAAAAAAGAAGTTACAGGCTACATACAATCCGTACATACGATGTTACAGGCGAAAACAGTCAAAAAATACAAAAAGTCCCCATATGCAAAAGGTTAGTTACGAGTTCCGGTCCATATGTAAAAAAAACCTCCCTGTAAAAGTTAAATCCCTTAATGTTGACAACTATGGTATTAAATACATTCATATTGATTAAACTTACATGCATATATATACAGATTAACAAAAAGTTACATGCATATGGGCAAAAAAATGAAAAACAATGAATGGAGTATAAAAGTCCTAACACATATGCTACGAATTCAAAAAGTTACGGTCCATACTCCAAAAAGTTATAGGCTAGATATAGAAAGTTACAGCCTAGGTGTAAAAATTGGTACAGTCTATACACACTAAGATGAATTAGTGCCCCCTTCATCTAAATTGTTCCGAATTAGTGCTAATTTGAACATGATAGTTACATCCTAATAGGAATTAGTGCTAATTTGAACATGATAGTTACAATTACAATATATGACACAAACACAATAGCACCTCAGCACCACCCCCACCCCTATTGTCCAATAGTGATCACCAACAACAACATCCATAAAAATGAAATTGTAGAGAAAGATCTTCACCGCCCTAGCCTATATGTGTGGAGAAAGCTTAACTAAATGTGGTAGAGCTACATAGCGATTATGCATAAAAAGAGGGTTATTGCACACCCCTCCCAGCTATAGATGTAACAAAAATAAAGAAGATGGAAGAGTAGTTATGTGGTCAGACAAAAGAAACATTCTAACTCTCCACATTGGATCATCCCTGCCATTTCATTGCATATGGAACTGTCCCTTCCAAACAAGACCATAGCATAAAAAATGGCATTAGGCATATCAAGCTGAGAAAGAAATACAAGTTAACATCACCAAGAGAAACAAACATTGGAGACGCATGTCGAGGAGCAGGACATGATGCCGACTGCGACTGTACCCAACCTCCAACTCATCTCCGAAAAGCTACAACAGCTCCACCAGTAGCCATTCCCACGAGGACAAAATGTCGGTGGTGTTGCACACAAATACGCCGTGCGGTAAGGACCTCCGGACAGAGAGCACGCAGTGGTGGACGTGCAGGTCGGGGGCACCCCCGGACGATGACGGACACATCGGCGAGGAAGGCGAAAATCGGCGAGCGGAAAGTGGCGGCGAGGTTGTCGGAGAGGCGGTAGAGGGCCTCCACGTATGTGCCCACCGCCGTGTCCCCAAGGTGGAGGCGGCCATGGGAGAGCAGCGGGTGGAGGGGCGGCACATGAGAAGGTGCAGCGGGGCCTGTTTCCATTGTTGCCGGAGGTGGGCCTGAGGTTGTCCCGGACGCAGAACTCTATGTGGAGCATGACTATGGGGACGCCTACGGCGAGCACGAAGGAGGTCGGCGAGGAAGAAGGCGACGAAGAGCATGACGACGAGGACCCTGGAGCTTGGGAACAGGGGAAGGTCTTGAGGAGGGCCCTGCAAATTTAGGCCCTAGGAGGAGACGAGCATGGAAACCCGGTGGCTGGAGGCCAGGGATGCGCGGGGGTGGGGGACTCACTGGATCATGGTGGCGGCTTCGGCGGCGGGCGGCGGGAAGAAGGCGAAGGATGGGCGCGAACTAGGCTAGAGACCGCGGCAGGGGCTGGCGCACGCCTTGTCCAGGGTGCAGCAAATCGCGCTAGGGCCGTTGACAGCCATCTCGGCAGCCATCGCTCCTGATGGCCGGCGAGATCCGCGTCCTCTAACTCGTGTGAGCTCGCTGGAGAGAGACGAAGGGGAACAGGGAGAACGTGGGGCCTCTGTCCCGTGTCGTTGCCTCGTCCGTGATTCCCAGCAACGAGCTAGCCACACGATCGCCATCGTACGCGCAGGAGACATGCGCACTTGGTAAGGCCAGAAAGTGCCTAGGCAAGAATTAGATTTAGCGAAAAAACATTCGACACACTCAACAAAATATTTTCTGAGTATTTTTTGATTTTCGCAAGTGTTTTTTAGGAAATATTGCGACATATTAATCAGAGGCTAAGTCCTCTACAAACTGGGACTCAATACTGGTTGGAGCTACTCCAATCCAATCATTACACACTTTATTTTTGCATCTTAGCTTAGCTAAAACCTGTGACAAGTCATTTGCACAACGCGGCACCGCACGCACCGAAACTTCAGCAAAACCTTGATGCAGGTTCTTTATTTCTTCGACCAAAGGTACATGCAAAGACCTACCTTGATCGTCCCTGCAAAGCTTCGTTGTCACTCCAGTACTATCCATTTCCAACACCAATTTCTCCACTTGGCAACTCTGCACCAAAAGCACACCCCTTCGACAGGCAAGCAATTCAGCCGCTTCAACATCAATAACATGGGGGAGGGGGGGGAATGGTTCTCTCCACTGATAAAGCCACCATGATGGTCTTGTATGACCATGCCACCCCCTATTTCCATCAGCTATATGAAAGGCTCCATCGTCATTTACTTTAGGCCAACCCACACTTGGACAGAGTCAGTGCTCCACCGTTTTGGGGTTTGAGGCCGCTTTGAAATTCCCCAAAGAACGCCATTCATCGACAATAACTTTTGTCTTGGAAGAAAGTGTCCTCCGTTATTTTTGATTCATGCGCATCATTTCGTGATATTCAAAGCTTGTAGAACATCATGAAAAACCATATGACCTGATCCATATGATCCTTCCCAATCCAATCCAGCAACCATCCTTTTATTTCTACATGACACCAAAGCTTTTTTGGCAGAACGGGGGAGCTAAATCCCGTCTTATCAGAGAGGCAAGCCCATGCCGGGGCAGAGTGGGGACCGGTCCAAAAGAGATGCACCAAGTCTTCAGTTATGCTACACGCTAGATAGAGAACTCCATCTTTATCTTCCTTTGAGAGAGTTTAGTGCCAACCGATAGACCATTTTCCACGAGTCTCCAAACAAAAACTTTCACCTTACCAGGTACCTGTGCTACCCCCAATGCTAAACATCCTCGATGATCATCACAGGTTCCTAATGTTTCTGCTACTCCATTCGCCAATTTATTTTGCTGAACTGCTAGGTGATATACATACTTTACTGAGAGCATAACGTTCTTTTGTGATTCCACGCCAGCAAGTAACCCACACCTGCTCTCCTATTCAAAATGCATAAAATATCGCGCACGTCTGGCTCGGGTGGGTACTATCGTAGCTTGTCTTCATCCTATCCCGATCCATTCACTGGGATAAAATCACTTACCTGATCAGGAAGATCCTCAAGTAGCCAACCCAGTGGTTGCTAACAGCTCGTACGCAGGATCCAATTGTCTTCCTAGACTTTAACCCTCGAACCATCACCTATCCTCCAAATACGCCCATCTTTTAGAAGGAATCTACAATGCATAATGCTCCACCATGTGAACGAAACTCTCTTTGGACAAATAGCTTGGAGAAAACCGGTGTCTTTGAAATATCGAGCTTTCAAAACCCTAGCACAAAGTGATTCAGGATCTATGAGTAGCCGACATCCTTGTTTTGCAAGGAATGATTGATTGAAACATTCATAATCCCTAAACTTCACCCCCCTTCACACTTGCTTCTGCACATACAATCCCACCCAATCCAATGAACCTTCCTCTTGCCATATGTGTCTCCCCAAAAAAAGTTGAGGACACCGAGCCTAATTTCTTACATTGTTTCTTGGTAAGTTGGAAGCAACTCATAGCAAGTCCGGGGACATCTTGTAAGACTGATTTCACCAATGTACTTCTCCCTTCCTTGGACATGCCCTGGCCCTTCCAGCCTTTCACCTCCCCTTCCAAGAACGATTAGTGAGATATTTAAAACACCCCTATGTTTATCGTCCCACTACTATAGACAGTCCCAGGTAGCGATCGGTAAGGGCTTCTCAATAAATACCAATACTCTGTTTTAGTCCAGCATTGAGCTCCTCCTCATGGCCCAGACCAAAAAATATTGATGACTTCTAGAGGTTTACTCTTTGACCCAAACTAATTTCATAATCATGAAGAACCCTCCTCAATGCTTGCATACTACACTCGGAGGCCTCGAGGAAAACAATGCTATCATCTGCAAAGAGAAGATATGTGACATGCAGTCCTCCTGATCCAAAACAAACTCCATGGATTCCATTAGCATCTTGAGCTTCTTTTAGTAAGGCCGAGAACCCTTCCACATAGAAAAGGAAGAGGTACGGGCTTATCAGATCTCCCTATCGAAGCCCTGGATGGAGTAAAAGATTCAGAGGGACCACCATTCAGTTTGACACAAAATGAGACTCAAGTAATACATTTCATAACCATAGCCACCCAAGGTAGGGTAAATCCTAATTTCAGCATCATTTTCTCTAAAAAATCCATTTGACCTGGTCATATGCCTTCATCGTTTCTAGCTTCACTGCACACAAAGGATTCTTATTTTTTCTTGTTCTAATAGCATGTGTACACTCATAGGCCACAAAAACATTGTCAGTGATTAAGCGGCATGGAATGAATGCACTTTGTTCCTTGGAGATAAGAATAGGAAGTATCACCTTTAGCTGATTAGTAATTACCTTCGAAGCTAGTTTATATAGAATGTTGTACAAGCTTATAGGTCGATATTGTGATAGTAATTCTGGTGAGTTCACTTTTGGATTAAACCAATCATGTCATACGAATCCACGAGGAATTCCCCTCGTGCGAAGAATTCACGGAGAGCAGCGTGCACATCACCCTTGATAGCGGCCCAATGTCGCTGAAAGAACATGGCTGGTAGTCCATCGGGCCCGGCGATTTCATAGCCCCCATATAGAACAAGGCTTTCTCAATATTCCTAGTCTATGGACGTTGAGGTCAACTTTTTATTCATCTCCGGTGTGACGAATTCGGAGATTCTGTCCAAAATCGTGGCCATGTTGGTGTGGCTCCTTCCGACATTGAGAGGTTACGGTATAAGACTTGTGCCATCGTACTCATGCCCTCATCTATGTTATACTCTACTACAGTCATCTCTACGGAGGAATTTCACGGTGTTCTTACTGTTGGGCCACGCAGAGATAACCAAAACTTTTCCCCTATGCGGTACACCCAAGATTCAGCTCAGGTTATATGCCACGAGATTACCGCTAGATGCACAGATGTGGAACTTGATGTAGCACGTTGAAGCAGTGCCAAACGATCCCATGAACAGCTCCTCTGGATCCCACGAACTCCTTCGCCTCTAGCGTTGCACGTGCAATGCCTCTACCGGTTTCACAATATGCTTAAACATTTTCGTCCACCCCTCGTGAAAAAGACAAATTCATGCCGAATCGGTAGGAAGTGGCTCAGATTTGAACTACAGGTACATGATCTGATGCTCATGATTTTTTTTAAAAAAATTATTTTTAGCTTCACAATATGCTATTTCATCAGAGGATTGCTAGATCCTGTCTAGCCCGAAATGGAAGTGGAGACAGTGACGGATACGTCAGAGACTATCCCTTGTCACTCCACTTATATACGCTCCTACCTTGGCTTAACGTTTGAGACTCATCTAGGCCGTATCCCAATCTCCATATGGATCTCATTCACATGGGCTCTTTACCCTTAAGTGTGTGACCCTATAGGTTCACGTACACCTAGACACGACATGAGCTACACCTCCATGTATCTCGTCATGGCTTTGAGTCCAACTCACTCCCATGAATGCTAGGTCTCAAGTCGATAGATGGTAGTGACCTCTAGCAAGACGTGCCAACTCTCAAGTGCCGTAAAGTCAGCAGAGGAACCTTCAATGTGACTTTCGTCCAAGTCCCTTTGCCACATGATATATCTGTCAAACTATAGAAGAGTAGTTGCCATCCCTTTAATAGCTTAACTCTCTTCTCCTTTCGTGATATGTGATTCACTGGACTAACACTTAGTATGACTCCTAAGTTAACACTTAACTGAGTAACGCATGACCATGTTTCTAAATCATATCACACGAGAGGGTCCAAAAAATATCTCTCCATTACGGAGGGGCAAATCTCATCTTGGTAATACACGTCACGCAACTTAATTCACAACCAACCCGAACTCTACCTATATGGCTGCCAATTTACGGAACAACGTTTGATAGAACCTAAGCTGGTGATTCACAACTCGGATCGTGCGATCACCTCAGGTCAAAGGATTTCATTGCTTGAGACTATAAATAACAACATGCTCGTTGCATCTCAACAGTCCGACTCGCTAAACTCTTTAGCCGAATTAGTGTAAGTCAGAATAGCATCAACATGCCCATGACAAGTGGAACTGTGTCATCAACCGAAGTTGTGTGTCCAGTATAACCTCAGCTAGACCACAGAAGTGCGCGTTGCCGCACCCGTCCATTCCGAGGAAGGCCGATATAAAAAGTTTACAAAGCAAGATGGTATGGATATTTAAAGAATCTGAAAATAATTACCCACACATATAGGTTACCTTCATAGTTCATGATACACTGATAATATGGAATTGATCAAGGCACCTAATATGAGAGCATATAATAATATTTCATAAAATGACTGTATTATGCTCCAATTTCTACACTCCCAAAAATAAAAACTTAGTTTTTCACTTTTTCTAGACAATGAAGAACATATTACTTTGATAAACCCATAGAAAGATGGTCCTTGGGTATATACATTCTTTTCAACACTTCAGAATTACAACGTCAAGATCGTTATAAACCTTCAGAAACTCTATGTAGTAGACCAGATAACAGTACACCTGTATTATGCTTGAACACCTAAGTACACATAAGCTCCGATTTTCTTGCAAAATGGCATGCAATGTAACCGAATGTCCATGGTTATCCATCTGTTACTTTTCCTCCATTAGGAGGTAGCCGTTTATCATATTGTGATTGTGGACTGGAGTCGAGTTAGTTGATATGCTGAGTATGGATGCCTGATGATCCCAAAGCCTTCCTCCCGAACAAAGTTATTGTTGGTGAAGTATGGACTGGAGAAGAATGAGCTTTGGTCATAGATTTCACATTGTTGGGCCTGCATAGACAAAAAACATCATGCCAGCAATGGGCAGGTGGTAATGTGCTCAGGTAAGGAAGAGTCATGGGCAGGTGTTTCCAGCTCTTACCTTGTTCTGCTCTTCCTCCGGTTTGAATGTCAATAAGAGTCAGGTGTGTGGTTGATCCCAACACGGTTGTTCAGAGTACACCACATCCTCCACCAGTGTGCGCAAGGAGCAAAATGCCCTCTTGGAGTGATTTTTTATTAAATAACCATACTTCATATCTGGAAATTTTGAATGTACAATGTGCAGTGATTTGGAGAGGGGCGTACTACATGCTTGACCAGTAGGAGATATTTTTGTGAACGATCCTTCCTTTTCCCGTCAAACCTAGCTGCTAATGATTCACAAAACTTTCTGCATTACTTCAGTCTGTAAACAAGCCAATGCACCTGTATTTTTTTACCCAAACAGACTGAAAACCAAAAAAGAGCTAGTAAGGTTGCTAAATACGAAGCATGTAAACTGAAGTTATCGTAACATTCTTTGTCATCAGACTATCTTTCAGAGCTTTTGCCGACAGTTGCAGTTCAACTTCCTCAAGTACATTATTACCAGCAATGTTGAGCAGAAGAAAGCAGAAAAGATTGCAGTTGACTGAGATGTTAACAGTTAACAAAATTGTTAGAGATCTAAGATACTGGAAATCACTAATACTCGAATGAGAGATCTTAAAAGGAGAAAAAACTTGCCATAGGGGAAGCAGACAAGTCTCATGCTTTTGAGCAACATCAATGGATGAGAAGCTCTTGCTCTCTGTGAAGCGCCTATGAGGACACTGAGCTATAGTGGATATGAAAGACGGTAGCACAAGGTCTATTATGTAGTGCCCATGTCACCTCCAGAAAGCTGTAATAGAAATCAAACGTACATTTTACGCGTTCTTGAAAAAAATCAGACGTACATGAAAAGGATCGAAGATTTGAAAGAAAATATTTAAACTGTAATTGCATTTGGAAGCTTTCAGTTCATGATGCGATGGTATTCTTGATTTTCCCAAAGACAAAGATGAGTAAGAAACTTTTCCCAGTTGTGGTTGAGAAGGCAATTACTGCTCCAAGGCATAGGCAGGAGCAAGTCCATGTGCTCATGCTACAAATCAGAAAGAATGGAGTCCATGAACAAAATGAAAATGACCAAGCAAGGCCTTGTTCTTGAGAAGGTACAGCTAAACCAATATACCTTGGTATAAGAAGGAAGAGGCTAAACTCTATACAGCAAAATATTCAACTTTACCAGCCTCCCTAATCTGCAAAATATGAAAACATAGATTTCAAAGTAGTAGTCAACATGATAGAAATCTTGGATGTATCTGGTACCCTACACCTGATCCTATGATATAAATAAATAGAACAAACATAGCAAGGTACAATAAAACTATTCATTGTGCCTGCACTTCAAATCTTTCTCGATCTATTTGTTCCCTAAGTGAACGGAACAATGAAAAGTATGCCCTTAAGTATAACAGTACACATCTGAAAATATAGCAGGAACAAGAAGCTCCTATCATCAAAGAAGAGCAGAAAATTAAAACGTATCTCAAGAATCAATGAATGGAAGGCAAAGGGAAAAAACATAACCTGCCCAAATAACATGTCTGCACCTTATCAAGAGTGGATGCAAGCCAACCAAAGATGATAAACAAGATTCTGTTCCAGCAAGAGAGATGAGGAGATCGATAGAGGCGCAGTACAGAGCAATCAAGTATATTGGATGGGCTCCTAATCCATTGGCGCGGGCGTACGAGGACTGGCGGGGCGGGCGGAGGAGCAATTGCGGCGCGGGCGGAGGAGCAGTGGCGGCGCAGGCGGAACCGCGATGCGTTGTCGGAGGATTTTTTTTAACGAATAGCTCGTGCAGAACGATGGAAGTACCGCTTTGCTAGGCCCATGCGTTCAGAACAAAGCAAAATACCGGTTTGCTAGGCCCATCAGTACTTCTATACGGCCCGAGACACGTAGGGAGGCCGCAGTGATTTTGCAGAGTAGCAGCCCAGCAATAGGCAGGAAGCGACGCCATGTGTGGTTGATAGATCCCCCTGATACCAATATTATACCTCTGATTGTTGAGTAATAAAAGGCGTCAGTAACCCTAAAAAAAAGCAATAGGCAGGAAGCAAGCGACGAACGAACTGGTTGCTCACGACGTTTCGGGAGAGGCAGATCATTGAAGGCCGTTAGATTTCTTGATCCGACGGTTTAGAGGCTCAAATCGCTGTGGAAGGCTCCTGGTGGTTCCATTTTACTGTTTCTTAATGACCAAGAAAAATCTAGTATGAAAAATCATAATTATATAGTTTCACAACTGAATTACATATTGAATGATACATATCCGATGTTCATACAAGGACAACTTTACTTTATGAATACTTTGGAAAATATCATCATCTCTAGGGCATATTCCTAACACAGGCGTGTTTTTGAAAAAAACACTTGAGCAAGTTAAGGAACAAAATGGGGAACTAACTCTTGAACAACTGTTTGGTTATATTTATTGAGCGGGAATTCTTCTTACAAGTGAAAGATGATGTCGTCATATTTCGTTTCCAAGCTATGAAAGAGAGTATGATCGTATTGTAAATTTTATTTTTATTTTGCAAGTTTCTTAACCTTTTGAGATATTTGTGCTACATTGAATAATTTGTACTTTATTTGCATGAAGTAATAGATCATTTTCAGTTTTTCTCTTTTATATTTTCCGTTCATTGGAATTTGAACACCTAAAGTTAAATTCCTGGATTCGTCTCTGCCTCAACTGTGTCACACCCTACTACGGTCATCTCTATGGAGGAACTTGACGGTGTTCTTACGTCTATGATGAGAGGCTTGGTTTTGAAATGAAAAAATTGTGTTCCAATCTCCAGCTTTAAGCCATTGTGTTTCGACGGCAGTGCAAGCGACAATGTCCCCGGTGAGGTCCTCCGAGGCGGCGCGAGCGGCGAGTGCCCATGGTGGTGACGGTGAAGGGTCGAGGTCGGCAGTCCCAGCGAAGGGCGGTGCTACATACTGAACTCGCGCACCACACGCTACTTTTAATAACTGTCAGCTGGTTTTGCACGCGTAGAAACCTCTCGTGTATATTCACGGACGTATGTACGTCAGGTTAACTTAAATAAACGTCATGAGCAAACTCAAAACCTACTGCACTAAGCTAGTGATCAGAAGAAATGCCAACAGAATGGGTCAAACAGACGACGCAACAATTAAATTAAAGGGTATGCTCTCCGGTCCTGACGCTTCCTGGAGCGTACGTCTCACCTGCTTAAAGCTTAAACGAGCCTTTCACCAAAGATTTATTTGGTATTTTTCGCATGCTCTTATAAAAGTGGCCTCCCAGGAAATTTCTCACACGTTAAGTATTAGTACCTCAATTCTTCTCTGGCCAGAAACGCTAAACAGATTTTAGGAACACATCACGAAGCACGCACACCGTCAAACGAAATGTTCTCAAGTAACCTGACCTCTCAATCACCGGAAAATTTTGCGTCCCCATCTGCAACTGGTGGATTATATATTTTAAAAAACTGAAAGAAACACGGAACTGGCTACATCAATCAGCTCTAGCTTTAGATATGACCCATCCGTATATCATCAATGAGGGTCAACCGCGTGTGGCCATCCATCAGGGTTAGTGAACAACTTTTTGGTACTTAATATATCATGAACTATAGACGCCGCCCCTCTGATTAATTTTTGGCGCCACTGGGTGGGAGGTGTACGTATTGAACGAAGATTGGTGGCAACCACCCTGGTGTAGTAACGCCACAACGAAGCAAAAATCCAACACAATCATTGATCAATTCGAAGCACAGCACATGGCAATTGGCAACATATATGATATATGGCACATATATAGTATGTACTCTTGGCAAGGCTAGGTCTTGTGATGCCACCTATATAAGTAGCTTCCTGCCCGAGTTATAGCAACGGCCATTCTCCACCGATCCATCACCTCATCGCACGTCTCTCGATCTTCCTAAAACTAGTCAAACGCGCTAGCTTCAGAAATGGCGGCAGCTGGTGCTACAAAGCTGCACGCTTTGGTGGCTTGTGTCTTGCTGCTCCTCGCTGTGGGTTGCCAGGCCAGCCCTTACTGGTCACTCGAGGTTGGCTTCTACCACGACAAGTGCCCCAGGCAGAGGCCGTCGTCAAGGGCGTCATGATGTATGCCATCGCCCAGAACCCCGGCAATGGCGCCGCCATGATCCGCATGCTCTTCCACGATTGCTTCGTCGAGGTACGAACTAAATTAGTGCAAGAAAATCATTTTCAAACACATAGATCAGGGCTTGATTAGCCATGATCGATTAGCCAGACTTGATTAAAATGTTGATGAATGATGATATATCAGGGCTGCGACGCTTCCATCTTCCTGGACCCGACCCCGTTCAGCCCGACGCCCGAGAAGCTCAGCCCGCCCAACGACCCATCCGTGCGCGGCTTCGAGCTCATCGACGCGATCAAGGAGGCTGTCGAGGCCGCCTGCCCGGGCGTAGTCTCATGCGCCGACATCCTCGCCTTCGCGGCCCGCGACGCGTCCTGCATCCTCAGCAAAGGCACGATCGCCTTCGACATGCCCTCCGGCCGCCGCGACGGCACCTTCTCCAACGCCTCCGAGCCGCTCAAGTTCCTGGTCCCGCCCACTTCCAGCCTCAGCGCCCTCGTCAACAGCTTCGTCGTTAAGGGCCTCGACGCGGAGGACCTCGTCATCCTCTCCGGCGCGCACACCATCGGGCGCTCTCACTGCTCTTCTTTCGTCTCCGACCGCCTCCAGGCCCCCTCCGACATCAACGGAGGCCTCGCCTGGTTCCTGCGGAGCCAGTGCCCAGCCGACGCGACCAGGGCCGGTCCATACTTATACGAGGCCCGGGTGCAAAATGACATTAAGGGGCCTTTATTCGCACACAATTTTTTAAGACTCTAGTAACTAGTCCTCCTTTTATTTTCTTCCTTGTTTCACTATCTCATAATTTCTCTCTAGAAAACATATCACCCAGGAAGTAATAGAGGTTGCATAGAAAATGGTCTAGGCATGGAATTGAAGCACCCGGCTTGATTGGGATGTAGAAGACTTGATCTGTAGCATGTATAAAACCATATCCCCATGAGCTCTTTTTTTCCTTTGGCGTACACTGAGAGATACTTTACAAAACCCAGAGGAACATGAAGAACCATGGAGATGGTGTTTTGGCTTGCGGGTGTAAACAGATATATTTACTCCCTTGTTTTTAAAAAATATATTTCTTTACCTTTTGTGAAACAAATGAGTATCAAAAAAACTAGAACATTTTATATTTCAGAACGAAGGGAGTACATATTTGAACAAATAAAATCAAATGTTACAAAATTTTGCCAAAAAAAATCACATGTGCCTCCGGACATTTTTTTTCGCACACAAGTTTTAAGGAAAATAACACTTTATGTGCGTTGTGTAAAAAGACAAAAAATATGTTTAACAATAATCATGTTGAGTATCCAAATTTATCTATTTTACATGAGACACAAAAGTGTTCTTTTTCACGAAAAATTGTGTGCAAACATAGAATGTATGTATATTAATGCAAGTGTTCTTTTCTAACTTTTTGGTATTTCAAAAATATATGTTTAAACAATGTGTTCATCTGCATGTGTAAGGTGAATTAATTTCCCGAAGAACCACAATGAAGCTTCTCCGTAAATCAAACGTCTACTCATTCACAAATGACCGGCTGAAACTTGGGGACGGTGACGAAGATGGGTTGTCGAGTAGAGGCGGACAATGGTGCGAGTATGCCGTATGTACAACTTTTTTTATTTTTAACTTGAAAATATTACTATGTTCTTTTCTCGTGAGCCAACAAGCCAACTATTGATTGCTTCAATATTCTCTAGGCGCGCGTGGTGATTTTTACGAGCTGCAACATGAGGCTTTTATTTTCTTTAGACCTAAAATCAGAAATTACAGCTAATAGTTCAACCACTGCCTGGCTTAGGGCCCCTGGAGTGCAGAGGCCCAGTGCGGTCGCACCTTTTGCCCGGCCTATGGGCCAGCCCTGGACGCGACCCCCGGCGGCAATGACCCGGTGGTCATGCAGGACGTGGTGACGCCTAACGAGCTCGACAGCCAGTACTACAAGAACGTGATGGCGCACAAGGTGCTCTTCACCTCCGACGCGGCGCTACTCACGTCGGAGGAGACGGCGAGGATGGTGGAGGCCAACGCTAACATCCCCGGCTGGTGGGAAGGGAAGTTCGCCAAGGCCATGGTGAAGATGGCCGCTGTCGAGGTCAAGACCGGCGACCAGGGCCAGATCAGGAAGCACTGCCGGGCAATCAATGGTGAAGCAAGATCACTCGACACCTCCTTGTTCCATCGATCCCTGCCAGCGAGAGCTCATGTTGTAATTTGGCGATTATTTCACTGCGCGCTATTTCTTAGCACTCCATTGATCATTGTTGTCTTTCCTTTGGTTATTCCCTAGTTCAATTCTTGCCAACGAACGGGACTGTTCCCGTATACGGGGTTGTACATGTGTAACTGTAAATCAATGCTATTATTTTGTTAATAAATTGCTGCATGCCACATGTTCTGAAACAATAAAACATCTTGGATGCTTTGAGAAATGTACTCAGCAGTACCTAATTTACCTGAGTTGGTATATATGATATCAGAAATGTTACCATTAATGACACACTAGCTAGAAACAAGGTTTAAAAAATCGCTGAGCGTTGAGCAAGCGTTTTCCGGCCGTTTTTCATATAAGAAAGGTTTAAATGCTAAACGCGCGCTTAAAGCGTAATTAAACACTTAAGCGGCCTGAGTGTTTGCCCTCCGCTTAGTGCTAAGGCGCGCTTAAGCGAGCTTAACCGTGCGCTCAAAAATAACACTGGCTGGAAAGGAGTTGGTTATATGTTTTTCCTCCAACTCCTCAGACTATCTTCCTATGCCATACAACTCTTCGTCGCTACCAAAGGAGGACGTCTGACGGTGGAGAGTGGCAGGGAGGTGTCCTCTCCTCGCACTCCTCTTCCCCCCTTCATATGCCCATGAATCGCATCTATCTCCCTGTTAGTCCTCCAGTCAAGCACGGCCGTGCTCACTATTAGACATATTTGTGAACCAGCCGTAGTGACATGGGCAGCTCGTATGGTGTAGTACACCAACGGCTCTGCACCCAACGGTCACGTACATGATTGGGCTTTCCTAGTTTGTCTAGCCTTTTATTCCTCTCTCTATTTATTCCCTTTATTGTGTTTCCTTATGTAAGCCAGGGTGGGGCTTTTCCACCTATATTTAACACGCAACCGATCAGGTCAGGAAGCTAATGATCGTTTCTCCAACACTCACTCGTATGTGAACATGGTTTTTTGTGTGGTGATATGAATGTTAAAACCATGTGTGTCGAGTGTGAACCATGTGACCGTTCTATTGCGGAAATGTTATTTATAAGAATGGGCGGCAAAAGATAACGATTTTGTTGCAATGTCATGTTATTTGAGCACTAAGTTCAATTTATGGCGTGAATAACTTAGGTATAACTTTTATTGTCATATCTAGAAAGAGAGAGCCTCTATTCATTCCCTTTTTGAAGGTATTTATGCATACCTTCTCTAGGTTAAAAGTCTCCATGATCTTATTTGGATGATTAGGTTAGATGACGACTGTGATTGTGCATTATTTCCTTCCTAAAGCCATTGCTCTTGGCAAATGTTTTTCACAGTCCGGGTGAGTGGTGATTGTTTTTGTAGGTGTGAGTCGTTGATTGCTTCATGTTGGCTCTTTTTCTTGTCCTTTTTATTGATTTTCTTTTTATCCATGCACATTATTCATATCTTGACTACCTCTTTACATTATGTTGTTGTAGAGGCCAGATGAAATTGGTATCAGATTGATATTAATATATTCTATTTAAAAATAAAACAAGCAAGGAACAATTGGTATATCATTATCACCAACAATAAATTTGAGTTTTGTCATACATAGGGCTTTTCTCAATAAAGAAAAAATATTAATAGATAGATGATACAAATTACACCTATCTACTGCAACATACCAAGATATAGTCACTAGAGATGTACACAGAAAAAGAGATGCATCTGGTAATATGTCCAAGTGTGTGCGGGTGCCCATGAGTTTTTTTTAGCTTTGGCCTCATACGTTTTGTTGCAACTTTTCAATCATTTTATTGTCTCTTATTTAGCGTTTCGTGTTCATTCTTATACATGCTTTGTAATACCCTCGCCTAATAAGGCTGAGTTCATGTGTATAGTGCCATCCCTGTATCGGTTCACTGGCACCACTAGTGGAAACGACGCCTTTGGTTGAGCCTGGAAATGGTCTACGAACCGGTGTTAAAGGGGGGGGGGGCCTGTACCAGCGTGGCCCGTGCAGCAAAAAGGAGCCCCCCTTTAACACCGGTTCGTAGCACAAACCGGTGTTAAAGACCCCTGCACCAGTGGCCCGCGCAGCCCCCCCTTTAACACCGGTTCGTGGCTTGAACCGGTGTTAAAGAGGGGGGGGGGCTATATAAGACACCGCAGCCCACACCCCACTCTTCCATTTTTTCACTATCTCATTTTGGAGCCTAGCAAGAGGGTGTGAAGTGTGCTAGTTTGTGTTTTTTTCGTATGCACAAGAGGTGTTCGGTGAAATGCCCGAGAGCTCAAAATAAGTTTTCTCATTGCTCTTTCCTTCTCGGTCGAGGTCGGCAACTATCTTTTCATGTGTCATTGATGTACTATATATATAAATGGTCATCTCCCTATTATTTTTTGATATATACTATATATTAATGCAGATGAACCGGCAATGGATGTACGGTGACCGCCGCACTTCCGAGTACATTACGGGCCTCCAAAATTTCATCGTTGTGGCTAATGCAAACCGTGGTCACAATGGTTTTATGTGCTGTCCGCGTGTTCACTGTCAGAACAAGAAAGACTACTCAAATACCAGAACCATTTACGCCCACCTGCTTCGATCCGGTTTCATGCCCAGCTATAATTGTTGGACCAAGCACAGAGAAAAAGGGGTTGTGATAGAAGACAACGAAGAAGAAGAGGATGATGACAACTATCATAATATGTATCCTGAATATGATGATACTGCAACGGGGGTAGATAATGAAGATCAAGAGGCAGCAGATGGGCCCGCTGATGACGATCTTGGTCGGGCCATTACTGATGCAAAGGAAGAATGTGAAACTGAAAAGGAGAAGGAGAAGCTGGAGCAGATGTTAAAGGATCAGAAAACATTGTTGTACCCAACTTGCGAAGATGGCCACAAAAAGCTAGGTACCCACTGGATTTGCTGCAATGGAAGGCAGAGAACGGTGTGACTGACAGCGCATTTTCAAAGTTGTTGGTAAAAATGAAGAATCTTCTTCCAAGAAATAATGAGCTGCCCGACAGTACATACCAAGAAAAGAAGGTTGTCTACCCTCTAGGATTAGACGTGCAGAAGATACATGCCTGCATTAATGACTGCATCCTCTACCACAGTGAGAAGTACGAGAATTTGGATGCATGCCGGTATGCATTTGCAAGCAGTATAAGATCGCACGAGACGATCTGGCAATGTTGAGGGCGAGGCCCCTAGGAAGAAGGTTCCTGCCAAGGTTATGTGGTATGCTCCTATAATACCACGGTTAAACGCCTCTTCGTAAATAAAGAGCATGCCAAGTTGTTGCGATGGCACATGGAAGATCAGAAGAAAGACGCGATGTTGAGACACCCGCTGATGGGTCACGGTGGAGAAAAGTCGAGCGAGAGTACGGACTTCGACGTGACGCAAGGAACTTAAGATTTGGTCTAAGTACAGATGGCATGAATCCTTTTGGTGAGCGAGCTGCAGTCACAGCACTGGCCTGTGACTCTATGTATCTATAACCTTCCTCCTTGGTTGTGTATGAAGAGGAAGTTCATTATGATGCCAGTGCTCATCCAAGGCCCGAGGCAACCCGACAACGACATTGATGTGTACCTAAGGCCATTAGTTGAAGAACTTTATAGCTGTGGGCCAAACCAGGTGTACGTATGTGGGATGAGCACAAAGGGAGCCATTTGACCTACGAGCATTGCTTTTCGTAACCATCAATGATTGGCTGCTCTTAGTAACATTTCAGGCGCACAAACAAGGGATACAATGCATGCACACACTGTTTAGATGAGACTGAAAGTGTATATTTGGATAAATGTAAGAAGGTTGTGTACCTAGGGTATCGTCGATTTCTTTCGAACCTGCATCCAGTAAGAAAGAAATGCAAGCATTTCAAACGTCTGCGTAACTCCCGGAGGAAGCCTGTCCTCCGCATCGGTGAGGAGGTATTTGGTATGGTCAAGGACCTAGAAGTAATCTTTGGAAAAGGTCCTGGCAGTCTATCTGTTCCGAATGACGATGCCGGACACATGCCCATGTGGATGAAGCAATCTATATTTTGGGACCTACCCTATTGGAAAGTCTTAGAGGTCCGCTCTTCAATCGACGTGATGCACGTGACGAAGAATGTTTGCGTGAACCTGCTAGGCTTCCTAGGAGTGTATGGGAAGACAAAGATACATCGGAAGCACGGCAGGACCAGCAACGTCTGAAGACCTCAAGAGCCTATGCATCCCGAGAACGAAGGGTAAATGATGCCACTTAACTCCTGCCAGCTACGCCTACCAAAGAGAAGAAAATCTTTTGAATGCCCGAGCAGATCAAGGTCCCATCCGCTTCTCGTCAATATAAAGGAATAATAAATATGGCGAGAAAAATTCCAAAACCTGAAGTCTCATGACTACGTGATTATGACACAATTGCTTCCGATTGCATTGAGGGGCTTCTACCGAAAATGTTCGAGTATCCATTGTGAAGCTATGTGCATTCCTCAATGCAATATCTCGAAGGTAATCGATCCAGAAAGCCTACCAGGTTACTGCATGATGTGTCCCAATGTCTTGTCACTTTGAGTTGGTGTTCCCACCATCCTTCTTCAATATTATGACGATCTCCGGTTCACCTAGTAGAAGAGATTGCCATTCTCGGTCTTGTATTTCTACACAATATGTTCCCTTTGAGAGGTACATGGAGTCTTAAAGAAATATGTTCATAACCGTGCTAGGCCAGAAGGAAGCATCTCCAAGGGCTATGTAATGTAGGAGGTCATTGAGTTCGTGTTGATTTTATTCTGACCTTAAGGCGATTGGTGTTCCGAATCACGACATGAGGGGAGACCGTGGAAAAGGCACCCTAGGATGTAAAGCAATGATATGTAGGGCATTCTCTCAATCAAGCACACTACACGGTTTTACAAAGATCTATCTTGGTTGCCCCAGATATCAATGAACACAAGAATTTAATACGCCTCAAACACCGGGCAGTCTGATGAATGGATTATAAGTGAACACATGGTGAGTTTTGGCGGCTGGCTGCAAAGACTTCTCACGAATAACACCACTGTTGGGGATCAGCTGTACTTGTTGGCCAGGACACCATCTTCAACTGTATGTACTTTTCAAGGGTACGAGATAAATGGGAATATATTTTACACGATAGGCCAAGATAAAAAGAGCACCAACCAAAATAGTGGTGTCCGCTTCGATGCAGCAGAAGACAATGGGCAAAAGACCACGTATTATGGGTTCATAGAGGAGATATGGGAACTTGACTATGGACCTAATTTTCAGGTCCCCTTGTTTCGATGCAAATGGGTCAAGCTAACAGGAGGGGGGTTGAGGTAGACAAGAAGTACGGAATGACAACGGTGGATCTCAACAATCTTATGAAGGTAGACAAGAACTTAGATGAACCATTCGTCTTAGCCAATGATGTGGCTCAGGTTTTCTATGTGAAGGACATGTCTACCAAACCGAAAAAAAGAAAAATAAGCAAACAGATACATCACACGATGAGCCAAAGCGTCACATAGTTCTTTTAGGTAAAAGAAACATCGTGGGAGTGGAGGACAAGACAGACATGTCAGAAGATTATAATAAGTTTGATGAAATTCCGCCCTTCAGAGTGAAGACTGATCCAACCATCCTGTTAAACGGTGTTGATACTCCATGGTTACGGCCGACGCGATCATAAGATTGACTATATGTATTAATTGAGCCATTTTTGGTACACATATGTATCTCAACATGGAAATCAATGTCATATTTCTTCTGTTAACAGTATATGTATTAAATGAGCCATTTTTCTTCCTTCTATTTCTTCCCTCAATTTTTCTTCCCGCCATTTTTTCCCGCCATTTTTCTTCCCGCCAGTTCTTCACTATATATATATGTAGGGTTGGCCTCCATTGTCATTGCACATCTATAGACTCATATATGCAACCTCATCACTCTTTCCCATGGCTTCCACCATAGCACTAACCCCCAGGGAGGCGGAGGCGCTTTGCGCCTCGAACTACCCCTGCCCACCGGGCTACTGTGTCCTCGTCGGCTGGATGCTGAGCGCCAGAGGCGTGCCGGTTCCTCCTGTCCCTCTAGGTGTGGCGTGCCGGATGGCCATCATGAACCACTACTACTTCGAGCTCACGCCGGAGCAGCGGAGGAATCCCAGATGGCATCCCGACTATTTCCCTACTTGGGAAGCCTTCTTCGTGGATCGGCATGAGAGGGCGCTCGCCAGGCACGAGGAGGACGACCCACCTCCTCCGAACTTCAACGAGGCTGGCCGTCAGCTATGGTGGCGCGGTCGGACTCTCCAGAGCGTCATGGCCTATGACACTGCCGCCGACTCTAACCCCTGTCTGCGCTACCCTCAAGTCCAGCCCACGCGTACTCAGCCTTCAAGGTTCAATTACGGCGACCCCGACGCGACTGAATCACTGAATCACTCCAACATTCCGAAACAAGTTCGGCCGATTGTTACTTAATCTGGCCATGTATCTTAATTTTCAGTTCTTTTATGTATCTTAATTTTCAATCGTGCTTTATGTAACTTACTATTAGTTGCATTCTGTATTTTAATTCCAGTTCCATCTCCTTCACAAAATGACCTATCTTATTCGAGGTTTCTTGACTTTCGGGTCAAATGACCAATGTTATGGCTAGAATCAAGGCATAGTTTGTGATAATATGTCCATATTGTGCATACATGTGCATCATGGCATGGCAAACAATGTTGCAAGAGGAAGTTTTCCTTTTTATCGCATCAAAAAGGCATTTTCCATTTTCCGAGCATAAAAAACGGACGGTTTTGTGAAGCAACCACCAAATGGCTAATTCAAAAAACCACCACCACATTTTACAAAAATACTAGACCACCTTATATGGACAATGTACCAACAGGGGATCTGAAACCTTTCCGTCCACCTCGGTGAAAAGACAAATTCCTGCCGAATCGGCAGGAAGTGGGTCAGATATGAACTACAGGTACATGATACGATGCTCATGATTTTTTACAAAAATCATTTTTAGGTTCACAATATGATATTTTATCAAAAATCCAATGCAAGTTGAGCGAGGCTTTGTCAGATTCAAGTGTATATAAAAGATGCGGCATTTAAATATCCAATCAATTCAAAAATGTTAATACAAAATAAAATATGATTTGCTCTAATAAAATAGGGTTATATTCCTTTTTAGATGCTTAATATTTCTTATGTTCAAAGTTTTAGGATTTGACAATTTATTTTTGTTTGAATTGAATAATCAAAATTTATATGTAAGTGTTTTAATCATTTTGAAAATTTTCATCTAAAGTAAATATAAAATGTTTTTACATGAATGGATAGATATTATTTTTCTGAAAATTATGATATATTATTCATATTTTCTGAGTTGAATGAATAAGATATGAATTTTCTAAATTCATATCCTATTTTTGAATTATAAATGCCCTCACCCTTTAATGCATGAATAATGCTCTTTAACACCGGTTCCAGCCACGAATCGGTGTTAAAGGGGCGATTTATTTATTTTTATACAAAGACCCTCTTTAACACCGGTTTGTGGCTGGAACCGGTGTTAAAGAATCTTAACGAATTCTTTAACACCGGTTCCAGCCACAAACCGGTGTTAAAGGGGGGGGGGGTTATAACGCGCGCCTTCCCCTTCCTTCTTCCCCCCAGCCAGATCGAAAGCGCGCGCGTAGAGAAAAGCAGAGGAGAGCCGGCACCGTCCATCCCTCGCCGTCGCCATCCCACGGGAGCGCTGCCGCTTCCTCACAAGAAGTTGCCGTCGCTGATCGCGACGCCGCCAAGGCCAGACCGTGCCATCACAAGGCGCCGCGTCGGACGCCACTTCCGTCGCCGCCGCTCGGATCCGCCGCGCGCCAACACCGAAGCCTCCGCCAACTCGGAGCCGCCACCGCCAACCCCGTGTCCACGATCACGCCGAATGCTTGGAGAGTTGTTGCCATCAAGGTGAGAGCTCTCTGTTTGTGTTTTGGAGATATTGGATATTGGTGATAAATGTTATTTGTGTGTATATTGGATAAATGTTGCATATATGTATATATATTGTTGTGTATGAATAATTTTATTTGTGTGTAATTGCATATATATATTGTTGCATATATGTTGTATATATTGTTGCATATATGTATATAATTAGTTATTAGTATTTTATAAGTGTGTAGTTTAGTGTGTATTATTAGTAGTTTAGTGTTAGTATTAGTTTAGTGTTTATTTAGTTTAGGGTTATTAGTTTAGGGTTTATTTAGTTTAGGGTTATTAGTTTAGGGTTATTTATTTAGTTTAGGGTTATTTAGTTTAGGGTTATTTATTTAGTGTATTTAGTTTAGGGTTATTTAGTGTATTTTATAGTTAGTATTAGTTTAGGGTCGTCACCTCGCTGCTCTGCAAGCGCCGTCGTCGTTAACGTCGCTCTGGTGACCCCTAGGTAGTGGCGCTGCCCGTTTTAGGTAGGCCGCATCACGCTGAGGCGAACCCGCTACCTCACGCGTCCTAGGTCGCTCTCCAGCGCCGCCAGTCGCCGCTTTCTAGAGCATCCTCCGGTCAGCCACTGTAGCTAGCCCCTCTCATATGCATCCAGGATTTCTCCGAATTAGGGTTTGGACCCCTCAGAACTCGTTTAAAATGATCAAGCATCCTTAGGGTTTTAATTTCATTTGTGTATTTATTTGTGTATTTTTGTATGAATAATATGTATATTTGTGTATGAATCCAAGTCCACTTGAATTTTACTCTCTTACTCTAGATAATATTATTGTTTTAAAAACTATGGATCCACTTAGTAGAAACCTTGAAGAAGAAGAAATAATGGAGAACATTATCGATGAGGACACCTCACAATATCTGAACTTGGAGGGACATGATGATAACTCAAGTAGTCATGGAGAAGATGAAGACTCCGGTGAACGCAATTTAGTGATTACAAAGTCTGGCGAGGTATATGCATTGATTAAGCCTCTGCTGACTTCCACCAACAATCTTCTTCTACATGTATTAATTAACGTTTCTTTCTTCTTTTAGCCCTCTGGATCGACCAGCCAGCAACCATCTTCTTCTATGAAAAAGAGCAAGCGAGGCGCGAGCCATCGGTTGAAAGATCGTGCAAAGTTTACGATCGAAGTAGTCCGTGTTGATGGCAGGCCGGTGGAACCCAAGAAGGCCGCAGACAAATTTGTACGTCAGGCTGGAGTTCTTGTTAGGGACCAAATCCCAATCATAATTGAATATTAGCATAAGCCAAAGAAGGGCGACGGTACCTTTGTCGATGAAAGATCCAAAGAAACGCTTTGGAATTTGCTGTTGGTAAATTTCACCCTTCCACCAGAGGAGGATGAAAACAAACCGGTTATAAAGGAAAAGGTCAAAGAGTGGACTCTAAAGAAGATGGCTGACGCTCAAGAATCGGAAGACAAAATTGAACAAATTTGTCAAAGCTCATGAGACTCAGATTTCAAGACGATATTATGCAAAGATAAGACCTCACCATGTGAATTTGTGGCATACAAGGAAGGTGCTATAGCTACAAAGAGGTCAAACCAATACGCTAAATGCCCGTAAGAAGGAATATCACCAGAGGATGTGGTCGTGGCTACATATCTCGAGAGGCCTAAGTGGGAGGAAGCTGAGAAGGCCTCATGCGACAGAGGATCACACCCTGCACACATGGGTGGGACCTTCGTGCAAAGACTTGGTTCTACGGAATCGGGCAAGGTTGGACCCGTAAACAGGATTGTGTATCTTCCCAACCTCCTTGCCAAACCCACACGAACTCATCACGGCATACGAGGAAACAGCCGCCAGGACCTTCCATCCCGATAGAGAGAATGACCAGCTCACACGCGCCATCGGTAAAAAAGAACACCCTGGACATGCACGAGGCACAGGGGGTATGACGTGGAAGGATTGGTTTGCCGAGTGGAGCGACTCTTACTTATGGCGCGGCAGAAAAGAAAAGAGCGTACAGAGCGGATGACACAGATAGAACATGCACTTGTGGCGTTGCAGGCGCAAGTGAATGCACAACAGAGCCATCAAGCTACCGGCCCATCTCAGCGGCACGAAGAGCCTGCATTGGAAGCTGCCGGCCTGCATCAGGCGGAAAAGCAGCATGGCTTCCACGGAGAACGTGCAGCCCACGCTTGAAATGGCGGGTCCTCGATACCCCGTGGATGAGATCACGGAGAGCGAACACGCTGAGCTGCATGTGAGATTAATGGGCTTATCCATTAAGGTGGCTGTCGGCTATGCCTTACCTCCTGTAGCTGGTGGAACTTACCACTGCCAATCGATTCCATATGGCTATGCTATTGTCGGGGTGGATGAGGTTGTGAAGGAATATGAGGAAGCATAGCTTGACCATGCTACAGGTGAAGGGGAAACTCAACTCAAATTTGCAGTGAAAACAACCATTCTTTGGAAGAAGGAACACATCGTGCTTCCAAATTGAGGCCATCGAACCCCCGCTGCCTCCGCAGCTGGCAGTTCGAGCCGCTTCAGCCATCTCCTGCGCGGCATCCATCTCCAGCGCTTCAGCCATCTCCTGCGCGGCAGCCATCTCCGGCGCGCCAGCCATCTCCGGCGCGCCAGCCATCTCCGGCGCTTCAGCCATCTCCTCAGCGTAAGTGGAAGAGCACTTCCACGAAGAGCATCACTAGCACTGCCACAAAGAGTTCAAAAAACTACGTCCCGCAGCCTTCCGCCAAGCTATTG
Source organism: Avena insularis (assembly GCA_023614405.1). Lineage (NCBI taxonomy): Eukaryota > Viridiplantae > Streptophyta > Magnoliopsida > Poales > Poaceae > Avena > Avena insularis. The sequence continues at coordinate 968,595 of JAJUPC010000089.1, forward strand.
CCGGTTTTACCGTGGAATCGCAGCAACGAGGAGACCAATAGGATCTCGGAAGAAGAGGTCAAGAAATTCTTTGCACCTAGACGGGCCGAGCCAAAGGAGAAAATAGATCCGGCGGTGGTGGAGAAGTTTTACAAAAAAAATTTGAAACCTGAAACCCCACTTGTGCCGGACTACGAGCGCCAGATTTTGAAGGCGGATGCAAGGCGCCGTAGGGAGACTGAAAGTAGCAATGCGGCCCTGTAAAACAGTTCCCATGCTCGGAGAGCAGGAAAACCAATCATGCGCCCGCTCCAAGTGTTCGACACAGGACGCCCTCCCGTAAATGATTACGAGGCAGAGCTACAAAGAAAGGCCAATGAGATGGGGATGACTTACATTGCATACTTGAACATCATGGGAGACAACTTGCCCAAATGCGATGCCAACCCCATACAGCCATGGAAGTATGGGAAGAATCTCGTCAAGAAAGAGGAGCTCAAGAATCTACCAACAAAGATGCGAAGATTGCACAAGTGGTACCTTGATTTATGCAAGACGAGAAAGGAAGAATGGATCACGACGCATATAAGAGATGAGATTTTCTTGTGCGGAGACGACGAGATCGACTTCAACATTCAAGACTTGCATTTTCTATTCAATCAGAAGGAACTCGACAAAGCTGCCATCAGCCTTTATTGTGTGTAAGTACTATTTCTGTATTTTCTATCTCATCTCATTCACTTCATTAATTGCATGTATATATATATGCTCACCATATATGTATATACTATTATGCAGGAAAAAGGTTATGGAATGCATGAAAGGAGGACCTTTTGACATTGGGTTCGTTGACCCAAATAGAGTTCATGAAGAAGTGGTAAGAACCAAACCCGGGCAAACAGAAGATTTATTGCTAAGGTCTTTACTAAGACAACAAACCAAAAGGGAAATACTATTGCCTTACAACTTCTCGTGAGTACTGTTACCTTCTCTTGTACACATTCTGTTTCGGCTTACTCGATGTTAAGTGTAACTGATGATGAGTTATGCGTGCGTAGCTTCCACTTTATTCTGCTAGTCATTCAACCTAACTCAGGAGAAGTCCTTGTCATGGACTCGTTACGAAAAGAAAAAGAGCTATGGGCAGACTTTATAGAGATGCTCCAGAGGTAATTTCAATCATATTATCGCACTAGATCAGCAACTTTCGTGACAACAAGTAATTAATTACTCCTTTATCCATTTTATTTGCCGGACAGGGTTTGGAAAAGGTTCACGGGCAGGGCCGTGGGTGAATGGTCAGAAGAACTAAAATTTGTAGACCAAAATGTAAGTAATACTAGCTAGCTAGGTCTGCGTATCTCTTTGATTCTGCTTCCAATTCCATTATATCATGCTTTATTGATTATTATTTTGATTGAACTCTCTATTCTCGTAAAGTGCGCATATCAGGGACACGACAATAACTTATGTGGGTACTATATTTGCGAGTTCATTCGCAACACGATATGTGCGACGGGCCAAGCCGCACTAGAACAACTTAGAGTAAGTAAACAAAGTACACAACATTATTTTATTACCATCAATTGTGTTGAGTTTTATTCTTATATATATATATTGAGCCCATTCTTCATATATATTCAGATCGAACGGATGCGGGACCAACTCCTACCATTTGACCGCATACGAGCCATTCAAGAGGAATTGGCGGGGTTCATACTTGATGAGGTCGTCACGCCTGGCGGAGAACTCTTTAGATATCCACCAAAATGAATGTTGTATGTATGCTTGAACGTGTTTGTCTTGTACTTGATGCTTCAACGTTTACGGAGAATACCACACAATGACGATGTTGTGTATAATAATAGTTGCTTAATTATTCATGTACTCGTATGTACCGATGATGATGTATGTGTATACCGCTCCCGATCGATTCCCCCTCCCCCCTCCCCATCCCCAGAAGGGGAACTCGCCAATGGCGTAGATTTAGGCCGTTTTCCTGCCGCGGTAGAGATTTATCTCCTTTTCCTGCCGCGGCACAGAACCTTTAACACCGGTTCGTGTTACGAACCGGTGTTAAAGGGGGGGAGGGGGCTGAGCCCTGCGGCAGCCCCACGTGCGCCACCCTTTAACACCGGTTCGGTGTTAAAGGGGGGCCCCTCTAACACCGAACCCTCAACAGCGGTTCTACAACCGCTGTTAGAGGGCCCTCCAAACCGGTGTTAGAGGGGGGGTGCACTAGTGCACACACAGTACATATGAATACCAAAGAATATAACAGTGCATCATTACTACATCGAATGATCCAGAATTTGCAATTATTACATAATGCTTAGCTCAAAGCTTGCTTAAAACATCAAGTAGCATACGTAAGCATAAATAAATAATAGGCTCCATCTTCAATTGTACCACAGGTGAACAACTGTTGAGTGGAGGGTCGCAACCTATAAGATCACTCAGAACAATAACCTGCAACATGAAAGGTTACATCCAACGAGTGGTCAATACTTCGAATGTATTGGCAGGTGGAACTATGAGACAACAACAAGACTAATATCTACATGCATATCTAGCTTGTGGGGTTTAGGCTTAGTTGCAGTAGCAAAATAACTTTATCCTACCATTTGTAAATCATTTGTAAAGCATTCGATCATCATCACACAACCCAATTATGTTTGAACCACAAGTTTTAGCAATTACAAAGTTCGAATGAACAAGAATATGTCATAGCACCCATAATTCAGCAACTCAAACGTTCATTATTGGAGACACGACTAAGTACTTAGTTTTACACCCTGTAGGGGTTGTACACTTTACCCATATGACCTGGTCGACCCGCTCGTACCATGACACGCATTTTGAGTCATGATAGGGACAAGTCCAAGAAGAGACAATTTGGAAAGTAGCTCCCCAAGCCCATCCACGCACCGTACCAACCTATCACATTCACTACATCTCTGGATACAAAGAGCTCGGGTCACCACGATCTACTAAGTCCATCCAGCCACCCATAACTCACTAGCACATAGTTGCATACGGAAGCTACCAAATCAAGACACTAATCATTTCTCTGAAACCTGGGTGGCCATTCCACAAGTGAGCTATTCGGGTAAACCATAGACATGGGCCCGGCATTCACGAACCAAGCATTTACCAATACCACCTAGAGAGTTTATTAATTAAGTTGTTTTCAAATTTTCTAAACACATACTTTCAAAACAATCTTTATCATGGTGTATCCCACCCTCATCTACATAAGCACAACTAAGCACAACTACTTTCGGTGGCTCACCTAACAAGGAAGCTACAACCATAATAGGATATAGCATAGCAATAGAAATAAACTTGCAAAAACAAAAACAAGCTACAAATGTATATAGAAATTAAATAGGACTTTTATGAAGCTCCACTTGCCTTGGTAGTTGTCGGAGTCAAACACACAATTCGAGCAATCGCAAGGGTCACAATCCTCACAATCTACACAAAAGCAATGCAACAAATAAACAACAACACATAGAGATCAAAGAAGTGCAACAAATGCATGCATGATACTTTAATAAAAGTTTTAGTAGCTTATTAATATTCCCTGGTCAATGTATCTACTGATGTCATGCATGGGAAATCTTTAATGCATCAAAAATCGATTTATGCAATTTAGAGAACTAGTTATTAGACTTTTAATAAAAATATTAAGCATCTGTTGTTAACAGTGTTGTAAAATCTTGGCAAAAATACTACTGTATGATAATCCAATTTAGAGCCAAGGGCAACAAGAATCAAGCCAAGATGACTTACATATATTTTTAAATAATTAAAATACTACAGAATTTATTTTAATATATTTAAACTCATATGTAATGTAAACCTACGATTTTAATTCAGAATAAGGTTCTACTCCTTCTTGTGATTTCAGGGACATATCATTTGAAATTTTCTGAATAGTAGTTTATTTTATATGAATTAATTGCTCCAAAAAGGGTATTAAACCATTTAAATAATCCCGACAAATACTTACACTGAATGTCGGATCCAATTACAGATTAATATTGTACACAAAATTGTGAATCCAACGGTATATTATTTGCTATTTTTGGACTAGTAGATTATTTACTATGATTTTTACAATTTAAATAGATTATCTGCAATTTTAACCATTTTCCTCTGTTTTGCAGAACAGTCAATGCGGACGCGTAGCTGACGCGGGCGCCACTCAGCGGGCTGGTCCTGGCCACTACCGATTCTCTAGCTTCTAATCTGGGTCGTTCATCGTGCATCGGAGGGCTGGGAATAGAAGCTTCTGGCTCACCTTCGCTGGCGGCGGCGGACGGCGCTGGCGCTCGGGGTGTGGCGGTGGCGGCGGTCTTGGAGGTCCCTGGCGATAGAGAGGATGTCCACACGATGCGGGAGAGGATGGTGAGCTCCGTGGCGGTACTGGCACGACGTTTCTCGTCCTCTCGCGTCGGCAGCGAGTGGCTGGAGGTTCTCGGACGCCGGGGTGCTCCGGCGATTCCTCCTCGCCTCCCTGGTGTGCTGCAAGCGAGAGGAAGGGGTCAGAGCGAGGCGGAGGAACAAGGGGAACATGACAGGGGTAAAAGGGGTGGCACGAGAGGTTAGTGGTGGCGAGCTCGAGCTCGTACCGAGCTTTAATGGAGACGACGGCAGATGAGATCGGAAATCGACCAAGCGGCGGTTAGGGCTCGCGAAAAACGGAGAAAAGAGAGGGGAAAGATGCAACAGAGATTTAATTTAAAAGGGACAGAAGAATGGGAGGCGGGGGAGACGAGAATCGAACGGAATCGACGAAAATCACGGTAGTAGTTCGTGTTTTGGACAAACTTGTCGGTGGACAGGATGACAGGTGGGTCTTGCGCGTCCGTGGCACAAGGGAGGGAGACGGGCTGTGGCTGGCCTCTGGTTCCCGGGCGGGCTGTTCCTGGAGCGATGGCAAGTCTTGCTGCTACTGCATGTAGCAGCTTGTTGTCAGGCTGCTCGCTAGCTCGTGCGTGGTAGGTAGGTGCTGGGCCGACTCGGCTGGGTCGGTCCGGTTAGCTAGGGTTTCATTTTTTTCTATTTGTTTTTATTCTTTTTCTTATTCTATTTCTTTTCATATCTTCTTCATATTTAATCCAAATGATATGAAATTTGTTTCTGATTTTTTTCTAAAATTCAGTATATGATCTTAGGATCATTTTTATAGCATTTCACTAGTTTTCAAATACTTGATTTATAAATCCTTTAGTTGATCTCTTGTAGGAGCCTTTCGACAAATCAAAATTGGGTTTTCAACATAGGGTTTTGGAGATCAATTTTCGCATGAATGCCATGATGCAATGCCATGTATATGAATCCTATTTAATTCCTAGTTCCTAAAACCTGAGATGTGACAGACCAACCCCCTTAAGATGAATCTCGTCCCCGAGATTCGAAATGGCTATCAAGGTTGTGGGTGGTGTTCTTGAGGCTAGCCCCCTTAAGAAAATTGAACTTGGAATCTTCAAAGCTATGTGTTGAACAATATCTAATTCTTATTCCCTCTAGGGTTGTGAGTGTGTTATCTTATTGTGTACAAACTATGTGACCTTCGTATTTAACCATCCAATCTATGTCCAGTATTACATCTAATCCATGTGAATCCAATATAATGCACTATTGAAAAGGTTATGTGCTCAAATATTAGTGGGCTGATGATAAAGGGTAACTATTGGTATAGAATATACAAGTTATAGATAGAAAGACTATAAAAGTATTGCTACCCATAATTATATGAGACAATCTATTGACACACAAGCAAACAATCGTTACAAACAACATTTAAACCAAAATAGTTTTGTTTATGTTCCAGATTTTTTGTTTTAGTGGCATACCATCCACAAAATAGTTTTATTTTGATTAAAATTCGTTTGAGGGTGAACCTACAATCATTAAGGCAATGGACATAATCTGTACTGAAACTACAACAGTATTCACGAATTTTTCTGGATACCTTAAACTCATCAGAAATTTTAGCCAATTTTTGTTCTTATACTACAGAAAATTACGAACCAGATCCTAAAATATGAGTGCAAACCGAGTTACTAGTAAGAAATGAAAAATCACGCGGTACAACAGGTCAGGTAGAAAACTACAGCGAAATTATCACGAATTTTTAATCAAAACCTTCAATAACATATTATGAAAACCATCAAAAATATTCTGAAACTTTGGGGTATCAAATAGCACAACCTAAACACAATAAACCAACTATCACACAAGTTCTTGCAATGATCGATTTCTATATCTAACCGAAATCCTATCAAAACTATATAGTGGACATCATCTAACTATTCTTTAATCTTGTGCTTTCTCGAACAAGTGTTATCTACAAGTTTTTGAACAAGATGAGATTAGAAAAGAGAGATAAAAAATTACAAGAATCTAATAAATACAAAATTACGAGTTTATTCTAAAAGAGAAGATTATGGGAATTGAATTGGTAAGAAGATACTAGAAAGAAGCGTAAGAAGAGAATAGATAGAATGAAATAGGGTTTATAATTCATATGGTTTTCCTATTCTAACCCTAGGTCATGATCCTACAGTCAACACACTACTCTGATACCATCTGTAACACCCTCGTCTGATAAGGCTGAGTTCCTGTATATAGTGTCAATCCCTGGATCGGTTCACTGGCACACACAGTATAGATGAATACCAAAGAATATAACAGTGTATCATTACTACATCGAATGATCCAAAATTTACAATTATTACATAACGCTTAGCTCAAAGCTTGCTCAAAACATCAAGTAGCATACGGAAGCATAAATAAATAATAGGCTCCATCTTCAATTGTGCCATAGGTGAACAACTGTTGAGTGGAGGGTCGTAACCTATAAGATCACTCAGAACAATCGAAACAATAACCTACGACATAAAAGGTTCCAGCCAACGAGTGGTCAATACTTTGAATGTATTGGCAAATGGAACTATGAGAGACCAACAAGACTAATATCTACATGCATATCTGGCTTGTAGGATTTAGGCTTAGTTGCAGTGGTAAAATAAGTTTACCCTACCATTTGTAAAGCATTTCATTATCATCACACAACCCAATTATGTTTCAACCACAAGTTTTAGCAATTATAAAGTTCGAATGAACGAGAACATGTCATAGCACCCATAATTCAGCAACTCAAACGTCCATTACCGGGGACACGGCTAAGTACTTAGTTTTACACCCTGCAGGGGTTGTACACTTTACCCATATGACCTGGTCGACCAGTTCGAACCATGACACGCATTTTGAGTCATGATAGGGAGAAGTTCAAGAAGAGACAATTCGGGAAGTAGCTCTTAAAGCCCATCCACACACCGTACCAACCTATCACATTCACTACATCTCTAGATACGAAGAGCTCGGGTCACCACGACCTACTAAGTCCATCCAGCCAACCATAACTCACTAGCACATGGTTGCACACGAAAGCTACCAAATCAAGACACTAATTATTTCTCTGAAACATGGGTTGTCATTCTACAAGTGAGCTAGTAGTAGTCCATAGACATGAGCCCGGCATTTACGAATCAAGTATTTACCAATACCACCCAGAGAGTTCATTAATTAAGTTGTTTTCTAATTTTTCCAAACACATATTTTCAAAACAATCTTTATCATGGTGTATCCCACCCTCGTCTACATAAGCACAACTAAGCATAACTACTTACGGTGGCTCACCTAAGAAGGAAGCTACGACCATAATAGGATATAGCATAGCAATAGATATAAACTTGCAAAACAAAAACAAGCTACAAATGTATATAGAAATTAAATAGGACTTTTATGAAGCTCCACTTTCCTTGGTAGTTGTCGCAGTCAAACACACAATTCGAGCAATCCCAAGGGTCACAATCCTCACAATCCTCATAATCTACACGAAAGCAATGCAACAAATAAACAACAACACATAGAGATCAAACAAGTGCAACAAATACATGCATGATACTTTAATAAAAGTTTTAGTAGCTTATTAATATTCCCTGATCAATGTATCTACTGATGTCATGCATGGAAAACCTTTAATGCATCAAAAATCGATTTATGCAATTTAGAGAACTAGTTATTAGACTTTTAATCAAAATATTAAGCCTTTGTTGTTAACAGTGTTGTAAAATCTTGGCAAAAATACTACCATATAGATAATCCAATTTAGAGCCAAGGGCAACAAGAATCAAGCCAAGATGACTTACATATATTTTTAAATAATTAAAATACTACATATGCATTTTAATATATTGAAAATCATATTTACTGTAAACCTACGATTTTAATTCAGAATAAGGTTCTGCCCCTTCTTGTGATTTCAGGGACATATCATTTGAAATTTTCTGAATAGTAGTTTATTTTATATGAATTAATTGCTCCAAAAAGGGTATTAAACTATTTAAATAATTCCGACAAATACTTACACTAAATGTCGGATCCAATTACAGATTAATATTGTACACAAAATTGTGAATCCAACGGTATATTATTTGCTATTTTTGGACCAGTAGATTATTTACTATGATTTTTACAATTTAAATAGATTATCTGCAATTTTAACCATTTTTCCTCTGTTTTGTAGAGCAGTCAACGCCGACGCGCCGCTGACGCCTACGCCACGCGGTGGGCTGGTAATGGCTACTACCGATTCACCAGCTTCTAATCTGGGCCGTTCATCGTGCATCAGAGGGCTGGGAACGGAAGCTTGCGGCTCACCTTCGCTGGCGGCGGCGGACGACGGTGGCGCTCGGGGCATGGCGGTGGCGGCGGTCTTGGCGGTCCCTGGCGATAGAGAGGATGTCCACGCGATGCAGGAGAGGATGGTGAGCTCCGTGGCGGTACTGGCGCGGTGTTTCTCGTCCTCTCGCGTCGGCAGCGAGCGGCTGGAGGTGCTCGGACGTCGGGGTGCTCCGGCGACTCCTCCTCGCCTCCCTGGTGTGCTGCAGGCGAGAGGAAGGGGTCAGAGCGAGGCGGAGGAACAAGGGGAAGAGGATAGGGGTAAAAGGGGTGGCGCGGGTGGTTAGTGGTGGCGAGCTCAAGCTCGTACCGAGCTTTAATGGCGAGGACAGCAGATGAGATCGGAAATCGACCAAGCGGCAGCTAGGGCTCGCGAAAAACGGAGAAAAGAGAGGGGAAAGATGCAGCAGAGATTTAATTTAAAAGGGATAGAAGAATGGGAGGCGGGGGAGACGAGAATCGAACGGAATTGACGAAAATCGCGGCAGCAGTTCGCGTTTTGGACAAACTTGTCGGTGGACAGGATGACAAGTGGGTCCTGCGCGTCCGTGGCACAAAGGAGGGAGACGGGCTATGGCTGGCCTCTGGTTCCCGGGCGGGCTATTCCTGGGCCGGCGATTGGCTGTTGGCGCTGCTGCTGCGCTGCGCGGAGCAGTTGCTGATGTGCTGCTCGCTAGCTCGCGCGCGGTAGGTAGGTGCTGGGCCGACTCGGCTGGGTTGGTCCGGTTAGCTAGGGTTTCGTTTTTTTCTATTTGTTTTTATTCTTTTTCTTATTCTATTTTTTTCATATCTTCTTCATATTTAATCAATGATATGAAATTTGTTTCTGAATTTTTCTAAAATTCAGTATATCATCATAGGATCATCTTTATAGCATTTTCACTAGTTTGTAAATAGTGGATTTATAAATCCTTTAGTTGATCTCTTGTAGGAGCCTTTCGACAAATCAAATTTGGGTTTTCAACATAGGGTTTTGGAGATCAATTTTCGCATGAATGCCATGATGCCATGTATATGAATCCTATTTAATTCCCAGTTCCTAAAATCTGGGATGTGACATGCTTGTAGGTTCACCCATCGGCTGGATCCAACAATTGTCACTCACTCCATCTCCAAATATGCAAGAAAGCCCGATGACGCCTACTATGGCTTCTCAGCCTTAGCCTCGCCCCAGCCCCACACTTCAACCACTAGGAGGGTATTGTGACTCCATGTTAGTGTATAACAGTCTTGTGCTTCTCGTGATTTTAGCTTTCTTTTATCCAACCTTGTGAGTGAACACACGGTCATGTTGCTATTGTGAAATCATGCGAGTACTTTTAAAATTTAGAACTTGTGAAAATCATGTGAGTACACTTGTGAAAATTTAGAACTTACGGAAATCATGTGAGTGGTACACTTGTCAAAATTTAGAGTTTTTGAAATTCAAGTGAATACACTTGTCAAAATTTAGAATTTATGGATAGAAGATCTTTGACCGTCAAGTTTGGCCAACAAAGTATGCAATATATGTCACAAAAATATACCATTGGAAATTTATTTTGAAGATCAATCCGATGGTATAATTTTGTGACATATTGTACAAAATTTGATGACCAAAATTAATCGTTAAAGTTGTTCTTAAACTACGGGTGTGTGTGCGCCTAATATACTGATCAGGAGGAAGTATTTCTATTGTAAAACTCATGCATTTCTTTCGAACTTGTAGGATTGTATCAAATGCATGCTTGCATTCGTCGTTGTGGAGTACTTCTGTTTGATGGATTTTTTACATGTTTTTGGACTTTGGAACTCGATGGACTTGTTCTTTGAAACTTGTTGTACCTTATGGATTGTTTATTTTAGATGTGGACTGTGTGCTCAAGTGAATTAAATCCGAACCTATATATTGTGTGTTTTAAATGCAAGAATGTTCAAAAAGAAGAAGAAATCTGGAAAACTGGGGCTTTTACCGAGTGCAAATACTCGGCAAAGCACATATGCCAAGTGTATGCCAAGTGTTGAAATTTGGTGAAACATGGGGAGTGGATTGACCAAATGGTCAGTTTACTGAGTCTCTTTTCCAAGTATTTTGGAAAAAAAATTCATCAAATAGGGGCAATCTTTGCCGTGTGTTTTTGGGAATCACTCAGGACAAAGGGATCATCTTTGCCCCGTGTTTTCGCATCACATATGACAAGTTAGTCAGACACATGCCATAATCTGAGGCCACAGATTTTTTTTTTGAGAAACACAATACAAACGCAGACACTCAAAATGTGTACATACACTCACCCCTATGAACACACGCACGCACACCCTACCCCTATGAGCACCTCCGAGAGACTGAGCCGGCGGGTCTTGAAGCCACAAACGTTTGTTGTGTGTATTTCTCATTACACTCACAAAAAGTGGTGACAGGGTGGTTACTGCCCATCGTTCCACTATTCCATCATGTCACGTTTTTACTGAGGGATGGAAAAGGACACGCAATATTTGTGTTTGTTGAGTTTCGGTAAAAAACATCCGGCACATTCGACAAAATATTTTCCGAGTATTTTTTTCGGTTTTTGCAAGTGTTTTTTAGGAAATGTTGTGATATACTCCCTCCGTTTCAAAATATAAGATGGTTTACCTTTGTAAATGGAGTGTATTTTAGTGTGTAGGTTCATCTAGATTTGAAGTGAACCTAGACACTAAAAGGAGTTTAGATACACTCCTTTCATAAAACTAAAACATCTTATATTTTAAAACCGAGGGAGTATTAATCAGGGGCTAAATCCTTTACAAGTTGGGACTCAATACTGGTCGGAGCTACTCCAATCCACTCGTTACACACTTTATTTTTGCGTCTTAGCTTAGCTAAAACATGTGAGAAGTCATTTGCACAACGCGGCAGTGCACACACCGAAACTTCAGCAAAACCTTGATGCAGATTATTTATTTCTTCCACCAAAGGTCCATGCAAAGATCTATATTTATCAGGCCTACAAAGCTTCACTATCACTCCAGTACTATCCATTTCCAACACCAATTTCTCCACTCAACAACTCTGCACCAAAAGCAGACCCCTCCGACAGGCAAGCAATTCAGCCGCTTCAGCATCAACAACATGAGGAATGGTTCTCGCCACTGATAAAGCCACCATGATGATCTTGGATGACCATGTCACCCCCTATATTTCCATCAGCTATACAAAAGGCTCCATGCCAACCCACACTCGGACAGAGCCAGTGCTCCACCAGGTTGGGGTTTGAGGCCGCTGAAATTCTGCAAAGATCGCCATTCATCGACAATAACTTTCGTCTTGTAAGCAACTGCTTTATGGTCCTTCATTATTTTTGACTCATGCGCATCATTCCGTGATATTCAAAGCTTGCACAAAATCATGAAAAACCATATGACCTAATCCATATGAGCCTTCCCAATCCAATCCAGTGGACAGCCTTTTAATTCTACATGACACCGAAGCTTTTCTGGTGGAACAGGGGAGCTAAATCCCGTTTGATCAGAGAGCCAAGCCCATGCCGAGGCTGAGTGGGGGCTGGTCCAAAAGCGATGCACCAAGTCTTCAGTTCTGCTACATGCTATATAGAGCACTCTGTTATCTTCCTTCGAGAGAGTTCAGTGCCAACCGCTGGACCATTTTCCACGAGTCTCCAAACATGAACTTTCACCTTACCAGGTACCTATGCTACCCGCAGCGCTAAACATCCTCGATGATCGTCACATGTTCCTAATATTTCGGCTACTCCATCCGTCAATTTCTTTTGCTGAACTGCTAGGTGATATGCAGACTTAGGTGAGAGCATACCGTTCTTTGTGTGATTTCACGCTACCAATTCGTCCGCACTGTTAGTAGTAATCTTGAATAGTAAGTGTTACCTAGTAAGTGTTTTTAGGTAACGTATAGTTTTGGAGTCAGTCTGATGTGTTGAGTACGTGTTCTAGTTTGAATCGGTTATCTAGTACTAGTCCAATCAGGAGTCTCCTAGTTAATTAGGAAGGTTTTGGCATATGGCGTCCGTGTTAGCTTAGAATCAGAGTACGAGTAGGTCATGGTCCTATGCATCGATGTGTGTATATATACACGGCTATGCGGTGCTTGTAATCAGAAGTTGTACCGAAAGATATTGAGAAAAATAAAAAGAAGAAGACACGATACGAGCCCTTGGCCATAAGATTTTTTTCGAGCGTCTGTGTTTGTCTAATCTGATGTGATCGATTCGTGAAAATTCAAACAATTAGTATCAGAGCGAGGTCAAGAATTTGAAGGCGTGCTTGCCCCGGGAAGACGACCCGTACTAGCGCCTCGGGGCGGGCGAGCGTCGTTAGGCGGACGACCAGATGGAGACGGCAAGCATGCCGTCATCGGTGAGGCGTAGGGCGACCGTCGTTCGACGGAGCGACAAGGAGGAGTCGGCGAGTGGGTCGTGGTCAGCAAGGTAGCGGGCATCATCGACGGGAGCGCGTCAAGTTCTTCGGGGGAGGTGGATGGTTGTTGATGGGAGCGGTGGTGCCGAGGAGCGGCGCCAGAAGGCTCATCAAGATCATCATCTGGGGAGTGTGACTCAAGGAGTCAAGTGTGTGCACGTGTGGTCAGTGTTGTGTCGGTGTGTTCTGGTTGTGTCCAAGTGCTCGTCCCTATAAAGATCCGTTGCAGCTGGAGCGCGTCACAGTTGAGATGTGCACGGTGTTCCGTGAAGTTGTGTCCATGTCCTCGTGGAGCATCCTGGTTGCGGCCAGCGTGGGTTCGGTGCGATGCCGAAGGCGGACGGTGCTTCGAGAAGGTACCGTAAAGCGAGAAGGTGTGCGAGCAACAGAAGAAGAAGCTACTGCAAGCAAGTACAAGAGGAGTATGGTGCGAACCGAGTGCGCGGATGCCAGCAATAGCGGTGGCACATAGGTGCGGACCGAGTGCGGCAGGGGCCAAGCAATGGCGGTGGCACAATATGGCAGAGCAAGAGAGGCAATGCATGTTGCCTGCGTGGTCATACTGACTGCACGGACATGACAACGAAAACTATGAATAGGTGACTTGAAGCTGCAGGAGTCAAGATTGGGAGAAGCACGAGGAGACAAAAATTCAAGATTATGAGGAGATTGTTAGTAGTAATCTTGAATAGTAAGTGTTTTTAGGTAACGTATAGTCTTGGAGTCAGTCTGATGTGTTGAGTACGTGTCCTAGTTTGAATCGGTTATCTAGTACTAGTCCAATCAGGAGTCTCCTAGTTAATTAGGAAGGTTTTGCATATGGCGTCCGTGTTAGCTTAGAACCAGAGTACGAGTAGGTCATGGTCCTATGCATCGATGTGTGTATATATACACGGCTATGCGGTGCTTGTAATCGAAAATTGTACCGAGAGATATTGAGAAAAATAAAAAGAAGAAGGCACGATACGAGCCCTTGGCCATAAGATTTTTTTTCGAACGTGTACGTTTGTCTAATCTGATGTGATCGATCCGTAGGAATTCCAACATGCTCTGCCAGTCGAATGCATAAAATGTCGCAAACCTCGTCTGGCTCGGGTATGTACTGTCATAGCTTGAATTCATCCCATCCTGGTCCATTCAGCAGGAGAAAATCACTTACCCGATCAGGAGGATCCTCAAGTAGCCAACCCAGTGGTCGCTGACAGCTCGGACGTGGGATCCAATTGTCTTCCTGGACTTTAACCCTCGAACCATCATATATCCTCCAAATAAGCCCAGCTTTCAGAAGGTCTCTACCATGCATGATATTTCACCATGTGAACGAAACTCTCTTTGGACAAGTAAGTGAGTCGGGATCGACGAGTAGCCGCCATCCTTGTTTTGCAAGGAATGATTGTTTGAAACATTCATAATCCCTAAAGCTTATTCCCCCGTCACACTTGCTTTTGCACATACAATTCCATCCAATCCAATGAATCTTCCTCTGACCATTTGTGTCTCCTCCTCCCCCAAAAAAAAAATTGAGGACACCGAGCCTAATATCTTACATTGTTTCTTGGTAAGCTGGATGCAACTCGTAGTAAATCCGAGGACATCTTGTAAGACTGATTTTACCAATGTACTTCGCTCTTCCTTGGACATGCTTTGGCCCATCCAGTCTTTCACCTCCTCCAAGAATGATCAGTGAGATATTTAAAACACCCCTATTTTGATCGTCCCACTACCGTGGGCAGTCCCAGGCAGTGTTCGGCAAGGGCTTCACAATCAATACCAATACTCTGTTTTAGTCTAGCCTTGAGATCCTCCTCACAGCCCAGCCCCCAAAAAATTGATGATTTCTGGAGGTTTACACTTTGAACAAACTGATTTCATAATCATGAAGAACCCTCCTCAATGCTTGCATACTACACTCCGAGGCCTCGAGGAAAACAATGCAATCATATGCAAAGAGCAGATGCGTGACATGCGGTCCTCCTGATCCAAAACAAATTCCATCGATCCCATTAGCAGCTAGCTTGAGCTTCTTTTAGTAAGGCCGAGAACTATTCCACATAGAAAAGGAAGAGGTATGGGCTTATCGGATCTCCCAGTCGAAGCCCTCTGGATGGATTCAGAGAGACCACCGTTCAGTTTGACACAAAATCAGACTGAAGTAATACATTTCATGACCATATCCATCTAAGGTTGGGCAAATCCTAATTTCAGCATCATTTTGTTTTAAAAAAAAATCATTCGACCCGGCCATATGCCTTCATCGTGTCTAGCTTCGCAGCACACACATGATTCTTCTTTTTGCTTGTTCTAATAGCATGTGTACACTCATAGGCCACAAACACATTGTCAGTGATTAAGCGGCCTGGAACGAATGCACTTTGTTCCTCGGAGACAAGGATAGGAAGTATCACCTTCAGCCGAATAGTAATTATATAGAACATTGTACAATCTTATAGGTCGAAATTACGATAATAATTCCGGTGAGTTCACTTTTGGATTAAAACCAAATCGTGTCATTCAAATCCACGAGGAAGTCCCCTCCCGCCAAGAATTCGTGGAGAGCAGCGTACACATTGTCCTTGATATCGGCACAGTGTCGCTGAAAGAACATGGCTAGCAGCCCATCGGGCCCTGGTGATTTCATAGCCCCCATCTAGAACAAGGCTTTCTCAATTTTCCTGGTCTATGAACGTTGAGGTCAACTTTTCATTCATCTCCGGTGTGACGAATATAGCGATTATGTCCAAAATCCTGTCCATGTTGGTGTGACTCCTTCCGACATAGAGGTTACGGTAGAAGACTTGTGCCATCGTCCTCATGCCCTCATCTATGTCACACCCTACTATGGTCATATCTACGAAGGAACTTGATGGTGTTCTTACGTCTCCCGATGAGAGGCTCGGTTTTGAATAGAAAAAACCGTGTTCCGATCTCCAGCTTTGAGCTATTTCTGTCTGGATCTTTGTTTATACATGATCTTTTCTTTCTCATACATATCGTGCAGATTCCTCTCTCAATACCCCTCGCCTCTTCCACCGAACCTGGAGCTTGCAAGTGCATTCGGGATACTTGGCAAATAATGTTCGGTTTTCCTGTAGCGTGTCGCTGGCTGGCTATAGTTGAACTTGTTAGCCTATTATGATCCCTAGGTGTTAATCTAGTGGGTAGTAAACTAAGGCTTGAAATAAAATAGCTTCTGAGAGAGAAAACAGATAGAGGAGAGGGGTCGGTCTTGGCGTCATACCATCGGTCTTCATTGTCGAGGATGAAGTCGACATGGAGGGCGACAGAGTGGTGGCGGCGGTGAGGTGGGTTGTTCCCTCACACGCATAGCCAGATCGGTGGCTCTAGGGTTTAGGGTTTTCGGTGGGGTGAGTGGGCACGACGAACCTTGGCGTCCGTGCCCTCGGCCCCCACCTCTTTATATGCGCTGCACGACAGGGGTCCACCAACGATAGTGAAGTTGGGCGCCCCCAATCAGGGCGCGAGACCAAGTCGTTCGTCCGTTGGGGCGAACGTGTGGAGATCAAACTAACATTCTCCCCCTTGATCTCATCTTTCATTCAACTTATACTTTAAACTTATACTTTGGCACCAATTTCATCACAGATCAACATATAGAGCATGTCTCATCATAATGGTCAGTTACGCACCATAGATTCAACAGCGACTATACTCCTCTCTATTTTGAAACAGACTCTTGTTCTTAGGCCCTTAATATCCAGGTATCATAGGTTTTCCCGTAAACCCATGCTGACTAAGTGTTCTCTGAACACACTGGGTGGTAAGCCTTTTGTGAGCGTATCCGCGAGCATTTCTTTTGTACTTATATGCTCTAAACTTATGGTATGATCCTGGATTCTTTCTTTCACAACATAAAACTTAATGTTAATGTGTTTGGCAGCAACACTTGACTTATTGTTGTAAGCATAAAATACTGCTGGCTCATTGCCGCAGTACATTCTGAGTGGTCTTTGAATGTTGTCCACCACTCTCAACACGGGTATAAACTTCTTTAACCAGTTTGCCTGCCCCGTGGCCTCATAACATGCTACATACTCAGCTACCATCGTGGACGACGTCGTGATGGTTTGCTTGGAGCTTTTCCACGATATAGCTCCACCTGCGAGAGTAAATATATATCCTGACGTGGATTCTCTTTCATCTATATCTCCCGCATAGTTTGCATATGAATACCCTTCTACCTCAAGGGAATCAGTTCTTCTGTATGTTAACATGAGGCCTTTTGTGCCTTTTGCATAACGCAATGCCTTCTTTACCATTTTCTAGTGATCTATCCCTGGATTACTTTGAAATCTTCCAAGTACCCCGGTAACAAAAGCTAAGTCAGGGCGTGTACATACTTGAGCATACATCAAGCTTCCGACAGCAGAAGCATATGGAACCGCTTTCATTTAATCGATCTCATATTGGTTCCTGGGACACTGAAAATTCCCAAATCTATCGCCCTTGACTATAGGGGCAGGCGTAGGATTACTCGCATGCATACTATACTTCTTCAGAATCTTCTCTAAGTATGCCTTCTGCGATAGCCCTAAAACCCCCTTTTCTCTATCTCGGAGAATTTCAATTCCTAGAACGAATGAAGCTTCACCAAGATCTTTCATATCAAAGTTCGAGGACAAGAACTTCTTTGTCTCCAATAGTTGACTAACATCACTACTAGCGAGTAGAATGACATCCACATACAGGATAAGGAAAATGAATTTCCCATTCTTGAACTTTGCATATACGCAATTGTCCTCCTCATTCTGATCGAACCCAAACTTCCTTATTGTTTCATGGAACTTTAAGTACCATTGCCTGGAGGCCTATTTTAATCCATAAATGGATTTCTTTAGACGACATCCCATACGTTCTTTTCCTTCCATGACAAAACCCTTGGGTTGTGATATGTAAACCTTTTCTTCCAAGTCTCCATTTAGGAAAGCCGTCTTTACATCCATCTAATGCAATTCTAAATCATAGTGTGCCACTAAAGCCATTACGATTCTAAAGGAATCCTTACTTGAGACTGGAGAAAATGCCTCATTATAATCTATTCCTTATTTTTGGGTGAAACCTTTAGCAACAAGTCGTGCTTTATATCTTTCAATATTCCCTCTAGAGTCACATTTTGTTTTGTAGACCCATTTACAGCCTACTGTTTTGGCTCATTTAGGAATTTCTTCTGAATCACAGACTTTGTTGCTACTCATGGATCTCATTTCATCTTCCATGGCTCCAAGCCACTTCGATGAGTGAGCACTTTTAATGGCTTCTCCAAATGTGGTGGGATCACCCTCCATTTGAACTTCTTCACTGACATAGATTTCAAAATCGTTAGGAATAGCTGGCTTTCTAGTTCTTTGAGACCTTCTAAGGGTCTCGCCTTCTGGCACATTCTCTGTGTGGGGCTGTTGCAGCTCCCCCTCTTGTGTGGTAACAGGGGCTTCATTTTCATTCATTGTTGCAACAGGAGAACTAACAATAGGTGTCACATCGACATTGTCCTGTGTCGGTGCAGCAGCAGGTATCGAGAAAAACGGTTCCTGAATCATCGGAGTGGGTGCATGCACTCGTTTCTCCTCAAGGTTGTTTTCTCGAGATACCGTGCTCCCCCTGATCATCTGATCCTCCAGAAACACAGCGTGTCTCGTTTCCACAAACTTAGTAATTCTATCTGGACAATAGAAATGATAACCTTTCGACTTGTCTGGATAGCCAATGAAATGGCAACTTACTGTTTTAGGATCTAACTTCCCAAGGTTTGGGTTGAAGAGTTTAGCCTCAGCTGGACAACCCCACACTCGCAAATAATTGAGTGAAGGTTCGCGACTAGTTGATGACCCACAAGTATAGGGGGTGTATCGCAGTATTTTTGATAAGTAAGAGTGTCGAACCCAACAAGGGGCAGAAGATGCTGGCGAATGGCTAGGAGCAGGAATTCTCTGTAAATACTTAGCAAACAGATTTTTAGGGGTTTTTAATAATGCAGGTAAATAAAGTACGAGTAAATAAAAGACAATAAGAATAAATGTAGCAAGTGGCCCAATCCTTTCTTTAGCAAAGGACAAGCCGATTGTATTACTTAAGATGACCAAACGTTCTCAAGGATACATGGTAATATTGTCAAGTGTTTTCGCTTCATATATTTGATTAATCTTCTTTAGTTTGCTAAGGTTGTGTGGGTGAACCTGTGCTAATGTACCGACCTTCCTAGGACTAATACATACTTGTGATTATACCCCTTGCAAGCATCCGCAAGTACAAGAAAGTATTTAAGGTAGAAACCTAACTACAACTTTAAACTCTAAGACCCTGACGTCCCTTGTGCAAAGGTTTCCTAACGGGGGTTCAGGTTTTTGTCACTCCAGCAACCCCTACGATTAGTAGCCAAATACACAATGCATTCCCCTAGGCCCATATAGGTGAAGTGTCATGTAGTCGACGTTCACATGACACCACTAGAAGATGTACACCACAACTTAAATATCAAACTATTGAATCTTTCTCAACACAATTCCACTACTAACAACACGACTTCTACCATGTCCTCAAGAACAAAATGAACTACTCACAAGACATCATATGGATCATGATCAGAGATGAAATAATGATAAGTAACAATCTGAACATAAACGATAATTCAATGGTTCACTCAATAGCATCAACTGCAAGGAGTAATCAACACCAGGAAAGTTTCCCCTAAGAACTATGCAAGATTCAACCCAATTGTTACAGTGGTATGAGATGGTGATGATGGTGTTGGTGGAGATGATCGTGATGATGATGATGATGATCCCGATGAAGTCTAGCTTGATGGTGGTGTTGATGGCAACGACCTCCCCTCTCCGGGAAGCAATTCCCCTGACAGAATTCTGTCTGCCAGAGAGATCTTTTTCTCTCGGTTTTTCCACCCCGCAGAGGCGGCGGAATCTTTCTGTGGTCGCTCCCCCTGTCTTAGGGTTTCGGGAGGATAATATACGCCAAAGGGGAGAGGCTGGAGTGGACAAGGGCG
Organism: Avena insularis; assembly: GCA_023614405.1. NCBI lineage: Eukaryota > Viridiplantae > Streptophyta > Magnoliopsida > Poales > Poaceae > Avena > Avena insularis. The sequence continues at coordinate 988,759 of JAJUPC010000089.1, forward strand.
GCCACACCACCTGGTGGCGCGGCCTGGGGTGGCCCGCGCTAGGGGGTGGTGTGGGCCCCCTGTGGCCCATCTCCACTTCCCCTTCTGGCTTTCTTCATCTTCTGGAAAAATAGGATTTTCTATGTATTTTCCCGGATTTTCTGATCTTCGCGAATTTTGCCTCCAAACAGCACCTTTTCCATCGAATCTGTCGCAGGTCCATGCTCCAAAAGTCATCAACCATGCAAAAATAGATGAAATAACATAAGTATCATCTCTTAATATGAAATATATGGATGAATAACAGTAAATTATGATATAGAATAGTGATGCAAAATGGACGTATCAACTCCCCCCAAGCTTAGACTTCGCTTGTCCCCAAGCGAAACTGAACTCAATAAACATGACCTCAGGTTTATGGAGTGAAGAGTCGATAAAAGAATACAGACAAGAAGCATCACATTCATCAATACATAAGTCATAATAGAAGACAACTCACTATTATATAACTTAACTTTCAATAAGTAAAGGAAACACAATAAAGATGCATAAAGTAAATCATAATTGGTAATGGCAAACTTAGCTAGTGGTCGAAGATTAGCTGATAATTTGCTGGAGTTCACACATAACTAGTTTTCAATGATAACTTTCAAAGTAGTAATCACCAGGATAAGAGCAATGTCCAAACAAGGAACATAAGAAACATGATTGAATAAATCATCATATGAATGAATGAAACACAACAACTCAAAATACTTGCTGAGGTAGAAGAGAATGGGTTTACTGACTCAACTAAAAAGTAAAAGAAAGGCCCTTCGCAGAGGGAAGCAGGGATTTCAAGTTTCATAAAGAGCTTCCAAAAATTATGGTACTTACTAGCTTTCAGCTCTCATTGCCCCTATCATAAGAATCTTTAGGTGATTAAGGTTAAAGTAACACAACTAAGAGGATATGCTTGACAAGTTATAAGTTGAAATCTCATGCCCCTTACTTATGAGTACCGAACCTCATGCTACTTAACTTCATTCACAAGTAAGCTCTTGTCATTGTAAATACATATGTATCATAGAGAACCGCCAACGGGGTACCCCTTGCACATGATACATGAGTTATCCCATAATCAAAATAACAAGGCAAGCAGAAAATGAGCATCTCAGCGATCTTTTTATTTGCTATTTGCATAGGTTTTTATTGAGGATGCTTCATAGAGTGCTCATTATGGTTATGCTGCAAGTTTCCACCATGATTAGGCATGGCTTAGGCTAGCGGCCCAGGCGTTTCTCTAACACACATATAAACTCCATGATCTTACAAGTTCCCCTTTTATTTCACACCGCCGGGATCCATAAGAAAAAGAATCATGATATCAACAGAATATAAGTGCAATGTTGAAAGCGTTCCCCATGATACATGGTTCTGCTAACTTTAACTTATAAAGCGCAAGCATATACGCAACAAAGATGGACACAATGGTTCAAGTTTATTAAATGCAAGAAAGTAAAGTGTGCCATCAAGTTCGTGAGAGCTTTAATCACTAATTTTCACATAACAAGTTTAATTTGGAAGGTAGATAAAAACATGAATTTACTTGGAATAGAAATAATGCTAATAGGTAGGTATGGTGGACACAAATGTCATAGGCTTTGGTTTAAGGATTGGATGCACGAGAAGCATTCCCTCTCAGTACAGGTTTTTGGCTAGCAAGGCTGGGTAGCAAGCATAAGAGTTAAAGGAAACAAACAAACATACAAGTGATAAAAACAAACATGCAATCTTCCTTGGAAGCACAAAAGATCTTAACTAGAGAATACTAAACTTATGAGCAAATCAAGAAAGAAAGATGATGAAATTATATCTCTTTAGAGTAATTTTATCTTTTTCATTCAATTCTCAAAATAGTGTTGCTATTGACCGAGCTAGGTTTGCCAAAACCAACTAAATTAACTCAATGATCCCAAAGTGATACCAATACTAATGACAAGATCAATCATATAACCATGAATTGAAAACTAAAATAAGATATGCAAGAGAGTGAATGATAGAACTTCTCATTAATATTCCATAACGGCAACTCACACCAAGGGATACATAGATATCTAACCAGAGGGAGGACACTTCCATAATGCAAACCATCCTACATGATAACTTCTCTATTCATGATATGACTCTACTAAAAAGGTAAAAAGACAGAAGATAGTGACGTGATACCATGACACTCCCCCAAGCTTGGAAGAAACCAAGGGGATGCCAAAACTTGATGACGGATTACTCCTTTGGTGGTGGTATTCTCTCGTCATCGTCCGACTTCCAAGGTAAGGGCTCCCCATCAACAAAAGACATCGTGGTCTCCAACATCCTGAAACCTGCAGCAACACTTATGCGTTTAAACCTAACCTCGTACTCACAGTTTTGATTTTGAACATCGTAGAGATGTGCTTGCAGTTGGTTGGTTGTTTGGTGGAGTGAGAGAATTTCATCCTTGAGCTCAGCAGTCTCCTTTTGGTGCTCGGCGATGAGTTCGGAACAAATCTTATGGATGATATCCACTTCGTGTTCCGCCATCTTTTTGTACCTAAAGACTTCTTGCTCCAGCGCTTCCATCCTGTCCTCCAGACTTCCTTCACCTTTAGGGCCTTGAACCTCTTTTATCCGTACCTCCCCATCTTCAAGCAACAACTCCTTGGGATGAATCTTCAACTCCCGCATGTATGGGTTGATGATATCCGCTGAAGAATCTTCCTTGGCTGATCCAGAGGAAGACATTGTGGCTCCAAGTCTGGGACTCTACCTGTCAGAAACAGATCGAAACGAAAACACGACGAGAACACGATATACGAACCTCTGGGGATCTGGGGGATTATATATTACGAGGTTTTACAACAAAAGGAAGGTACTAGGAGAAAACGGGTCGGAGACGGAGTCCTACGTGGCAACACCACCTGCTGGCGCGGCCAGGGGGGCCGCCAGGGGGTGGTGTGCGCCACTCTGGCTCCGTTTCCGCTCTTTCGCTTCGTAGCTTCCCTTGTTGGATAAAAACTCCAAAAATATAATCAGACAGAATTTTCGCGGGACTTTTTTTACCAGAACTGTTACCTATTCGAAAACATACTCTGCAGATCTCTGAATTTGGTCTTTGATAAATTTTTCCGGAGTTATAACTTGAAAAGCATCAACATCTTCATTGTAAGAATCTCTAGCAATATAGTGCTTGAGTCACTGCCCATTCACCACTTGTGTAGTGTTATCTTTTAAAGGTGAAATTTTTATTGCTCCTGAATGGTACACTTCTTCAATAACAAAAGGTCCTTTCCATTTTTACAGTTGTTTCCCTGCAAAAAATCTGAGACGAGACCTATACAATAGAACTTTCTCACCAACATAGAATTCTCTCTTAAGTATTCTCTTGTCATGCCATCTTTTAACTTTTTCCTTAAAGAGTCTAGCATTCTCATATGCTTCACTCCTCCATTCATCCAACGAACTTAAGTCAAATTATCTTTTTTTACCAGCAAGCTTACAATCTCTATTAAGTTGTTTAGCTGCCCAATAAGCTTTGTGTTCTAATTCTAAGGGTAGGTGACAAGCTTTCCCATAAACCATTTTATAAGGAGACATCCCCATAGGGTTTTTATAGGCAGTCCTATAAGCCCATAAAGCATCGTTCAACTTTTTAGCCCAATTTTTTCTAGATCTATTAACAGTCTTTTGCAAGATGGATTTAATTTCTCTATTTGATAACTCTACTTGTCCACTAGTTTGGGGATGATAAGCTGAAGCGATTCTATGATTACCATCATATTTAGCAAGGGTCTTTCTAAAACCACCATGAATGAAATGAGAACCTCCATCAGTCATAAGATACCTAGGCACTCCAAACCTAGGAAAGATAACATCCTTAAGCATTTTTAGAGAGGTCTCCCCATCAGCACTCTTCGTAGGTATGGCTTCTACCCACTTAGTGACATAATCAACGACAACAAGAATATGAGTATAACCTTTTGAGGGAGGAAAAGGACCCACAAAGTCAAATCCCCAACAATCAAAGGGTTCAATAACTAGAGAGTAGTTCATAGGCATTTCATTGCGTCTAGAAATATTACCAACACGCTGACACTCATCACAAGATAAAACAATTTTTATTGCATATTTAAAAAGGGTAGGCCAGTAGAAACCTGATTGTAGCACCTTTTGCGCAGTTCTATCTCCTGCATGATGTCCTCCATAGGCACTACCATGACATTTCCGCAATATCTCCTTTTGCTCATATTCTGGAACACATCTTCGCATAATACCATCCACTCCTTCTTTATATAAATGTGGGTCATCCCAAAAATAGTGCCTCAAATCGTAAAAGAACTTCCTTCTTTGCTGAGCTGTGAAAGTTGGAGGCAAATACTTGGAGACAATAAAGTTAGCATAATCAGCATACCAAGGGCTCCCTCGCGAGCTTACCCCTACTGCAGCCAACTGTTCATTTCGGAAACTATCATTAACAGGCATAGGATCAAAAGAGATGTTTTCCAATCAAGATAAATTATCAGCTACAGGATTTTCAGCACCTTTCCTATCTACAATATGTAGGTCAAACTCATGTAAGAGTAGCACCCATATAATAAGCCTAGGCTTAGCATCTTTCTTCGTCATAAGGCACTTAATAGTGGCATGATCAGTATGACTGGTAACTTTCGAGTCTACAATATAAGGTCTAAACTTATCACAAGCAAAGACGACAACTAGGAATTCTTTTTCAGTAGTATCATAATTCCTTTGAGCAGCATCAAGAGTCTTACTAGCATAATGGATAACATTTAACTTTTTATCAATTCGTCGCCCAAGGACAGCACCTACAGCAAAATCACTAGCATCACACATTATTTCAAAGGGTAAGCTCCAATCAGGTGGTTGAACGATAGGCGCTGTAGTTAAAGCCTTCTTTAGGGTTTCAAAAGCTTCCTTACAATCATCATCAAAGACAAAGGGTACATCCTTTTGAAGAAGATTAGTGAGGGGTTTTGATATCTTAGAGAAATATTTAATAAACCTTCTATAGAAACCAGCATGACCAAGGATACTACGAATACCTTTGATGTCTCTTGGACAGGGCATTTTCTCAATTGCCTCAACTTTAGCTCTATCAACTTCTATGCCTCTTTCAGAAACCTTATGTCCAAGTACAATCCCTTCATTCACCATGAAGTGGCATTTCTCCAATTAAGAATAAGATTAGTTTCTTCACATCTCTGCAAAACTTTATCGAGGTTGTGTAGACAATTGTCAAAAGAAGTTCCATAGACGGAGAAGTCATCCATGAACACTTCCACAATTTCCTCACAAAAACCATGAAAGATAGCAGACATGCATCTTTGAAAAGTAGGAGGAGCATTACATAAACCAAAAGGCATACATCTATAAGCATAGGTTCCGTAAGGGCATGTAAAAGTAGTTTTTTCTTGATCTTGTTGTTTAACAGCAATTTGAGAGAAACCAGAATATCCATCAAGAAAACAAAAATGGGTCTTTTTAGACAACCTTTCTAACATTTGATCAATAAAAGGAAGTGGGTAATGATCTTTCTTAGTAACTTTGTTAATGTTCCTGAAATCAATGCACATTCTATAGCCTACTACTATTCTTTGGGGAATAAGCTCATCATTATCATTAGGGACGACGGTAATTCCCCCTTTTTAGGGACACAATGAACAGGACTAACCCATTCACTATCAGCAATAGGGTAAATAATACCAGCATCAAGGAGTTTCAATACCTCATTTCTTACCACTTCCTTCATCTTAGGATTTAAACACCATTTGTGCTCTACCACTGTCTTTGCATCTGGTTCTATATTGATAGCATGCTGACATATAGTAGGATAAATCCCTTCTAAATCATCCAGAGTATAGCCCATAGCCCCTCGCTGTTTCTTCAGTACCTCCAATAACCTTTCTTCTTCCTTCCCTGAAAGTTTAGAGCTAATAATAACAAGATATATCTTATTATCATCAATGTAAGCATATTTAAGATCATCAGGTAAAGGTTTTAGATTGAAGATCGGATCCTTTTTAGGTGGCAACGTGGTACCTAAGTCTTCTACATGCAAGTTATGCTTAAGCATCTTAGGTTGACGACGGAGAATCTCGTCAATCTCATTTCTTCTTCCATGAATATTTCACTTTCATGATCTTCTATAAATTGCTGCAAAGCATTGTTAGGAGCAAGAAAAATAGAAGCAAGTTGTTCAACTCTAAAATCCTCATTATGGGTTTCATTTTCACAAGGTTCTTTAGTAAATTTTGAAAAATTAAACTCATAAGATTCCCCATCAAATTTAGTCAAGATTTTCTCCCTTTTGCAGTCTATAATACTCCACAAGTACTCAAGAAAGGTCTACCAAAAATGATGGGATAAGTTTTACTAGCAGCTGAACCAAGTACTAGAAAATCAGCAGGATATTTAATCTTACCACAAAGAACTTCTACATCCCGTACAATACCAATTGGAGAGATGGTCTCTCTATTAGCAAGGTGAATAACCACATCAATCTCTTCTAGTTCGCAGGGACTGATTTCATGCATAATTTCTTTGTAAAGCTCATAAGGAATAGCACTTGAACTTGCACCAATATCACATAAACCATAATAGCAATGATCACCAATTCTAACAGAAAGCACATGGACACTAGCCTTTTTAGTTCTATTAGGATGTGAGACAATATTAGAAGCATCCTCACAAAAGACTATGTGTCCATCTTCTACACTTTTAGTGACAAGGTCTTTCACAATTGCTACAACAGGTTCAATTTTTATTTGTTCATCAGGTTTTACAGTTCTCTTTGCACTTTTATTGATTACACTAGTTAACATAGGATGATCCTTTACCTTATCCGGGAAGGGTATTTTCTCGATATAAGGTTCAGGTAGGATGTGATCAATAGTGCAAAATTCAGTACTCCCAATAGGAACACAGTCAACAATATCTTTATATGGTGCATGATACTTGTTCCATCCCTTTTTCGGAATTTCAATATAAGAAGAAAAAGCCTTAAAACAATTTGTAATAACTTGAGAATCAAGACCATAAGCATTACTAATATTTTGAAAGTCATCAATTCTCATAAAAGATTCAATGCATTCATAATCATAATTTATACCTGACTTTCTCCCTTTGTCATTCTCCCATGCTTCAACATTGTCTTGAATACGGTCCAGAAGATCCCATTTAGCTTCTTCTTCCATGCGAGTGAATGATCCGGCACAAGAGACATCCAATAAATCCTTATCATGAAGAGAAAGCCTTGCATAAAAGTTATTGCTAATAATATTGCTGGGGATCTCATGAATGGGACATTTGAGCATTAGTAACTTCAATCTCCCCCAAGCTTGAGCTGTACTCTCTCCATCAAGAGGCCAAAAGTTGTATATTTGATTCCGATCTTTATGAATCTCACTAGGAGGATAAAATTTTGAATAAAAGAGAGGTACTTTTTCCTCCCATTCAAGAGCTTGACCATTCTTCAGCAGCTTATACCATTCCTCAGCTCTTCCTTTTAGTGATAATGAGAATAACTTCTTCTTGACTTGATCTATTGTAATACCTGCACACTTGAACAACCCGCATAATTCGTGTATAAAGAGCAAATGATCACCGGGATGGACAGTTCCATCTCCAACATAATAGTTATCCATAACACGATCGATAATTCTTGTAGATATTTTAAAAGTATCATTCTTAGCAGGTGGTGGTTCATCTACTACCTTAGCAGTGGTAGTAGCATTATGAAATAAGGAACTCAACGAATTATCCATATTGAAAATAAAGCAAGTAACAAAAGTAAACAATACTCACAGTAGAAGTTTACTTTACCAGTTCCACTCTCCAATAGCGCTTCACTCCCCGGCAACGACGCCAGAAAATAGTCTTGATGACCCACAAGTATAGGGGGTGTATCGCAGTATTTTCGATAAGTACGAGTGTCGAACCCAACAAGGAGCAGAAGGTGCCGGCGAATGGCTAGGAGCAGGAATTCTCTGTAAATACTTAGCAAACGGATTTTTAGGGGTTTTTGATAATGCGGGTAAATAAAGTACGAGTAAATAAAAAACCATAAGAATAAATGCAGCAAGTGGCCCAATCCTTTCTTAAGAAAAGGACAAGCCGGTTGTATTACTTAAGATGACCAAACGTTCTCAAGGACACATGGGAATATTGTCAAGTGCTTTCACTTCATATAGTTGATTAATCTTCTTTAGTTTGCTAAGTGTTGTGTGGGTGAACCTGTGCAAATGTACCGACCTTCCTAGGACTAATACATACTTGTGATTATACCCCTTGCAAGCATCCGCAAGTACAAGAAAGTAATTAAGGTAGAAACCTAACCACAACTTTAAACTCTAAGACCCTGACGTCCCTTGTGCAAAGGTTTCCTAACGGGTGTTCAGGTTTCTGTCACTCCGACAACCCCTACGATTAGTAGCCAAATACACAATGCATTCTCCTAGGCCCATATAGGTGCAGTGTCATGTAGTCGATGTTCACATGACACCACTAGAAGAAGTACACCACAACTTAAATATCAAACTATTGAATCTTTCTCAACACAATTCCACTACTAACAACATGAGTTCTCCCATGTCCTCAAGAACAAAACGAACTACTCACAAGACATCATATGGATCATGATCAGAGATGAAATAATGATAAGTAACAATCTGAACATAAAGGATAATTCAATGGTTCACTCAATAGCATCAACTACAAGGAGTAATCAACACCGGGAAAGTTTTCCCTAAGAACTATGCACGATTCAACCCAATTGTTACAGCGGTATGAGGTGGTGATGATGGTGTTGGTGGAGATGATGGTGGTGGTGATGATGACAATGATCCCGATGAAGTCCAGCTTGATGGTGGTGTTGATGGCGACGATCTCCCCTCTCCGAGAAGGAATTCCCCCGGCAGAATTCTGTCTACCGGAGAGATCTTTCTCTCTCGGTGTTTTCCTCCCTATAGAAGTGGCAGAATCTTTTTGTGGTCGCTCCCCCAGTCTTAGGGTTTCGGGAGGATAATATACGCTAGAGGGGAGAGGCTGGAGTGGACCAGGGCGGCCACACCACAGTGGCGGACCTGGGGTTGCCACGCCCGAGGTGGTGTGGGCCCCATGTGGCCCATCTCCACTTCCCCTTCTGGCTTTCTTCGTCTTCTAGAAAAATAGGATTTTCCATGTAGTTTCCCAGATTTTCTGATCTTCGCGAATTTTGCCTCCAAACAGCACATTTTCCATCAGAATCCTGACTGCAGCGGTCCATGCTCCAAAAGTCATCAACCATGCAAAAATAGATAAAATAACATAAGTATCATCTCTTAATATGAAATATATGGATGAATAACAGTAAATTATGATATAGAACAGTGATGCAAAATGGACGTATCACTAGTCCATAACTCATATGGTGTTTTAGACACCGACTTATTGGGAACTCAATTAAGTATATGAATGGTGGTTTTTAACGCCTCCATCCACAAGCCAACCGGTAAGGTGGAGTAACTTAACATGCTTCTCACCATATCCATCAAGGTACTGTTACGTCTTTCAGCTACTCCATTCTGCTGAGGCTCGCTCGGCGTTGAATACTGGGCAACTATACCATGTTCCTGTAGAAACCTTGCAAAAGGTCCAGGAACTTGGCCATATGGGGTATGCCGACCGTAGTATTCGCCTCCACGATCGGACCTTACTACTTTAATATTTAAACTATGCTGATTTTCAACTTCAGCCTTAAATATCTTAAATTTATCCAATGCTTCTGAACACTCTTTAATTGGATAAATATAACCATAACGCTAATAATCATCCGTGAATGTTATGAAGAAATCATATCCATCCACAGATGTCACAGGAAACAGACCGCATATATCCGTCTGAATTATTTCTAAAACTCCTGTGCTTCTCTTGGCGCCCTTTTTAATGTTCTTTACGAACTTTCCTTTAATGCAATCGATGCATTTCTCTAAATTTGAAAATTTGAAAGGCGGTAGAATTGATTCTTTTACTAAGCATTCTATTCCCCCCTCGAAATATGGCCTAAACGATAGTGCCATAATTTCGAAGACATCATCAATTATTTTCCTCTTATTCTTTCCATTCAGGGATGAGGAGGCATTCTCATTCTCAGCGCTTAATGCATTCACATTCTCAAAAAGTGATAACAAATAAAGCTTGTCTTGTCTGAAGGCAAGACCAACAATCTCATTATTAAGCTTGATTTTACATTGTCCATCACCAAAATGGCAAGCAAAACCATCATCATCTAAGCACGATACACTTATTAAGTTTCGATGCAAAGAGGGTACATAAAGTACATCTACTAGTAAAAGTACAAAGCCATTTGCTAATTCTAATGGGAGATCTCCAATAGCTTCGACTTCAGCTTGGACGCCATTTGCCACTTTAATTCTTCTTTCTCCTCTTTGCAGGGTCCTTCTCATACAGAATCCCTGTAATGAATTTGCAACATGAACAGTCGCACCTAAGTCAATCCACCAAGTAGATTTTGCATAACTTAAAAATAGGGATTCATCAACAAAAGTAATTAAATCCTCACCTTTCTTGCATAGATGCTTTAGAAAACTCACACAATCACTCATGTAGTGGCCCTTTTCCTTGCACCACTTGCAGGTGTCCTTTTCCACCTCCTGCTGTCGGTGATCATCAGCCTTTCCATGCGGCTTAGAAGAAGAGGGGTTCCACTGAGTTTTCCCTTGTGGCTTGGACCCGTGAAAGTTCCTATTCTTGGTTGGGCTTAGGTAATTCACAGAATCACCAGATTGTCCCTTGAGCCTCTCTTCCTCTTGTACGCACATGGCGATCATCTTCTCAATGCCCCACTTTTCTGGCTGTGCATTGTAGTTCACAACAAAGGTCTCAAATTGATTTAGCAGTGAGGCAAAATTCAGATGAATTATGAACTCCTCTGAAAGCTCCATGCTCAAGGACTTAAGCTTGGAAGACATATTACTCATTCGTAATATGTGATCCCTTACTCCACCACTAGTGTATCTTGTAGTAACAAGTTTCTTAATGAGAGAGCTTGCATAGGCCTTTAAGGACCCAGTAAACTGACTCTCTACTTTTTTCAGGTACTCACTGGCAGTGCTACACTCTAGGATTGCTCCCCTTATCGGCTCCATAATGGAGCTCTTGATCACCATCAAGAACTTTCTGTTAGACGAGTACCACTTTGCACGATCAAGGTCGTACTTCATTCTTA